>CM076608.1:32152472-32696410 GCA_038502775.1 Hippodamia convergens | reverse complement strand
AGTCCAACTTGCAGTTCTAGTGCTGCTTCCTTGCATGTGGTGCTAATAGTATTTTTCATTTCTTCCTCGAGGAATCGAAGGGTGAAAAGAGTCATAGTCACCATGCAGTTCTTTCAGAGCCCTGGAATTAGTGAAAGAATTAGAAGGAATGTCTAACGCTTCCTTCCTTGTTTAGCACGATATCTACATCCATGCAAAACACGGGAACAGTATCAAAGACCCTCTACGACTGCGAATGCTGCTTCTAGATGACGAATTTAGGGCATGTCTCATTTCTCGGCAAATTGCAACTATTCGGCACCTGCACTATTTGGAAAGCCAGAAATAGGTTTTCGTGATTTGATGCAACCGCGTTTGCTGGGTCTCTTGTTAGTTCGTTTTTGTGATAGTGAGATTTTTTGTCGAAGCTTTTTCATTTTGTTTGATCGAGTTGGTTCGGTAGTAGATTATCAATGAAAAAGCGATTGAAAAGGCAGATGAAACACAAGTGGTAAGGTTGGTTTTCCAATAATTTCATGTTGAAAATCTAGATATTATTGCGACTTGAATGGAATCTGTGAATAATTCAAAATAATCCAATTATGGAAATGAGAAACCGCGTTCGAGCTTCTGAAATCGCAACTTAATATTTTGGATTGAAATCAACTGAAAAGTGAATGAACTGTACGGAAACGATTAAAAAATGCACAAACTTTCAGGAAACTTTTGACATAAAATTCATAATTATTCAAATTGTTTTGTTTTATTGTTATCACATTATTATTATTATTGTTCTACCAGTGCTCAGTGCGGGTGCTAACTTCGTCGAATTTTTTTCATTAGAAATAAAACTAGACAAGCTCGATTGAGTAATACGACAAAAACCAGAGGATTTATGATATCAAAATATGTAATATGAAAGCATATTAATAGATGAGGTAATAGTTCATTTCGTTTAACAAAATGAATGGCACAATTTTTTTGGTCAACAACAAATTCTACTATTCATAACTCGATTTATGATTAATATATTTTTTGACAAGCCCAAAAAAAAGATCCCTCAATATTTGCTTCACGCTGATTCTTGTTGAAAAACTGAATATTTACTATTTTTATAATGAGGGAAATGTGATATAGGTTGAAAAAATACGAAAATCATCTTTTGGTGTATTATAACAATAGATTTTTTCTCTCAACTAAAGATATGAACAAATTGTTCGTAGTTAGCCATGATATGATGAGGATTTGTATTGAATTAAAAAATTCAAATCATGAATTACTATATTTATGATGTCACGAGCCGCCACTGGGCTGAGGGCATTCAGAGTGAGGCAAGTGTGAAAACTGTCAGAGATTGGGAAAGAGTGAGAGGCAACGAGAGTTCAGGAGTGGACGTGGAGAATACACAGCTGAAAATCTTCCAAATCCTGACCAATTCGAACAAAATTTTTGCCCCTCTTCTTTATCTCTTTTTCTATCATGTCTTCCCAAGTTTGCTGAGGTCTTCCCTTTTCCCCTTTTTTGGTTCGCATCTATTTTGGCCTCCCATATTTGTCTCACTTGTCAAAGTAAATCATGGTCTAACTGAGCAGGTTCGGATTCGCAGAGGAGTACGTCAAGGCTGTATATTGTCGCCGCTCCTGTTCAATATATTACTCTGAAGCCATCTTTAAAGAGTCACTTGAAGATAGAGACACTGGGATCAAAGTCAATGGAGTCTGGATCAACAACATACGATACGCCGATGACACAGTGCTGATTACAGATAATATAGATGACCTACAAAAACTAATTAATATAGTAGGCGAACATAGCCAAAACATGGGATTAAACATCAACATCAAAAAAACTAAATTCATGATTATCACTAGGGAAGCGAATATGTTTGAAAATTCTAGAGTAACATATAATGGAACAGCTATAGAACGGGTGAGAAAAATTTAAATATCTAGGAACATGGCTCTGTCAAGAATGGTCATCGGACAACGAAAATAAAATGCCGAATTGAACAAGCTCGAAGTACATTCATAAAATTTAAGAATGTATTTACATGTACCGATTTTGATCTTGATCTTAGACTGAGACTAGTGCGATGCTACGTTTGGTCAGTGCTTCTTTACGGAGTGGAGGGTTGGACCCGTAAAAACATCAACAAATTAAAGCATTCGAAATGTGGATATATCGTAGAATCCTGAAGTTACCATGGACTGCCAAAGTTAGGAATGAGGATGTTCTCTGGCGTATCAATCAGGGATGTTGCGGATTATTCGCATCCGCATCCGCAAATGCGGAGCTTCCGCATAGATTTCTACTTCCGCATCCGCATTCGAATCCGCAAAAACCAATGCGGATTTTCATGCGGATGCGGATGTAATATAATTAGTGAGTTGCGCAGTGTCGCCATCTTTGGGGCCAACAAAATATGTTAGTGTTGCGTTTAGAAAATGCTGAAAATATACTTTTTTAATTTTGAAAGTGTCACAAATATGCTAGTTTTTCACTGTTACTCCTTTCTGTTGCTATTTCTGAAACCGAAACATCTGCATCAAGAGAGTGGAATTCTGATGCACCCTTCTATTGTGTTAATATTCATACTGGTAATTCTCTTTTCGAAACACTTTCCAAATACATATTTTATTATACCATTTCTTTTTTTCCGGTAAATCCGAAATTCCAATCCGTCTCCTTTCCAACCACCGCCTGTGGTCCCAGTCCGAAGATTTCTTATCGCCCGTGATATTGAATTGTTAAATTTTAACGATACCCGTTGTTTCAGAAGCATTTGAAATTTTGAAGGAAAGTTCGGGGACCAAGGGTCTTTGAACATGGATGTATTGTTGCGGTTTTTTTTTATTTGACCGAATATTAAATTCCCAAGAAAAAGAGCCAGATGTTCATCCCGATCAATGAGAATTGTATATGTGTTGTGTTACCTAAACCACCCGGATTGTTGCAAGCTCTTAAAACGTTCATAGGGGCTATAAAATTCGCCTAGTTTTGACGATTTTTGGGCATCTGTTGATGATAAAGAATTTCATCAGTAATTCTGATAATTCAAATGCTAGAGAAAAAAGTTGATGATTATTCAGCAAATATCACAAGAAATAGATCCCATTCGACAGGCCGTCACTACTCTCAAAATTGAACTATCAACAAAGTTCTCCAGTTTGGGAGAGAACAAATCATTTATCTTCGCCACATACTTAGATCCTCGATATAAAAAACAAATTTTTCACACCGTTAACCCAGAAGATGATTAAAGTTGATATTCTGAATTATAGCAATGGCAAATACTGAATATGACGATTCTCCCTTTTTCCAAAGAGCCAAAAGAATGAAAATCACTGATTCCACGGAACAGAATATGGAACAACTAGGACCAGGGCCATCAAAAGTCAGTCGCCATCAGACAGCACATGCTTGAAAAGGGAACCTTGCTATGATATTAGATTCGTCAAGTGAAGATGTGGGTGAAGAAGTACCAGAGAATGACAGCACTGAAGCTGTTCTAAGAAAAAAAATTTACTTTCTTACCGCGCTGAAAAAAGAGTCAATGTGAATGAAAATCCTCTCAAGTGGTGGTGTGTTCATCGAAAGGAGTTTACGATATTATCACCGTTAGCACGAAGATTTTTGTCCACTCCACCAGGTAGTGTTCCTAGCTAACAATTATTCAGTAGCGCGGGTTTAATTTACGAACCTCTGCGTATTGCGTAACCGCCCTGAAGCAGAGAGAAGGCAGCAAAATTATTTTTATAAATATTATGCTCCAATTTTCAACTTCTCTTACTAATATTAAAATAAGTAAGTGAAGCTATAAAAATTATGATATACACTTGATATACTTAATACTAATTTACATCAATAAAAATGTTAATAAACTGCTTTATCGTTGTTTTAATTCTTTTACCATATACTATTTTTATATAAGATCTCAAAAATCCGCATCCGCATTCGCGGATGTGAAAACAGTTGGCATCCGCAACATCCCTGGTATCAATAAAGACCGTGAACTCTTTAGCATCGCGAAGAAACGAAAAATTGCATACCTTGGCCATATAATGCGAAGCGATAAATATCAATTCCTTCAGCTGATAGTCGAGGGCAAGATTGAAGGTAAAAGAGTATTAGGACGGAAGAGGCTATCATGGTTGCGGAACGTGAGGCAGTGGACGGGTATACAAGATATTCAGACATTGATCCATACAGCTAGAGATAGAGAAACCATGAAAAATGTAGTCGCGAACGTCCATTAATGGATATGCATTCAAAGAAGAAGAAGAAGAAGGTCTGTCCTTCTCCATCCGATGCAAGTGTCCTCACCATCCCAATTGTCTCTCTCCCACAAACTGTTCCAATGCTCTTCCTCCCCCAGTTCCTCTCTGATATTTTCATTTCGCCTTCTATCTCTTCTCGGTCTCCAATCACTCCTCTTAAGAATTTCATTTCCACTGCCTGCAACTTATTTTTATTTCTCATAGTTTGTGTAGTATTCCATGTCTCAAAACAGGTCTGAAAATAGTTTTGAATACTGCCATCTTAGTGTTTTCCTTGACTTCTCTCCTTCTCAGGAATTTTTGGTTCAATAAAAAATATGGTCTGCCGGCCTTTTTCATTCTGTCCTCCATGTCTTTCTCTTGTCTGCCTGTATCTTCTATGTTGACCCCTAGATATTTGAAACATATAACTTCCTCAATCTTCTCTTCGTCAAATATCAACCCCATTTCCTCTTCCTTCTCCTCGTTGACTTTCATAACCTTAGTCTGTTTCTTGTTCATCTACATACCAAACTGTCCCAAAATTTGATTTTATATATCCACATTCTTTTGTATTCCCCTTCTCGTCCCTGACATCAACACAATATCATCCGCAAAAACACATTCTGATATCTCCACTCCTCTCATATTCCTATAACCCACCCTCAACTTCTCTCTCTTTTCTTTCGCCGTTTTAATGATCTCATCCAAGAAAATCAGAAATAGTGCCGGGCTCAAGACTCCTCCCTGTCTAAGTCCTTCTTCTGTTTCAAATACTCGAGATTTCATGTTTCGAACGATGACATAGTTCAGGGTTTCAACATATATGCATTTGATGGATTGCACTAAACTTTCTTCAACTTTTCTTTTTTCTAGTATTTCTCAGATTTTTACCATTTCATTCTATCAAATGCTTTTACCACATCTATGAATACGAAATATGCCTTTCTTCCACTTTTCGTGATCTTCTGAATAATTTGTTTCAGCGTAAAGATATGGTCTTGCACACTTCTTCCTTTAATGAACCCACTCTGTGCTTTTTCCAATTTTTCTCCTGCATATACTCTGAGTCTTTTTTCGAAAATTGCCTCAAATACCTTCAACGCTGTACAAAGTAAATTTATACCCCTGTAATTACTGCATTCCTTTTTATCCCAACTCTTCTAAACCGGTACCACCATTGCCATCTTCCAATCTCTTGGTATTTTCCTTGTACTCCAAGCGGTTTGACATATTTCCTTAAATACATTTATGCCTCGTTCTCCCATGTTCTTCATCATCTCAGGTGTAATCTGATCATGACCCGCCGCCTTCCCATTTTAAATTCTTCTTATGGCCTTCTTAACTTCTTCATTGCTTATCATTTCGTCTCGTCCTTTGTGTGTTATTTTTTTGTCTTTTCTCAATTCAACAAAATGTTCCTTCCATCTTTCCATTATTTCCTTCTCCCTCACTATCAATTTATTTCTTTGGCAATAATATTCGCTGAATTTCCTGCTCAATCGCATCTACATGGTTACCCCATATTTTATAACCCAAGCGAGATGACCAAGAGTTCAGATGTCATACTCTCGTGAATATTTAATTTTTCAGTGCTACGGGCTTTTACTACTAGACACAGGCTTTTTGATGAAATGGAGGGTATTAATGAATAATTGAAACATTATAGTGAATTTTTGGTTCTGGTTTCTTATACAGAGGTGTGGAAAAAGAAAATAGAAATACACAAAAATTTAATTTCGGGAAGATTTTTCATTGTCTCAATTCCATAACATGTATGTATGTATATGTATATTCTGGGCTTAACAATATGCAATCTACAATACATATTATCAAGAAACAGCTTGGTGCCGTATACCCAGTTCTCTTCATCAAGCCTTTCAATCCTTTTTATTTCTTCGAACTGTCCTGCCACTTCATTTTCAATCTCCAATCTAACTCTTACTTTACAAACAAATCCAGCAAAAATGATCTCCTGGTGCTCAATAGTCCTTGTACATTTCAAGTAATCATTCTCATTTTTAGTTCATTCACTCACGCCGATGAAAACTACCAGTCCTATTCCAAGGCTTGTTGAATGAGAAATTCAGCAACATTGTGAACTTTTTTGATGTTGTGTTGCTGGCCCAACGACCAAACCTCCATCCTTGGAGGAGCTAGAAATTTTGTCGTTTGATTTCGAAAGTTGTCAAAATGACAAATAAATATCGATATTGAAAAAAGAGTTCTATCTACTCATCGCTTCGATTCACTCCACACTTGACAACAATGAAACGTGTGCATTTTCCATTTCAATCAAATTATCTGATGTGTTGAATATGTGTGAATTTATTTCCACATTAATAACTACACGGATTCAGGTAAACAGTCTTCTCTAATTGACTTACACCTATGTTCTTAGGGCTGACCATATGAAAATTTGATGAGGCGCAGGTGACATCAGTATTCCGTTCTGCTCAAAAACAATAGTAGGATCAAAATCTACTCTTCCCTGCCTCCCCTCTACGGGCGTACATGTTTACACTAATAGTGTTTATTTTCACTACTTTTCATTTAGGAAAATAACCACTGTAGGGAGTTACTAAGTGACTCATATCAGCTCTGTGGCTTTTTCATTTTCAGTACCCTTCTGTCCCCATCACTCACTCGTAAACTCTGGAACATTCAAGTGCAAGACAAGGATGAACTCAAGGGCAGATCTCAAGGTCTTCAACTACCGCACTCTGTGAGCAAAAGGTTCAATTTTGGAATTTGATGTGAAATCAATATGCAAATAAGAAACGTGGATTAACACACCTAACTCCAATAATAATCAGAACATGCAATAACACAATATGTTGTTCGAAAGTGAATAAAAAAAGAGGTGAATGAGTTATTTGATTAAATTCTTCATTAACTTCATCCTGAATCACTTGGATATACTTTTATTTATCTTGTCAACAGAAAATGTAGAAAATCTTTCATGATCCACCAGAGATGACAAGTTTCACTTCGAAAACTATTGGAAATCACGCAAAGATATTTCTTTGTTGACATCTTATGAATTCAATCTACATGATTTAAAAAACCTCATTCAAACACATGTACTTGTCGAAAGACCTATTTCATTATCTAATAACCATCGAAAAAGGAAAAGTGCTCGAATTTGAATTCTCACTGAACGAGTTGACTGTTCTTATCCACTAGACTAGACTAGACTAGACTAGAAAATTGATGCCTAAAGGAAATAATCATATAAACTTATGTTTGAGTTTCATTAATACCAGAAGATGAGAATTTTTCAACTTATTATAGAAATTTTTCTCAACTTTCTTGTTTTCATATAAATGTCATGAATGATCTCAATCATCAATTGACTTGTGATTGTCAATGTACGAAAAAGAGAACAATAATAAAATTCAGATAATCTCCGTTTTTGAACGATAATGAAGTTTTTCTATCCATTCGATAGTCAGATACTACTATGAATAGACAGTTTAAAATATCCAAACGAGTAAGTGAGTGCATTTTACGTGAGCATCTCATTTGATGGCTGCATATTAAGAGATAGTGCTGAACTGGCGTCTACGCTCCAGAACTACATTTTCCTGCATTTTCATTCACCTGAGATTTCCTGTCGTTCCCTGGATAATTTATGTGAGTCGTAATTTGAAACATTTTGATGTTCCACCGAGCGGAGCCTTGATAAAATGTTAGTTGAAATGAAATCGCTAAATGAACAGATCAGACATTTCTTCAGCAAAGGCACTCAACGTCTAAATTCTATATGGAATATGAATAATTTTACTGAAATAAAATGGACGGATTTGAAGCGCGAGTGATAGGAGGAATGCTTCTTTGTCTCCTATTTCAGTTGCTGTAAAAAATTTCAGGAAAAATTCTTGCCTACACAAGATTGCTGGGAATCCATGTCAACTATTCTTTTTTCTAGAGAAAAAAGAGTCTGAAATGCCAATTGATTGCGAAACCTGGATTTCTAAGAAACACAATGTGGGCAGCATTGCTTTCATGAAATAAACTTATCTTTTTTGTTATTAATGATGTTTCATTTCGGACCTCGAATCTCAGTTTTGATTTTAACTGTACTTTTCCTCATAATAATTAGATCTTCATTTCAATCAATATGAAAAACGCAGTTGACTGGCTGCATTGCTTCAGCAAAAAAAATTGTTCTAAATCATAATATATATCAAAAATCATTTGGCAGACACTACATACGCTTTCTGCGAGTGCTATGTAACATTGTTCATCATTTCTGCCGCAATATAGCTGAAGAAGTGTCAAGGCACATTATTTTACTCAGGTTATAACATCGGCATGTCTTTCTTCAGTGTGCAGTATTTGCATCTCACCTTGTCTTAACTCACTCTTTCGAGAATACTAATATGTGCTAATTGAGATTTAAACATTGAAAAATGAATGAAATTTATTCTTACACATTGATGATTAAATCATTCAATTTTTTTCTGCAGAAGAAATGTAGTTTTTTCGCAAATGAAATAGTGATGATACGCAGATTTGAAAATATGAATTCATTACCTTCTTCATTTGAAAATACCACAACACGTTGGAGGAACTTAACTCAACAAACGGGAATATCGGGTACAACATGATGTACAAGGTTCATATTAAGTAAAGTCGATCTCTTTCTCTTCTGAACTAAGTGGACAATTTTCATGAAATTTTGCTGGTAAGAGCAATATGCAAAATGCATCAGATGCATACAACAATTTGTTTATCTGATCTTTGTTTTCCTGCAATGAAAAAAAATTCAGAAGAAGTTGATCTACGAGCAATGATTGATCGTGTATACATATTTCTTTAACAAAATATGTTGCGAAATCGAAATCGCAAGTTCTTTCAATATCGGGAAAGTTATAGAGGAGGTCACACATAAAAAAATTGACGGTATTTCCGGTTCAACTGGAAGTGTATTATAAACACAAAATTGTACATAAGATTTATTTTCTGTCATCGCATTAACTTGCGAAATTTTATAAATATTTTCATTTCGAAGATATTTACTTGGTTCCATACTTCATATGAGACTGAGTAAAAAGATGCGAACAATTGATGCTTCAGAATATATATCAGATTTATGAGTTTACTGATTGTATGTCATGACACTTTTCTTGGAATCATCAATCGAAATAAGAATTGATGGGAATGCGGTCAAATTAAAATTAATTTTCCGCGTGCTCTGCGTACATGATGTGTATTGAGAGGTAATTCGTTTTATTTCAGATTAAATTTCACTACCCTTCATCTAAAACTTCCGAGCGATATGTAAATTCGAATACTCCATATACGCCTATACCAATCACGATGGTAACGTTCTGATAATCACGAAATGCAAATGAATATCACGAAAGCTTGTTATCTGGCTAGGAGTACAAAATGAAAATCCTATATTGGACAAGAAAATGGCGCACTTGAGAAAAATACAACCATGCACTTCTCGAAATTCTTCATTAAGTTGCTAGTTCAATCTATCTGGAAATGATTTCGGAAACAGATTTGCTATATCTAAGGCAAAAAATGTGTTGAGGTCTAATCCAGGAGTTCGTTGATGAACGTTGAAATTAGAAGTATGACTAGACAAAAATTTGTGATAAAAGACGGGTCTGTATTTTTTCTGTTTCGAAATTTCTTCGGGAGCTCTTTTAAATATTATTTTAATTATTTGTTGAAGTCAAGAGTCAAGATTAAGAACCATAGGGCTCACAAAATAGAAAGCAAAATATATACAGGATGAGTTTCACAAAACTTTGATTATGCTTTTAAGAAACCTCAGGTATATCCGGACTAATCGAATAAATCGTTTTGAAATTTCAACGAATCGCAGAGGCTCAAATTAGTTTGACGGTTAAATCAAGTTTTGTGAAACCGACCCCTAGAGTGAAATTTCTCATAAATTTCAAATTGGCATTGTCAATCCGTCCATATTGTTCTCAAGGGAATTGATACTCTCACTGTTTATCAGCACAGATGGAAGCCGAATCCAAGAATGGCAAACATACATGGAAAAACTTTTTGCGATACTATGGGGGTCGTGTCATGAAAAATGTTGAAAAACACTGCTTTAGATCATCAGACAAATTGAAAAAAAATTTGTACTTTGCATTGAAATATGTTTTTTTCTGCATGAAAACCGCATCCCACGAGAATGCAAAAGAGATTTTCGGCCACATATTGAACGAGAAATGGAACAATGATTTTATGTGAGAAGTATTTCAGTGACTCAGCTTCTGTCTTAAATATTCTTGAGATCATCATTCAATGATAAAATTTTAGAGTTTTAAAAAAATTACTAATCCACTTTCGTTATCGTTTATTAGACAATTTCGAATCAATAGAATTGAAAATGAATTGAAAACAATTTCACTCAGCATATTTCGAAAAACATCGTATAAGCGGACGAGAATTTCATAGCAGACTGTAATGTTTATTTTTTCATACAGTCACTTCTTGAAATTTGTCGCTTTTATTCACCAACACCATAGAAGTAATATTTTATGTGGGCATTGAAATGGTTTCTTGAAATTTGTCGCAGTTATTCACCAACACGATAGAAGTTTTATTTTATGTAGACATTGAAATGGTTTGTATTTCAACTGGAGCGGTAAAACATGATCTAAAAGAGAACTTTCAGGAGAAGATTTACAAGGTTCTCTACAAATAATTACATTTGCCAATTAGACCTCCATGACTTCCACTCATAATTCCTCATGCATCTCCTTCATTGCACTATGAATCCTCTTGAAAAGTAACTCATTATATCTTCAATTCAATCCCTTATTTCTCTTGGGATTTCCATTAGGTGCCTCATCAGCGAATATCCTGGTATCTTCAAGTAATTATATTCAAGAGAAAATTCAAATTGATGATACTGCCCCGCATTCTCGTTCAAGATGAAATTGAATTCTCTGAGAGGATGGTGCGAAATACATTTGGAAAATTCCTCCTAATTTATGGCTGGCCGTTGATGAGCAGAATTCGAATAATAAGATCCGGATCCCATCGGAATTTCTTCGAGCGTTAACCGAAAGATGTAGCGATGCGCTTCCTCCGACGAGAGATGGGGTTAAGAATTTAGCAGCCGCATTTATTAATCTCCGGCTTATGTGGAATTTGGCGAGAAAATTTGAAAATTGTAATTTATGAGTTAGAATCTTCAGATCCATTTAAAATATCTTGACATTCTTGCATATTTTTCCATCTGAGGTGAGAATCATCAACTCTTTTCCAATATCGAGAATACATAGAGATACAAAGATATGACATATATCCATATTTCTTTCCATTCACTCCATTTACATAGGTTATAATCGAATATAGTAAATTATCATTCTCAGAGTAATCGACTCAACATTATAACTTTCAAATTTCAGGATTAAACCAAAAAAAGATTTCCTTATGGTAGTGGCCTGTGAGAAACTGAACAAATCAAACATTGTCATTAGTTAAAATGATTCCTGTTTTCTCCAGTACATATTTCCTCTCTCCTGTTACAAATCATACAATTAACATACAGTGGGTCCAAAAATAATGAGCGGAAAATTCAGGGGGTAATTTCTGAACTAAAAATCAATAGTATCACATTTTGCGAGCAGAATTTAATGCTGAATACTTTTGAATACAACAATGCTTCTGCTGATAAGGTTGACGAGGCAGAGAAGAAATGCATTTTAGGTTTCAATAAGAATTATTTAAAGCATAGATTAAGTGCTTAATTTAGGTGCTATTGGAGAAAAACCTAAAATAGTGCGAAAATTTCGGGGTTTTTTTAACATCACGACAAACGCTCCTCTGGAAAATTGGTGGCAAAACTGTAAATACTCTTATTGCAGGCATAAATACATGATTGAAACTGTGTAGAGAACTCCACCAATTATTTCCGCCGCATCTATCTTGACTCCCAGCAAACTGATAGTTACTAATTGTGCAATGAATGTGTTAGAGTAGACAATTGTTTTTTGTTTTTTTTTTTGTTTCAGCGGGTTGTATATCATATAATATGTAATGTATAATTAATTCTGTTTATGAACTATCGGGAGGTTAAGTGTAAGAGTAGCCGTAGGCTAAACTTCGCCTCTCGAGAGTTCTCATATTTTGTAAAAAAAGTCGTTAATAAATAAATAATAAATAAATAAATTTACAGGCAAAAGTCTAAATTGCTTGGATTATTATTCTGTTCATGAGTTAATTTCTCGTTTCATGAATTGTTTTTAGCTGTTTTTTTTTTTTCCCTACATATGAAGTGCTAGCTTTCTCAAAATCCATTTCATGATCCAGTCTCAGAACATGATCAGCTAGAGTCTTTGTTCTTTGTCATAATAAAGGAAAATTCGGTCCTTAACAGTTTTGCCTATTAGATTCTTGGGAAAACCATTTTAAAATAGCAGTCGTTTAACCAAGGTCAATTTTTCTGCTCTATGTACAGAGGAAGTTAGTCTTATTACTTTATATCTATAGTGGCTACAGAGCCAGAGACATGATGAATAATGAAGGTACTTCGAGTGACCCGGGCGGCTATTGTATTGAAACCAATCAACCAGTCGCAGACAACAGACGGATACGAACGAATTCAGACTATTTTTGGTTAATAAAAACCGAGAACCGTGAGATCAACTGGAGAGCTATCTGAATACGTCTCATCACCAAGAACCACCATACACCAATGTTCATGCCTGAATCTTAATCCCATCATATTTTGAATTCTTCATTCGCGCAGAAGACATTACATGGGGTAACTATAAAACAATACAAAGTATCAATAGTTGTGGCAAACAATTCGCTGTATTTTTTCAGCTCGGAGCAAAGGCCTGTGGCAGCTTTTTTGCAGGAACATTCAACATTCTGCTGGAGAAAGTCTTATGACAGGAATAGAATAAATTATTGCTCAATAAATTTTCAGGGACCCCTTCATGCACCAATATGGAATGAATGATGGTAATTCAATAGTCATATGAGCCATATTATTACATATATTCTCAAACAATATTGAATGAAGACAGAAATGGAATATAAAAATGAAAAAATCCATACCATCGATGTGACTGACAAGTCTGTCTTATAATGAGAAAGCTGGTTTTTCTAATACCCAGCTATACTGTTCAATCCATAATTAGATCAGCATCTTCAGTATCCTGTTATTGTGAACTTACAAGGGAAAAGAATCAACAAGACTCCTTTTCAGTTCCATTTCGAACTAGACTCAGCTTTGAACCGTCAAAACTGCAAGATGTTCATTTGTCGATGACTACAGATTATATGGATGAGGTTAGTCATTTGACTAGCTACACTGTGACACACATGTCACTTGAAAGTCCAATTTCCCATTCACAAGAGTAATGAAAACATATTGCTCCCCAAATGCACCCACTTGCGTGAAATCAGATATAAATCGAAAACAGTCCGAGAGTTCTGCGATTTCTTCGTCCGAAAAAGTTGAGACCAGTTAAAATATTGTCGCAAATTTCACTTACCTCATATTTAACATTTCCTGCGTCGTTTCGAATCCGTTTCAGCTTGTCAGCAATTTTAAGGAAGCACGGTTCTTTTCAAATATAATTTGCTCAGAACTATGACGTCCCCTTCGAAGCCTGTGCTGAGTGGTGTACCGCAGGGTTCTGTTCTCAGACAGCTTCTCTTCATTTTTCATGTGTCCGATCTGCAAGTAGTATTGAGCTCTTCTTCCGCATCTTGCGCAGATAATATCAAACTCTACAACAGGTCGGACTGTCATCGGTCGCTTCAGATTGATCTGGATTTGTTGGTAAGGTGGTACTCTGACTGGTTGCTACCTTTGGATGTCTCCAAGTGTTGTGTTCTGTATCTGAGCAACAATAATCCGAGATAATCTCACTTTATTGATGGTGTTGCCCTGGATGGCTATATGAGCCATGTCAATCTGGGTGTCCTTGTGAACAGTGATTTATCTTTTAATCCACACATCATAAAAATATGCAATGAAACAAAACAACGGCTTCACATAATCCAGCAGTGTTTTAAAGGTAGCCATACATCCGCCCAATTCTGGATTTTGGATCGCTTGGATATCATGCGTCTCGAAACATTCGCGGAGATATAATCATATCGTTTCGAGCACAAAGAGGATTTTTCGGCTTCGTTCTTGCTTATCTCTTTGAGTGGTACACCAATCATCTTCGGTTCGACATTTGGAAGACAAGTGTTCTTTGGTAGTTTTTCAAATGCTAAAATTGTTTTTCTTTGTTTTTTTCATTTCTTGTGTTTTTTTTTTTTCATTATATTTTGTCAAGCGTTTCATTATCCCACCTGTACTCAACTCTGTATCTGTTGAACAATAATAATAATAATATTAATACAACGTATCTCGTTTCTCAAAGTTCTGCAAGGATACGAAGGAAAATTCATTCAAGCAGAACCTATTTTTTCATCTCAGGAAAAATTCACAAAACCTCAAAGACTCCACTGACTTCCTCTTGTATTGTCTAATGGCCTTTTCGTTTCTCCGAGGGAGAATAGGGGAGGGGGTTGTTGTGTTTTCTACTTTCGTCGCGGAGTATAAAACGACAGTATTTTATCATTTGCGTAATTGAAATATCACCTTTTTTATTCCTTCCCAGACTATGAAGGAGACATGGATAATATATCGAGAACTTTTTTCGCGAACTGGAAAAATACTGTTCAATTCAATCAGAAGCATGATATATCTATAAACTAGTAGGATCCTTTTTTGAGACGGGACACTAACATTGATTGATCTGAATGAATTGGAATTATGACACATTGTTCGAACATGAATGAAGTTTATTGATTAATGATAATTTTACCGAATGTTATAATTGTTTTATCATTTTTTGAAAAGTCTTCGCAATCTCGTGCATTCATACGTCTCGGGTCGAAACATTTGAAAAAATTGTTACCTAACAATTACACAAGAAGAAATATCTCGAACTGAAAATTTTTGTAACGCTCATGATTTCAAACGTATGAAACTCATTCATAAGATTAATTCATAAGATTCATGAGCATATTCAGAATTGTGAAAATTTTTTGATTTATGAATTGTCAATGATCTATTTCATCTAGAAATTTCCCATGATTGTAGATTTTCCGATTTTAGCTCTTCATCTAACAAATTAATGAAATATTATACAATCATACCTAACAATTCCCCCGTTTTTAATTTCATTCAACAGAATACAAATTACTAAAAACAAGTTAAGAAATGTAATGAAAAGTTAAAAAGGAATTATTCAAAATTAGAGACATGTTTGTAAATTACTGGGGGCACACTGCCTTTTATCTCAAACACAGCTCAAAACACATGAATAATTTTCATATTTTTGAATGTGGAGAATACGAGGGAGAATATAATCCTCTACATTATCTACACATATACATTATTGACTATAAAATATTCATTTCTGGATTTCCCTAGAAAGCTACAGGCTGATTTTTCAACTTCATGGAAATACTTAGACCATCATAAAATCCAAACTTATTAAAATTTGGGAGGTTATTAGCACATGTTAAGGTCTGGTCAGAAAGATATAATTTATTTCATTATTCCAAGACCGGACTCATTAATCTTCATTTGGAGTGTTCAGGGTAAAACAAACACTATGTATTTCGAATTACAAATAATTGATTTGCTTTTCAGAAACAAGCTGAATTATGCTTCAATTTGTGATATCGCTCGAAGTTGTCACAATAACTTTCTTAAAATATCGCAACAATTGATAATTCTATTCATCAGCTGTTCTCTTGACTGGAATTTTTCAGAATATACCATATCCTTCAATTTTCCTTATGAAAAATAATCAATCTGGAAATCGAGGAGGCCATGGAATTGGTCCTACTCGATCTATCCACTTATTTGGATAGGAATTGTTGAGGTAACTTCTCACTTCTGAGCCAAAATAAGGTCGAGCTCCGTCATGCTGGAAATAAATTCCTCTAATATTTATCAATTGTAGCATGCCGTGTAAAATATCTTTTTCGAAACCTACATAAATCGCACTTGTAAGGCGACCGTCGAAAAAATGAGACCCTATTGAACGTTTGTTTATCACAGCACACCAAACATTTACTGAAAATTTTTGTTGTGAATTTCTCAGTCTTATACTGTGTGGATTATTCTCGACCCAAATGTTCGAGTTATGAATATTGAACACACCATCTCTGGTGAATTGAACCTCATCACTGAATATTGTTCTGTACAGGGTGATTCATTCATCTTGGTAACCCCAATTTTGTCGAAAACGCCAGAATATTTTTTGATTCTGTGAATGACGTTTCGAACAAGTCAATGTCGACTTGAGTTGCGCATAAAAATCTGCGGAATGAATAAAGACGCCAGGCGTCGCGGCACTATCAAAAATTTTTTCTCCTGGGATATACCATTTTTATCATGTTATTCGAAAGATAATTTCTGCAGAGTGTTTCATGTTGATTCTATTCCATTTATTTTTTTTTGTATTGTGGTGGTATGCCTTGATTTGGAGGCATAGATATGATTTTGTGTCTTAAATTCAAGAAGGCTAGTTTTCTAAACAATCTGCCTCTTTGAATAAGATTTAAATATGTGAATACAGCACGATGGGGCTCCATGTCACAATGCTGCCATTGTAAAGAGATTAAGAATTCGAAAATGAATGGACTCTTATTTTTTGACCAAAGTGACTTATAATGAAATATATATTCTTATGAAAAAGAGAGCTAAAATAATACAATAAATGTTGATGTATTTTATGTATGGATCATAATGGCTAGATGACCTAGATTTGATTTTGTTTCACAAAATGACTGAGGCTCTGTAACAAACTATTTCACTATTATTTCATTCATTGAATATTATATCTTATATCAATAAACATTTTATTTAATAACAAACAAAACATTTCGAATCATATGTTCTATAAACCGGCCATTATGATCCATACATAAGTTATATCATTCCCCTATTTCATTATAAGTTACTTCGGTCAAAATATAAGGGTCTACTTGGGCACATGCGTTTCTTGTCTTCATTTTCAAACAGTCCAAGTTATTAGAATCAGTTTGGTATACCATATATTCAAGGGTACTCCTCAGAAAGTAATCCAGCGTTACTTCTGGCGATATCTGATGAGTCTATTAGTTTCAATCCATTTATTATCGAATTTTTGATTTAAACATTTCTTGACAATGGCAGCGTTGTGGCATATAGCCCCATATTGCTGTAGCCACATATTTCATCTTATTTGAAGGGGCACATTGACTAGAAAAATTACCTTCATGAATTCAAATCACAGAATCACATCTATGTCTCCAAATAAAGGCATACTACCACAATACAGAAAAAAATAAATGGAATAGAATCAACATGAAACACGCTGCAAGTCGCTAACGGTTAGAAATAGATGAAAATTGTATTGAGAAAAAAAATTTATTCACAATAAAAGTACCTTTCGAATGACATGATGAAAAAGGTATGTCCCTGGAGAAAAAATTTTTGATAGCTCCGCGACGCCTGGCCTCTGTATTTACTCCGCAGATTTTTATGCGCATCTCAAGTCGACATTGACTTGTTTAAAACTCGTTTCACAGAAAGAAAAAATATTCGGACGATTTATCATTTGTTTTAGACCTCCACAAGATGACTCAGTTCTGTTCATGTAAATAAATTCAACTTTTCGAACTTTTTCCAAATTCATCAAAAAATTATTGTTGATGCCCCAACTTCAGGCGATATCACAAATTGAAGCATAATTTAGCTTCTTTCTGAAAAATAAATCAATTATTTGAATTCGGAATACAAAGTGTTCGTTTTAACCCTGAACACTTTAGATGAAGTTTAATGAGTCCGGCCCTGGAATAATGAAATTATCGATATGTTTCTGACTCGACCTGAGCATGTGCCATAACCTTCCAAATTTCAATAAAATGTGTCAAGAAGTTTCGATTTTATGATGGTCTAAGTATTTCCATGAAGTTGGAAAATCACCCTGTAGCCTGGAGCTTTCTAGGAATATCCAGGAATTAATTTCTTTGAGTCAATCAGTAATCACCTACTCCAACTCTATCTCTGGTAAGAGTATGAACAGTATGTACAGTTATTCCCCGGTCACCCTGTATAATAGATAAGAATACCGAAAAACTGATATTCACCAAATAGTCCACTGAAATCAGACTTTTAAGTCGGACCAACTCATACAAAAGCAAATGAAGCTTTTCAGGTAGGTCTCGGTGTCTCAAATGATGTTCCAAAAGTCCCCCAGGAGGGAGTGACCCCATAACATTTGGCAACGCTGTAAAGGGCTAAAATAATGCCCCAATGTGAATTTTTGTGAAAATCTCGGTTCCTATCGAACTTACGACAAAAATACATCTGAGCAAAAAAAAAGCTATAAAACGTTCTAGAAAAACTGCTTGGGGTCGTTTTTCGTCACAATCTCGCCTTCAAATTGAACGTATGTGATATTCTGGACAACTGAGGGTCTCTATTGCCCACCACCTTGAGTATGACTACAAGGCGCATTTTTTGTCAAAGTGGTATCAACTAATAGGCCTAATCCACGATTTCTTTGTTTTTTGGAAAGGTGTTCGAACGCTAATTTTCTTCTCCTTCGTCTTCTCCTTTCTATGAATGCATGTATATATTCTTCGGACATCCGTGGAGCCGATCTCCAATTCCTCTGAGGAATCTTCAAATGGTTTGGCTCTCAGTTGGTATTTTCCATGGCAATTTCCAAAAACTGGTGAGCAATGAAGTCCCAAACTCCGATAGCCACACATTGGCCCACAACCTTTCGTACAGTTGCAAAATATCATTTTTAAAACACAATTAGGCACAGGAAGTTGGGATGTCGTCTTTCGTCAAAATATATTCTATCCATTATATATTGTCTTTTAACATCCATCCAAACTCCTCCAGGATTCAAATTGTTCAATTTTTTCTAGGGAATTTCAGCTGCTTTGTATTTGCTCTAATGTATTTTTGTCGTAAGTTGAATCGGGACCAAGATATTCAAGAAAATTCACATTGGGACAGGATTTTAGCCCTTTACAGCATTGCCAAATTTTATGCGGTCACTTATGCCTAAAGGACCTTTGATGCGAAGTTTAGGCCTATTTCGACCTAAATGCAGTGGTCTAAAAATAATTAAGTATGAAATTTCATAGACGCAGTTCCCTACAGTCGGTAGGTTACGTGACAAGTTTCACGCTGTCAATATATTGGTTTTTACGGGCTTGCAGCTAATCATTTTGAATTCCAAGATTCAGACTGTATTTTGATTAAAATTTCTGGACATTAAACTTCTTACTTTCAGATTTAATCTGAAATTACTATCTTGCTCATATTCAGTCGGAACGGTAATAGTTATAGGATGCCTATCATTATCTAGAAGTATCAAATTTGGAAAATAAGAATGGAACTGACTAGATTCTCTAATTTTCATTTTGTTCTCTTGATTCCGGATCAATAAAACATTTGTCGACACTATGTGATCAATATATTTGAGCAAACACACCCCTACAGAAGGTTTGGTTTTGATGGAGTCCTATGGAGTAATTTGAACAATCTACTTATACCTGAAGGTTATACCATAAATAATAGTTTGTCATTTTGAGACCTCTCTTCGAACTGTTTGTTTTCCCTAGGAAAAGACTTTTCTCTAGTGCAGGCTGAAATATATGATGTTGGAAAATATCCTCAGATGTTACTTCGGAATACCTTCCATGTTCGAAGTCATTTGGTGTCTAGCTCACCTGGACAACTATCACTGAGTTGCAGGAACGTCCATTAAAATTTAATGCCGCCCTAATTCTCCCTTAAACGGAATATCCATAGACGGTAGCCATGGATACTCCGTTTAATGGAGAATTGAGGCAGCATTAAATTTAATGGACGTTCCTGCAACTCAGGGTAAGGCAATGAGGAGCCTAATTGAGGGGCAAGTTCGAGTTTCGTTGATCTGGAACCGGCGCTACATTGTACACGTATACCAATTTGCTTTTGCCTATTTCTGTTACTTCTAGACTAGAAATGTGATAATTGATGATGTTGAAAACAGTCCTGGCCGCAATTTCCGAAAAACACCAGTAGTGAAAACCGTTTCACGATATCTTTATTAGTTTTTAAGATATAACAAAATTTTGAAATTATTCTGATTTGAAAGATGCTAAAATTTTTTTTTCGAACATATCTGCTCCGTATTCAGAATGAAAAAATGGTTTTTTGTTAACGAGAAAAAAAAATTGAATATGGTTTTCTAATTCTGGTTAAAAATCACATCTTGCAAATATAAATCTTTTCCAAATATTTTCATGAATGAAAAAGTTATGCCACATTTTGAAAATCGATAATTTTTCAAAATATAACAAAAATTAAAATACCGTGAAACGATTTTCACTAATGATGTATTAATGAAAATCGAGTCCAGGACACCTCCCGAAGTTTTTACCTATCTGGTCCAGAAGTACCTAGAAGAGTCAAAATCTAGCAATCTGGGATAACCTGTACTGTGGTACAACCACAGTAGAGAAACACCTCTATTTTGTCAAGAATTTAATTTTTTTATGAAACCCTCGGAAGATGAAGCTATCCCACGGAAAAATTTTGAAGATATATGGAATATCATGCCCACTTTAGAGTTCTTCTATCGAAAGTCATGATCCACGGCAACATCCTATAAATCCATTTTGACCTGCCAATTTTCTCACGTTTTAAAACTTAGCTAAACAGTTACAGTTTTCATTCCGATTGGAATAACCGCACATACAACCATGGGCGCCTGCAGGGGCTGAGATTTTGATCTTCCCTTTCGTTTTTCTCACGACCCTGAAAATAATTTATCTAATGCTAGGAGCGAAAAAAAATGTTCAATTCACAACAATTTTTCTGTCTCAAAAGGACTTACTTAATCGGTAGATGTATTTAATGAATTGATAACTTCTGAGGCGCGTAGAGTACTTTTTGGATGAACAAAAATCATGAAAAGTTTTTGTTGACGAAGAAATCCATGATTTTTGTTTACCCCAAAAGCGCACCCCTAAGAAGTTATGAATTCTTAAAAGTACCCATGCGTGTCGGCATTATTCTCAATCTTTATCAGATGATTGTTTTATGGATGATTGTTTTTATTAGGCCTTATCTTTGATGCGGAGTTCTTCAAGGGGCAAGTGCAGCTACTCTTCTATTTCAATAATTATTGTCCATTCTGCAATCAAGATATTTTTCCTGGGAAGGGGGATATATATAATCTTTTCATTTGTATTCCCATTCTAGAGAAATAGTTTTTGAATTCGAAACCCGTTGGGACTGTATTCAGAGAGTCTATATAGTTTTTAGTGTCTTGGCCCCAAATTGTGTTATTGAAGGTATGTTCCATGATTATTCAAGTAGCTGATTTTTCCGTGAGGGTTCTTCGTATGTTATATTCTACTTTTTGGTTTTGATAGATAATGAAGGTCAGTACAGTATAAAATTTCTAGCCCCTAATTCGAAATATTGGGGCCATAAAATGAACTCATCAATGTGTATGACGTTTCAATTGTTATATTGTCTTATTTAATAGAAATGTAAGAAAACAGAAACGTGGTATTCTTCGGGAACTGCTGATAGAAATGAAAACTTAGTGAATTGTATAGTGGAGAGTCGAGCTATTAGATTATTATTTCCGAATCATTCTTTATTCATAAGGAATTATTAATGACCAATTTCAACTTCCTTGATCCCTGATCGAAAACAGTTCTTTGTGAACCAAAAATAATTGGAAAATAAGAATCGAATAGTTCGAAGATACAATTTACATGTTACTTAGATTTCACTTTTATCGGCACTACCGAACGACTACCTTTTTTGCCTTTGGAAAATATGGGTATTGGAAAATTTTTTTAGAGGAAATCAACTCCCTAAAAAAAAAACCGAGAAAAGAAATATAGGGAACTTATACTATGCAACAACTGCTTATGAATTCAGTAAGACCAAGATATTTCGATTCAGTATTTTATCATAAGAATTAAAAATATTTCTGTATTTCGGTATCGTAATTAGTTCATTATAGTACATAGTGAAAGTAGTGCTGTGATGAAATTCACTACAGCATTGTTTTCAGTTATATTTTTCGTTTTGTGGTTGTCAGTACTGACCTCTGATCATGAAATCATTTCTTATTCAGTGATCTGTCAAATTTCGTAAGTCACACCAACTGCCAAGGTACAATACAAAAGTCACTAATCTGAATTTTCATTTGAATTTCGAGAGCATTTCACGAAACTTGACTGAAATAGAGAAAATATCGTCTGAAACTCGTTGCAGAAGGCAATTAATGCTTTCGAAAACTCGCTCCTTCGTCGCTCGTTTTCAAATTTCTCATTCGTGTTGGCATAGGAGCTCATTCTGCAACTTGTTTCAGATTAAAATATTGCATGTGTTGTGTCTCTTGTATTTTATCATTGGTTAATTTCGTAATATATTTATTGATTTCATTTTCTAGAGGAGTTTTGTACTATTTCGGATAATATTTCAGTTTCTTGTTCCAAAAGTCAGTGCTTGATTCGTTTGATGGTCCATTATTATTCATATATCATTTTTATGAATATCGTTTGATCGAACATATATGTATGTAAATTTGTTTTCATTTCAATTTAACTCGTCTTCAGTCATTAGCAATTATAATATTTATTTTATTCCTTTCTCCATATTGTTCATATTTTTCTTATTTCAGTATCGTTTTGAGTTCATTACACTACTAAAAGTAATGCTGTAATGAAACTCATGACAGCATTGTTTTCCTTCAATTCTCTCAATTTTCAAATCGAATCAATTCAAAATCCCGAAATCTGCCAAACTTCGTGAGTCACACCAATTGAAAAGATACAATGCAAGAGTCACTAATCTGAATATTTATTTGAATTTCGAGAGTATGTCTCAAAACTTAACTGAATAGAGAAAATACTGTCTAATACTCGTTGAAGATGGTAATTCAACATTCAGGTGTTGTAATAGGAGCTCATTTTGCAACTTGTTTTGGAATATACTATTATTTACCTGTTAATATTTTTTCCTGGAACGTTATTTGTTTCGAAAACAGTTGCTGTATTATTTCATACACATAACCCTATGTTGTTAACCCCTAACATATAAAAACAAATTCTGCGGGCGCCTCTGCATAATATAAAAAAAAAATAGAAAGAAACAACCGAGGAAACAACGCACTGATTTCGCCTCAGCCTTATCATTTTTCGAAAATTTTTATTTTGCCCCCCCTGAGAAAAAATACTGCGGGCGCCCATGCATACAACACTCACCTAGAAAAGTGCTCAAGTCTTAGTACTCGAAATATAGAATTATTTCACAAAGTGCATAGTATTACGCAATATTCTGTGGAAACCAGTGCTTCGGTACTCGCGACTCTGGAGACTTTTTCTCCCAATGTTTAGTACTTAGTGCTCGGCACCGCTCTGATTCAGAATCAATAAATATTGAATTACCGAAATGATATCTTGGAGATCCTTAATTAAGACTTTTTCGTCCCTTATATAAAAACCGAGAGTAGAGTTCACGTTTATCCTAAAAATTTGCAAGAATTATCAATGGCATAAGTCGTTTTCTTGCAGGGGCTGTCCTCGTTTCATTCCCATCTGATGAAGCGGAATATGCGTAGGTACATCAAGATCCCAACTTTGTGACAGGGGTCAATTCAATTACTGCGCCACGATAGAACCCGTAGTATTATCGCCAGAACCGCACATGCCCCGACTTGCTAGTTCACCCCCTCTACTTGATATGATGCTTTCGGTTTCTCGGGAAGCCCCAGCCATCCCACAAAGCGGGAAGTATTAAAAGTTTCATGTTGACATAACTTTGAGGAAACTCATTATCATCTTGGAGAGAATGGGTGTATTACTGAAGATAAGGACGAAAGTAACAACGAAATGAATGTCCATAAATAATGGTCTTTTCACAAAGGGATCTGATAATAAGGCCGGATTTGCACGAGCTGGCTACAGGACGTTTCGGTGATATTTAGAGTGATATTAGGGAAACATTATCCTCGCTTCGTGAACATTTCTGAAGGTAGCCGTTAAGAAGCGCTTGGGAGCAACCCGTTATGGGCGGACAAAGGAAATGAGTGTAAATTCTAAGTTGACATTGATTTTCATAGCAGTTTGGTAATGCGTCTTCTCACCGGATATTTGAAATGATTTTAAATTCGAGAAGTAATTCATTTCTTTATCAATCAAACTCGATAAGAGTCGAAAGATGAACAATATGTGTGAAACAATTTATTGGAACTTTCCAGAGAGTTCCTAATCGGTAAGGTGACTTCACAATCAACTTGAAGAGTAATCAGAAGAAAAAGAGCCAGTTCTGTATTCAATTTTGAAGTCTTTAAATTCCTTCCTGAAGTTCCTGCAGGTTCAACATTTTGGTTTCATGACATATTTCAGTTACATAATTCATAAGCCACTTTATATTTCAAAGCTCAATCTGAATACTTCAGCAACTGAAGTATTCCTTATCCCTGAATAGGAATGATAAAAATTTTGAAACAACTTGTTTCGGTTTATTACATGAAAAAGATCCATGACATGAAGCATATTATGGTTGCTCATTCTAGTTGCAACTGCATTATTGCAGCCTTGGCTCTTCCCTTGGGTGCGCTATTGCTTGAAAGTATAAGACAGAGGTACGTTGAATGAGTTCAAAATAGAGCTGAAACATGAATTACTCGATACAGTTTTCATTAAAATATATGAAGACTTTAATACACGTATAATGAGGAACGTCTCAGAATACCTATGTCAATAATAAAATCGTTATTCTCCTAACAATCAGTGCGTAATCTTTTGTTGCTCAGCTCAGTTAATTTCGGAAGTGATCCAGAACTAAAACTATTTGTTTCTTTTAGAAATGCAGAAATACATTTAGGATAACGAATGCTATATTTCATTGTACAGAATTTATTCTGCAAATACTGTTTCAGAATGGATATAATAATAATAATAATAATAATCTTCATTTTCAATTATTCGATACATGCAAAGGATATACCAATATAAAAGAAAATAGTGTCACAAAAGCAATTAATATTAACCAATCATATATTCTTCCATACAACAGGGTTCCTTGTTTATTAAAAACTCAAATAATTTTCTTTTGAATAATTTGAAATTATGCTCTCCTTGAATCTCATCTGGTTAAGTGTTGAATATTTTCAGGCATCTATATTCCATTTGCTTTCGGGAGGTGGTTAGTTTGAACAATTGTTTGTTTTTATGCAAGAATAATTTTTGGTGAAAATTACTATCCTACAACATTGTAGAACCAGTGATGTTGAACAAAAAATTCTTTAGAATATGTTTACTGGTCGACCGCAAGGCAATTTAGGTAGCCCGCGAGAGATAAATGAAAAGTATATAAAAAAAGTTCTAATGGACATAACCCTCAAAGATGGATTTTCAGGCATTTCATAAATCCCTCATTATTCATCTCTATTTTACGTCTAGAAAAAAATTGTTACACAAGAAATGTATCTATCCAATACGCCTTCTAGTTTCGCTAGCCAGTACTCCCTCGCCTAGCCACAGGCAGGCTGTCCTATCGGAAGAGACGATGACAGATTCGCGAAGAGCAAACAGTTATTCATCGAAATTTCTACCAGGTAAAAAGATCTGAGCTCAAAGAGGTTATTCAGTGCTTTTGCACAGACGGACCACATTTAAACTGCATTATTTTCTTTTTTGGTCCTTCGTCACGTGAAATGCGTAGGCTGTAATAATAATAATTAAGTTTGTGACCCATTCAATCAAGTTGAGTATGCCGTCTAGTACAGGTGTGAAAGGAAGTAAGACTTACCATTATCACAGTGAGTGGGAGAAACAATTTTTCTTCGTTATGGTATAAGAAAAATGTGTGTGTGTCTGATTTGCAATTCAAGTATGGCAATACCATAAAGAGCAAATGTTGAAAGGCATTTCAAATATATCACAAGTTTTCCAGTTGGCAGTGAAAATAGAAAGATCAAAGAACGTGAGTTGAAAAGCAGCTTATGTGTGCAACTAGCGTATTTCAAGAAAACAGAATCGAAATCAAGAGCGGCACACTGGCGTCTTTTGCAGTAACAGAAATATTGATGAAAAGGAAGACACCTTTCGACGATAGAGAAATAATCGAAGAAGCCATGCTGAAAGCTGGTGTAGCAATTTTGAATGACTTCAAAAATAAGAAGGAAATTCTATCGGTCATAAATGATATTTCTCTCTCACGAAACACTGTTATGCGAAGAAGTGAAGCTTTATATGAAAATTTGGAACAATTGCCAACGGAGGACTTGCAAAAATGTAGGTTTTTATCACTCAAATTCGAAGGGGCAATCCAGAGGTGCGGATGTCTACAAATCTTTCAAAGATTTTGTGAAAAAATGTTGGATTTATTACATTGTGCAAAAATGATGATGACATTTCCATTTTCACCAATTATCACTGCATCATACACCAACAAGTTTTGTTCTCTAAAATTCTGGACTCAGATATAATCATGAAAATTGCCTTTAAAATAGTTAATTCTATTCGAGCCAGATGTTTGCAAAGGCCCCAATTTTGAGTTACACTTGACTTGAAGTGACTGAAGCCGAACATTCTGATCTTTTGCCACATACAGATGATAGGTGGCTTAGTCGTGGTACCTTTTTGAAGAGGTTACGCCAATTACTGCCAGAAATCAAAATTTTTATGCAATCCAAAGGAGAAATGTGCTAGAGCTTGAAGATGGAACATGGCTCATGAAGTTGGCCTTTCTTTGTCACATAACGCAAAAACTCAATGAGTTGAATCTGAATCTTTAATGGAAGAACAAAAATTTAATTGATATTATAACTTCGATTAAAAGGAGGAGAATTAAGAAACTATAAGGGAGATTTTCAAAAGCTCGAGCATTTGAAACTAATACAGATATTTGGAGACTGATTTGCAAAGAGAATTTTCCTTACCTTAGAAAAGTTGCATTATAATTAACCTCATTTGTTGGTTCCACTCATCTTTCTTACACTCCCCAATATGATAAAATTGTTACAATATGCAGTGCAAAATATCAACCCAAAAAGATGATACAGAATGAACCTTATGGATTTCATTTTCCACGTTTACATAAAAACATCAAATTATTGCTGATGTTTTATTTTTTTTAGTAAATTCTGCCTCACAGTCGCCCGCAAGAAATATTTTTGAACACAAGTAGATCTCAGAGGTCAAAAGTCTGGCCACCCCTGGAATATTTAGTGGTATTCAACTCTGCAAGGATGTTTTTCAAAAGTGTTTTCAGTGCTTCTTGTAAGCCTTTACTAGTGCAGACGCTGATTCACCTGATCCTCGCAAAAATTATGTAGGAATGCCTTCAGAAATAATTCTGAGGTCAATAATGCTGCAAGATGTTTGAGATGAAATTTCATCAATAATCACATTATTGTTTGATTAATATAATGTTTATGAGTAACTGTAGAAATAGATGAAATATTGGATGTTATATTTTAAATAAACCGAGAAAGGAATACCATCAGACACTTTCTATAGGCAGTATAATTTGCAGACATTGTTATATCTACATGCATTCTTCCGAACTGTCAGGTTGACGAAAAAAAATGCACCGTGGCTTACGGATACTCTCCGGGAGATGATGGACATGAGGAATAAAATGCCAAGACGTTACAAAAAATTTAGATTAAATTCGGATTGGATACTGTATAAACGTTTAAGAAACACGGTTTCTCTAGTAGTTAAAAGCGAAAAGAGGGCATATTTCGAATCATTGTTAAAGGGGAAAGAAAGTAAGACCTGTGGTCAAATTTTGAAACCCTCAATATCGTAAATATAAAATCGAAGGATATACCTGATAATTTAAAGAACGTTGATGACATCAACCGTTATTTTGTTAATTCTATTCCGGGACTTATAAAAGATGATGATGTATATAGGTCATATAGAAACACTGCCAGAAACTCGGATCTGGTTGAAATGTCATTCGAGGAGGTTGGTGAGGATGAGATTTTTCGAACACTGAGAAAAATAAAAACTAAAGCTGTTGTTTGTGATGGGATCAATATACTGACAATTCATCTGTGCATACCAAAAGCGTTCGACAGCATAAATCACGACATGTTACATGAGCTACCTGGACACTAATTAACGATGCTTCAAAACAGTTGAATGACACAAACACCCTGTTCAAGACATTTCCTCAAAAAAATGAAAAAAACATATTAAATGAAATGAATACTAACTTTCTGAAATTTACCAAGAATAATGACACACAGGTAGGTACCCAATACACTCTTGAATATAAGACCATGCGATAAAAGCATTTTTCTTAGTCCTGTCATAGAGCAAGAAATGTACAGATACATTATGCAGCTGAAGAATGAAAAGTCAGTGGGATATGATGAGATTCCTGTCGATCTATTGAAAATAAGTGCTCCATTATTGACTAAACCACTGACGTATATAATTAATCTTATATTGCAAACAGGAAAATATCCACAAGTTCTCAAAGAGGCGTGCATAAAACCAATTTATAAGAAGGGGGATATGAGTGACTACGATAATTATCGTCCAATATCTCCTCTCTCCAATGTGAATAAAATTTTTGAGAGAATAATTTTTGATGAAATTATACATTTTCTTGAAGCAAATAATATTTTGGTAGAACAACAATGTGGTTACAGACAAGGAAAATCAACGATAAATGCGATATATCAGGCACTAAATTCAGTTATAAGATCAGTCAATAAAAATCAGGTAACAGTTGCACTCTGTCTGGATTTATCAAAAGCCTTTGATAGAGTAAATCATGATATATTGTTACAGAAAATGAAAAAGTGTGGTATAAGAGGTACTGCTTCAGCACTTTTCAGGTCATATCTAACAAATCGGATACAAAGAACGGTAGAAAAGGGAATTGATGGAAAACAAATAATATCAGATCCAGTAAAAATAGAGAGAAGTGTACCGCAAGGTTCGATACTAGGCCCATTACTGTACATAATCTACACCAATGATTTAATTCAAGTAACACCCAATAATACTGTAATGTTTGCCGATGATGTGTCAGCGATTTGTATTGGTATAACTGCTGATGAATGCAAAATCCTACTGGAACGGGACTTAAAAAACATGGATGAGTGGTTCATAAGCAATGACCTACAAATGAACATTACCAAAACAAAGTTGCTTTTATTTAGGGATAAAAATCAAAATGATAATTTCGAGATAAAATATAAAGACAAGAATATCACCACTGAAGAAGCCATATCATTCTTAGGAGTTCATATCGATCAAAACTTGAATTGGAAGTCACAAATCCAGCATATAGCAACAGGACTCGCAAGATATTGCTATGAATTAAAGATTTTATAAAGTAAAATTGGCGTAGATGCGACACTGATACCATGCCTATGTACTGTCAAGGCTTAGATACGGAATCATATTTTGGGTGAATTCCGTTGAAGCTGATAGAATTTTTATTCTACAAAAAAGGTGCCTAAGAAGTATTTTCAAATTGAAATATAATGATTGTTGTAGGAACATTTTTATTGAACATAAAATAGTAACCTTGTACAGCTTATACATATATGAATGTGTGATGTATATAATAAATAATTATAATGATTTCAAAAATTCAATGTTGAATCATGAATATAATACTAGAGGAAAAACTTATTTGATATCTGAAAAAACAAGTTATACATATATACAGAAAAATATTACTCACTTTATACTAACGATATGGAATAAATTACCTGAAGATTTTGAAAGCAGGCACAACAAGGCACAAAAAAAATCACTAGAATGTTTTTTAATAAAAAAATGTTATCACAGTGTTAAAGAATTCATCTGTGATGGAGGTTTTCATGAACTTTAGAATAGTATATATCATGTATTTTTTTAGGGTTAATTGTTTGGGGGTATGATTCAATATTGTTGGGGTATTTTTGTTGTGTATCTGTTCTTATAACGGGATCTACATCTGTAAAGGTCTTATATGGATCGAATAAAGATATTATTATTATTAATATTGCATTGTGTCGGGTTGTCTCAGACAGCAGTGAATTTGATAGAGAGCTATGTGATAGGTAGATCACAGGCGGTTATCATAGATACTGCTGTGTCCGATTTTCTAGATTTGAACTGCGGCGTTCCCCAGGGATCGGTTCTTGGCCCATTGCTTTTTATATTTTATTTCGTGTGTTGAGCTACGTCTTGCCTTTCTGCTGTATCCTACTTTTATGCGGATGACGCCCAAATAATCATGTCCTTCAAGCCGGAACAGTCTCGACAGGCTGTAGCTGCTCTCAACTCTGATCTGAGCTGTAAAGACGAAGTGTATTCTCTTCGGAGGGAAGCGTGATAGGGAAAAATTCCTGGAAAATTTTGGTCATGACATTGTGCTGTGTGGTGTTAGGAATCTGGGACTCATTATGGATCATAACCTCCGGTTCGCGGGACATGTATCGAGATGTTTGAGCAGAGCCTATTTGAATCTCAGAATGATTTTCCCGTGTAGGGCTTATTTGAACAAATATAATAGGCAACTGCTTTGCGAATCGATGAATTGGTTGAGGCTTTCGCGGCCATCGTTCAATGTGACATGTTCTTTCGAGCATTTAGGCCACCGTCGTAGATTAGTTCTCGACGTTTCGCCAGTTCGAGTGTCTGGCATCTTCAGGAGTTATATTTCAGGTGATGTTCTCACTGGATTGAACTGCCTGAGTGTGACGGGGACGCAAATTGTACTTCCTTATATAACCTCGGTCGGGGGGCGTGGCTGGGCTTGACCGGTCTCGTCCCGATAACAAACGCGCGCCGGTGTCCGACCGGTTCACAACCGGTTCCCGATCTTCATTCACTTCATGAACCCGGTTATTATTATAGGGAAGTGGTTTTGTGTTTTTGAGTACTGGCACCCATGTTCTATTGATTTTCAAAGATTCCTCCGATTTATTGAAATTCGTTGGGTGTTTATAAATTTCGATTGCTTCCCTGTAGAGCCTGGGGTAGTATGCGGTAGTGGTGCACAACACTTGGGTTTTGTCGAATTCTATTGCATGATTCGTGTTGTTCAGTGTGTGCTCTGCGACTGTGGATTTCTCTGAATGACCCAATCTACAATTGGCCTTGTGTTCCTTGATCCTCGTATTGATGGATCGCTTCGTTGTACCGATGTATACACTTTCACAGCTGCACGGAATTCGGTATACACCTGGTGTACTGAGTGTATCCCTTCTGTCCTTGGAGGAGTTGAGATGGTCCTATACGTCCTATCAACTTACATGATAATTTTCAAGAAATACTTCTGAAAGATTTACAAACAATCCAGAACATTTTCGGAAGTAATTGCATTACCGATAATTTTGCATAACAGCGTGTTGTCTGAACACTACATGAGTTTTTCACAGACAACACGCTGGAATGCAGAATAATAAGGTCATTTTGATGCACGAGTGTAATTCGGGTGGATATTTCTCGAAATTGTTATTCATTGATTCAATTGATGATGAAACTAACCGCTCAATGGCACTTTGAGTGGATTGGCCTTCCTTAAAACCGAACTGATTACTGCTCAGTATAGGACATTTTTTAAGGAATTGTGTTATCATCGACTTCAAGCATTTTTCGAAAATCTTCGCGAAATTATTTTCAAGCAGCATCGGCCTATAATTTCTTAGCTTCCTCTCTCGTTCGACTTATGTACACATACTACCAAAGTTTCCTTCCATTCAGATGGTAAAATAGAAGTCTAGAAAATCAAATTTATGATATGCACTAAAGGCTGTACAAGATGATCATGTATAGTCCATACATGATCATCTTGTACAGTACTACTGTCATCCGATTCGGAGGAAGCGTTAATCTTGATAGGGGCTATTAGTAAAAAACATGTTAGAAATACAATCATAACAGGTCACTTTGCTAGATTGAGTTGATGTCATTGAAAAAAAACCTACTACACATGATTATACCAAAAAGGAGAGAGGTGGAAATAGACGCTATTAATTTTCAGATGTTTATGTTTACTAGTCGATAAGGTATTGTAATGTTTCAAATTGTTATAAAATCAAAAAAATGCAACACTCTCTTCGAAAATGTGTATTTTTTTTCAAAGCAGATACTGACGTACATCAAAAAACATTTTGTCAAGATCAAATTAAATTTGAATGATATCAAAATTTCCGCCTCAAATTCACAACAGGGTGTTTAGAAATGTAAGGTATAAAATAAGGTTTTGTTTCCTGTATAACGGATGAACTGCATGTATTTTCGCAAAGTTAATTTCAGGTCAATACAACAAAACCTAATACTATACCCGGTGAAAATTTCAACAAAATCGGAGAACCACGAAAAAAGATAAAGTTGAATTTGACAAAAATTTTGCCTGTCCGGAATTTATTGACGAGGAGTGTATTAAGTCATTTCAAAGGGTGAACTCATAATTCAAATCTATGATGAACACGAAAATATTTCGAATAATTTTTTGTATTTTTTTAAATAAAGCCCAGACTGAAATTCCATATTCCATGACTGGCTCTGATGAATGACAATAATGAAAACTGATCATGGATCAGTATAATGTATTTTCAATATTAATGTGTATTTCCTCACCAGAAATTTATTGATTCAATGAATAATTTCAGAAATCGATTTAAAATACAGAAGGAGCTCGATAATCCGGCACCCCATTTTTTCCCTTCATGCGGATTATCGAATTTGTACACTTCATATTAGTTTCTCCACTTTCCAACTTTGCCAAACTTGACCGTTATTTTGTCAAGGATCGCTGTGAAACACAAATACGTGACATCACTGTAGAGGTAAGGTCCGGACTGCCGATCGGGAGAAAATATTCAAACCGCTCGGTATTCCTGCTTTCAGGTGCCGGACTACCGAGTGTGCCGGATTGGCGAGCGCCAGATTATCGAGTGCCTACTGTAGTGTTAACAGCCAAGTTGAAGAATGGCTTCTGAAACTTGTTTGAATTCATAGAGAACGAAGTGGATTTAAACTCCAAAACTTCCGAACTTTTTAATGGAAAGGATAAACCAAAATCCGAATTATCAGCAGGAAGGTCCATTTGCGTTTAGCGTTTAATTCATGTGGCTTAATTCACAATCGTGATTTGACTGGAAAGCATGGACCACAATTTGTGTTTCCAGCCTAACTACTAATCACAGAAGTCGTAGAACATCCGCTTCTATTATGAATGCCTTGATCTAATAAAGTTTGATGTCGGGTGCAACATCAGGCTTGAGCATCAGAGATGGCTATGGCGGCTGTTGCCAGCCTCGTAATAACAGTAATTATGTATAGAGAAGCGCTGATTCCAACTTACAGAATTTGCGAATTTATTATCCGATATCAATCTGATGGCTCTTGCAAGGGATCATTTCCTTTTGAATGCGAATTTCATCATCAGTTGTTCAATGTCTTATAATTGATTCAATTATGAACGATCAGTTTTATGATGAAATTGTTTTCAGAGCTGGCTAATGTAGGTTAAAATTCATCTCAATGTTACTGTCTTTGAGTGAATATAATACACATCAAATGCACGATTGAAGTAATATGATATCGATTACCTAGTTGATGGTGGAATAACCACATGAAATCCAGATTCACTTAGTTTACATTATGGCGAAATATGTACAGGAAGGTAAATACAGTTTCGGACAATGGTTCTGTATTATGCTGAAAGCAATCCATTCAGCAATATGCCCATTTCTGAATTAACTGGTCTCTCTGGGAGTTGTTGATCACATCACGAATATTCGATGGAAATGTTCCTACGTCGGTACTCACATAAATTGTTTAGTTTCCGGGAATATAGCAGTCCAGTTCTGGGAACCGCTGATGGTTCACCAAGTGTTGTGTTTAGGGGATGTTTAGCCACAACAATCTGTCCAACTTTTGAAACATAACTTGATTATTTCCCCATTAACTTTCAAAAAACTGCAATGTGAAAATAAGTCCGTTAATTTTTTTTTTTTGGAGCTTCTAATGGTTTATGCCCCTGGAGAGTGTCTGACACTCACGATACTATTTCAGAAATAATATTCTACAGAACATATATGAAAATCATTCATGGGGAAATAAGTTACGTCATAGAACTCTGGGATCTTGGACTATCACAGTTTCACCGCGAAACGCCTGCTAAGGTTCATTCTGGCATATCACCGTAAGAATAACATAGGTGATTCGAGACTACGCGACATATCAATCTTGAAACCGCCATAATAGCAGGGATTTTTTCCACTCGCTTGATATTTTTTCCTCGTTTTATACTGAAATACCACAAAATTTATATTCATTATGTTATTCAGATAGATGAACCGTATTGGTATAAAGTTTCATCTAAATCCTTTCGGTAGTTCTCACATTTAAGTGTTACAAACATCTTTACACCCTCACAAACTCGCATTTACCCTTGAACTTTTGAAAAAATGGTAGAGAAGCAGGTTATTTTCAGTAATATAGAGTACAGATCAGTTAATTCATGTATAATAAAAAAAAACTAACTGGTCGCCCTATCACTTGCCTGGGATATGATGAATATAAACCTGAGATATACAGTTCTTGAGGCAAAATCTTCCAGGACATATGACAGAAGATACGAATAACCGATGCCCTACCCATTTTTTACTGAAACCAATATGCGTTCTTCCGGCAAAAGAATTACACATAATGTTAATTGTTATTCATTCTCTGAAAACAAAGTGAAACAACAAGAACTATAATTTTCAGTGCACCTAAAAAATGTTTCATCCACATCTATATCATCGTCCTCCACTTTTGTACTCGAACATATCCCATTAGACTTACGAAATTTTTTTCTTTTGCAAGCTTCACTCAGATATTTTCATTTCGTGCACTGTCAATTTTTTTTAGAACCCTTCTTGCCGCTCTAGAGGTATTACTCTAAATTATCTGATTGGTGGATGCGCCGGGAACTTTCCTATTCGTATTCCCAATTCTGTACTACGGTACCACAACTTGTAAAACAGCATCATCCGCGAATATCTCAGTTAAGCACAGTTCTCATGATAATAATTAATTATTATATGTTGGCCTCCCCACATGGATTTTATCTGTTAAATTCATAAGTAAATCAATATTTTTCAATGCAAATGATAGATTCATAAAAAAAAAATTATGTTAATAGAAACTTGAATTCGTGGAAACACATGAATGTCACCTACACTTGTTTTATATGAATAGGTATCTTTTTCAAGAAACATCCACAGGAAATGAAAACCACAATAAAAAAATTATCAGCCGTTAACGTTAACGTGATTTGACAACAAAAACATGGCTTCATACCTAGAATTAGTTTCAGTATCATTACTTGCGTTATACATCAGGTTTTGGATCTATATATTGATATCCATTGCATTCATTATACACTGAATCTGTCCCAGCACTGGTTCAAAAGCTTTCGATCAATGTCATCCGATTTCGAAAGCATTTCGGCGTCTGCATTTTCTTGTCGTTTGTCCTTCATAATTATATCTCGTATGCTCTAATTTGGAATGTGATATTTATGCTCTTGACGTGATGAAAACATGACATTTGCGGATACTTGTTTATTTAAATGTTTGTAACCAGGCGATACGAAATTTCCATTGTTTGCGCTGTTGTACATATGAATTAATTACCATAAAGATAACGTTTTGTAGGCATATCTCGTCTGTTTCGACTGTGAATTATCGTGTCCCCATTTACTTTTCGACCGAAAAACATGAAACATAGGATCGAAGCAGAGTATGATTGATTCCGCTTTGATTAATTCGATTTCTATAAAGCGAAACATCAGTTATAATGTCATTTTCAATAATGAGATAATGTCTATTTAGCTCGAAAATTAAATGAATGATATATAAAATCTGCTTTGATGATATATTCCATTTGTTATTAAATATTTCGAACTAGTACATGAATTTGAATATCTGTATTTTCAACCAACACTGCAAATAGTCTCCATCCAAATGTTCTAAATTTATAGAATGTGTTTGCGAAGTACGTCGATCTTACAGAAAATATTAAGAAAATGAATTGCCGAATATGAGTTGAGGATATTGACTTCAATTGCAAAAAAAAAATTATATATTGAATGGTATTTTGTGATGAAAATTCATATCAATGTTGTTTCAAGTTGCACAAATCAAAATTAATTTTAGCCTGTAGGTGTGCAGCGCATACAGGGTGGTTGATAAAAATCGAGGAGAAAAACGAAATTTTATTCCAAAAGAAATCAAGCATTTAAAGACTATCTATACAATGCATGGCCTCCACGAGCATCAATAACAGCTTGACATCTTCTTTGCATACTACACGAGAGGTTGTTGAAAATGCAGAAGCTCTCTCAGATCATCTGAGGTTTCTGGGTTAGGTTGATGATCATTTGGAGTATATAGCATGCATGTTCTATGCAATTCAAATCTGGTGAGTGCAGAGGTATTGGTAAATGTAGAACACTAAGTTCAACTATGGCTGCACGGTTCAGTCTAGAGTTATCGTCTTGAAAAGTTTGGCAAAACATTGTCAATGATATGCTCACTATAGTATGAGTCGGCCACATTCTCAGGAATCCCAGGACAAATGTGTTGATTCACGCGCTTGTTGAAACATATTCCGGCCAATACCATAAAATTATCTCCTCAGAATGGATGGACTTTTTGGAAATAGCGACGATTCCGGGATATGCTTGAGATAGTTGATAATAATAGTTAATAGTGTGAATGGGGTTACAGTCCACTGTGACCTGATGGTCTATTGTGCACCCTGATAAAGCTTTACAGTCTGCCTTCCAGTCCCAGAAATCTTATGAAATCCAATATATTCTCTAGATATTCTGAGGATGGCTCCATGGGCCATTCTGTCAATCACCAGATGTAGGGGTGTTAGATCAGTTATGATCTCAAGTGCTATGATTGAGCACGTTCTCATGGCCCATGTAATACTCACTCAGGCAGGCTACTGTGCTTTATCGAGCATTTTCCTAGTACTTGTCTGACTTACTTTAGCAAACCAGACTACTGCCCCTGATGTGATAACAGGTCCCACAATACAGGTCTCGCAGTATTTTTGGGTTACAACCTCAATTTCTGCCGCATAGACGCCTGCACGTCATAAGAGCCTCAATAACTCTACTAGTAGCATTACATATATGCCTGTTCAACAGAAACTTATTGTCCAGGGCAATTCCCAGTTATTTAACTTCAGGATATTTCCGTTCAATAATAATGATTTCAAGTTTTCTTTTCCGAGTGAACATAATAACTCTGGTCTTGGTTGGGTTGATATTCAGCCCCGCTGACAAGCACCATTGCTCAATGATTTCAAGGCCATTCTGCAGTAAATAGCAGAGGAAGCCTTCGAATTTGCCTCTAACTATTTAGGAATACGTCATTAGCCCACACAGTCGAGTCCTAACTGCTTGAGCCTGTGATAGTGTTGGATAGTACACGTTTTAAAATTGAGTTTGTAAGAGGATCCTCACTTTTGTACTTGAGAGGTACAGTGTACCACTTTTATAACATTTTTTCATTGTTTTTCTTCGAAAAACTCCGGAGGAAACTTATCATGAATATCACAGATCAATAGAGGGGGCCCCGACTAAAATCTTGACGGGGGGGGCACGAATTTTGCACTACGCCACTGCAAGAAATTTCGGACGATTTCAGCCGAAAAAATTCCAGCTTCTTTTTGAGTACCAAAATTCCCTAATTCAGCAAAATTCCCTCGAGTTGGCATTAGCATACTGTGTCTATGTGTATCGTGAATAAACCTACTCGGCGGTAAGGAATTCCCCTATATTTTTAATTTGTATGTGGTATTGTGACGTTTTCTTTTGTGTCTAGTTGTTTCTGATTTTGTTTCGTGGTATTATTTAATTAAATCATCTGTTGCTTATTTCTTTTTGTATAAGCTACTATTTTCGGTGTAAAAATAAATATCAGCTGAATTTTAATATAATGTCGAAACGGTCATATCCAAGTTGATTTTAAAAACGGAAAAAAGCTAAACACCAGAAGGAAGTAGTTGAACTGTTACCGAAATCAACATAATATTTTACAACTACTACTGGAGAAACTTCTGCTAGTAGCAACCAAACCAAAAATCTTCCACATGAAGATTCGTGTCGTTCACAAATAGCTGGAATTTGTGAATACTCATCCTCAGGTTCTCCAATAATTTCCAGCAACTTAGGAAAAAATATTGAATCTGAAAGCAATCATCCCTTTTAATTTTTTCTGAAAGTCCAACATAAGAAATCAAATTATTCAAATTGGTTGTTCTTGACGGTTTGTTGTTGGTTCTTGATTGTTATTATCGTTTTTGCGCAAAATTGTTCTCTATAAATTTGAAATAGTTTTTTCTTACAAGTTTTTGTTTTGTCCGTTTGGTGAATTGAACTCATAGATCTATCATTATGATTAAAATCAATTTCTGTCGATACACTTATTGAAAACGATTCATAATCTGAATTTTCCTGATGGGGTAATTTTAATTCATATAAATAAAAAAAATAAAAGGTTTGCTCTGACCAGAAAAGTTAATATCAGAGTTTCTGGTTAATGTGTTTCCCTGAATGATCTCGAATTATCCTACTCATGAATGATTTATAGACCACAAGAACTTTCTCATATATTGAAAACTCTCTGAAAATTAGAAACTATGATTTCGATAACATCAAAATGCTTGAAATATACACACTCTCAATCTTCAAGTTGTTGGAATTTATATTACACTGTGGTTCATTATGTGATTTTTTTCTGAAGAATCAATGAATGCTTTTAGTGAAGAATGAGGGATCATCAGGAGAATGACCATCTAAAAAATTTGGATTATTAAAAAGATATCCCTGGAATGAAACATATATTGCGATAAGCGAATTGATAAAAAAACACAAGGAAGCATTAATTCGTCTTAAAGAAAAATTCTATTTGTTAATTCTATACCGTCACATTGCCAAACTTGCACAGATGAAATGAGTAAATTTCACTACAGAAAGTAATAAATTTCGACTTTTGACACTTAATGACGGAATTCACCACGTAACAAGGAACAGCCAATAAACGATGAGACATCAACGTGTTTCCACTGTTTCGAATGAAGCCACTGTAATACATATATATTTATTGTATTCTTTTTTTGCAAATGAATGCTGACAATCATAAAATCAAATGCATGCTGACAATCATAAAATCAAATGCTTTCAGGCACTGTCACATTCCACGAGTTTGATCAATATACAGGGTGGGTCGGCCCAAACACCAGGTCTGTATTCTACAGGTCGAAATAATTTAAAAGAACTCATATATTGTTATCCGATTTCTATTTGTTTTCAAACTGCATCATCTATATTAAAATGGTTGTTTTCTAAGCATTATTTTTATGAATGCTCAAAAATCCTTCCATAAACCTCCAAACACATTCGACTTCGTCTGCGGAGGGCTCTCGTTGCCTTTCTGATTGATTTGTGTCTTTCTTTAATAAGCAATAATAATATGTATTTCAATTACCCTATAGTTCGAAAACAAATCAGGATCGGATAACAACATATGAGTTTTTTAAAATTATTTCGACCTGCAGAATGCACACCTGAAGTTTGGGCAGTTACTCCCGACTCACCCTGTATAACTGAATTTTAGTTGTGTTTTTCCTTTTAATTTTATCCAGATTGCTCACTTTGGTGGTTTGACCCATAATTTTCAGGGGCTCTACTATTCTTGAAAACCACCTGGAGCCCTCGAACTAATTCCTTTAGTTTTTGTACCCTTCACCACTTCAGCTAAGCCAGGAGCTGTACCCCTGAAAATGTTACATTATCTGGAAATTAACAGAATCCAGTTTAACAAGAAACACTCGTGAAAGTCATTAACTTCAGATTGACGAAATTAGGACATAATTAAAACAATGTTAATCTTGGAAGACGTTTTGTTTACTGTGGTGCACACTTTCTCAGGGAATCAGTTTACTTGTTGAAGAATTCCTTGACTGAAACATGAAATATAGAAATTAACTAGAAGTAGAAATCCACAGCACAGTATTTTATCTGAATTTCTACTGGTAGCAAATATTCATACCTATCGCAAGTTTTCATGTAGGTATTTTGCAAGTTTATCGACGCTCTGAAGAAAATTGAATCATATTAAACAAACCGTCGGACAATGACTAACAGCTTGTTTTCAATGTCGTAATTCCGAGAATCTAATAATAATACTCTCGTGAAGAAGAACTCGAAGATGCTTCTGAAGGATGTTCAACAATGAATTGGATAAAAGAGATAGAAGGAAATGCAATGTTAGAATTTATATTATTGAAATGCTCAGAACTCAATGGTAGGAGGTAGCCGGACAACGATATATGCATTCATCTACGAAGTGTTTACCTCGGTACATTCGAATTTCGAAGCAAAACCCGACCAATTGGGCTGTTTGTTTCGGTTTTTCGACAGAATTATTTTCATGTTTTTTACTCTTGTTAAATTCTGAATATGGAAAGAATGAGCAGTAAATAAAAGTGGAGGTAGACAGACTTATGTATAAAATATGAAATAAATCTGATGATCGATAATCGAAATCAAATATTATTTCCTCATTGTAAACGATGAATGAGGAAAATGTACAAGAAAAAAAATGTTTCCATCCAGAAAAGGCAACCGCAGAAAAGTAATTGAAAAATAATTCAGACATAAATAACTTCAGCATCAAACGAAAAGTTGAAAAACTGCCAAAAATCTAGCACTGTTGCCAAATTGGAATGAATAATTAGTCGTCTTGCAGACAAATTATGTTCAGAGTGCAGCGAATGATACATATATAATTTGTAACAAATATGTGTAAAACACTCAATGGGAAGTAACACGAGCCACTTCGATCGGATTTGTGTTTGTAGGAGTGATATAGTAATACAGAGTATCCGGAGAGCTGAACTTGAAAAATGCAAACTGAAGGATACCGTTTTTCGACACAGAAAAAAATAGTAAAAGAAAGAGGTTAAGCTGTATAGTTTGAAATAAATGATTTTAATTATTATTATTCAAACGCAGAATTCTGAATTTAAGTTCACTGTTATGATATCGATTCAATACTGATGGGACAAATTACTTTTTATCGATTCGATCTAGCGGCCATGCCACTCAACAATTCGTGAAAATATACAGAAGTTAATGAGAAATGAATGAAAAAAACAAAAATTATTTCGAGCCTATTTCAACAAGTCGTCATTACAAGTAAAAATATGCTAATAACTCATGACGTGAATCTATGTATCTCTTCAATAAATTCCTGATTTAACCGTGTTATAATAAATAGAAAGACAATTTAATACTATATCTTAATGGGAAGTAAGCATCATCTTCTTCATTTCAGCTAGGCAACTCACTGAGCAAGCTTTGAGAAAATGATGTCTCTATAATTTTACATTTATCAATCACAATGTTTTTTTCGATTTTTTTCAAAAACTAGCCATTCTTTGCAACAAAAATCAAAAAAACTCTAGTTTTTTTTCATAGAGATCCGCTTTTTGGAATGTCCTTCTCTCTATTTCCACAAGAAGAATGCTAGGCAGTTTTTTGCCCTCAAAACGGCATGAATTCTTGGACGAGTTCAAGAAAAGTCATTTTGCTCATAGACATCAAATGAATGGACCAGTTGTCTGAGCGCAATAGTCATATAAATGGGAAAGGTGAGGCAAATTGTATACATAAAAATCCTGTATCTTAATATTGGAGTTTATAGCGAATTTATTTTGGATGTCTTCAACGAATGAGTTGAGTCATACTGATGACTAATAAAAACACAGAAACTGGTCTATCTGCTACGTTGGTTCTATAACAACACCTTTTTGGCGTTTACATGATGTGAATTTCAACGAGCTCATCTTCAGAGTAACTAATAGATATTTACGTTAAGAGTTGCATACAGATATCATTAAAGGCCGAGTTGTTTATTGTTACAATGTCGTTGAAATGAAACCACTTAGAACAACCAAAATCCACTTTTATTCCTTTCTATCATTCGCTCTATATATTTCACATAAGGTACTTGAGAGAATATAATGCTGAATGAATCGAATCTCTCTTCGAATGTTCTCCACTCTTATTTTTATTTACAGATTCGTCAGCGTTTTTACTCACGCTCTCATAGGAATACAGTAAGAACTGATTACTCACTAATTCTCCAATTTCTTATTTCTTTGGAAAGTTCCAATGCATATAATAATGAATTACAATGACATCAATTTAATAATTGGATCATTTACCATGCAAATACATTTGTCTTCAATAATAACATCAATTGCAACAATGTTTCACTCTCAAGAACCTTTACGCAACATTCAAAATAAAATATTTCTTGATAATCATATGAACTAACTCTAAGAATCGTAATATCCATAACATTATATAATTTGACATGAGTGCTTTAATGATATTATGTCATTTGACATTAGTGCTCGAAGAATATAGAATGCTACGAGTTACTCAAAAAAATTTGTCTACAACTGCTTATTTTCATCCTTTCGAGAAACATTCTGAAATAATCAATTAATTCGTACTCTTGATTAAATTTTCAATATGGAGCAATGGATGAATCGTTCAGTTTATCTATGCATGGAGAACGTCGTTTATATGCGTTGGCTACACACATATAACAATAACAACAGATATAAATGCCGCTTCTTTCACTTTTCATATTATCTAAATATTAAGTTTCAAAATAGGCTCAAGTGATGAACTTCCTCCTGAAATAAAAAACGAAGCGCATAATGTCATAATGGATCTGGTGCCATCTTCATCAAAAAATTAAATATGAAAAAGCATCTGATCGATATGAAAAGCTGTATAGAGAGAGGAATATCAACCATATAACAAGCGAAACATAAAAGCCCTCATCACTTTGGTAATATTATCCAATGTTGAGGACGAAAATATCGATATCAAGAAATATTTAAATTCAATTGCATTCATAAACGTAAATCAGAAGGGTAAAAGCTTAGAAAATCTAGGTTATTCACCGGGGACGAAATAACAACATGTGCATTGAAGAAAGATTTCTATACATGAAGGTTACCTATCGACATTCTTTCGAGAAATGATGCAATAACTCTGCAGCTAGTTGTTCTCGGTGCACCACATATAGCAGAACTGATTCCTTCTGTCTAGAAAGGACTTTTCGCAAGCCAGCACTATACCCACAGAAAAGGATCCCATACGTTGCTACGCTATGAAAATTTGCATGTACCTCTTGGGTAGCCAGCTCTTTCATACATCTTATTGTAAATACAGCTGTAGACAGTCTTCTTTCGAAAGCAGACACATGTATATCCCAAGTGAGGCCACCATCGACCGTAAACCCGAGTTATTTTACACTTCTTCATCTCCTGTGTCAAATCTCAACTTTTCTGTTTTGGATTCATTTAGTTTCAATTCGTAATTCCTTAACCAGTACTTGGTGCTCACCAAAGATTCCCGAGAAAGCCTGTTCAAATCATCCTTACTTGAGAAGACGTTAATTGAGCACGCGTCATCGGCATAAAGGCTTATTTGGTCACATGAAACAAAGTAAGGCAAGTCATCAATGTACATCACAAACAAGATTGGGCCTAGAATAGATCCCCGAGGAACACCATCTTCCATCACTCGTACATCCGACAAACCACTCATACACTCGACATACTATAGCCTGTCAGAGAGGTAAGCCGAGAACATCTTCAGTAAAGCACCACGCATCCCACTATGCTGCAATTTGTCCAAAGAAAAATCTTTTACCACGCAATCGAGCACCTTGAAGGGCATTCACAATCAACTCGCGTGTCGAAGAGCAGTTCGCCACGGGAGCTAAGCAGATGGCGTTCTGTAGTACCATTCGCAATTAAATTTGAAGCCAGCACGGAATTCGACGTCAGCAAAATTTCTTGCAAACTTTCACTTCAGCACGGAATTCGTGCTGGCTAAAGTTTTTGCTCAGTGCTTATGTTTTGGTCAATGACATGTTTAACTGTCATTCCAGTTTTAAATTTGGTTATAGCGGTTATCGATGTTTATTGTGAATGGTAAATTGCGTGACAACTTCGGCACGCGAGTTGATTGTGAAAGCCCCTTTACTCTGGTCGCAGGCCAGGATTTCGGTGAACTTATGGTTGTCTAGGGCTTCTGCAACTCTAGTAATTAGGTGAGTTAGAGCTGTCACAGTTGATCTACTGCTCCTGAAGCCTGTCATGAAGGATATCATTTTTATGCAAAACCCAATCATTCTCCTCCGGAGTACCTCTTCAAAAATTTTCGATATTATCTCACAAAGGTATTCCGAAATAAAAGGGAAAATTCTCTTCAATAGGTTCTAGTTCATTCCATATATTACCTTTTTCGTTCTTGATAATGGAATGCAACTCTTCCACTGTAGTTGGATAGCTGAACATAAAACCAGATGAGCACGTTTTCACTTTGATTTTACCTTGAAATCCCAGTAGGAAGGCTTCACCACTTCAATTGCATCGTCAGACAAAGTGGAAAAGCAATCATTAAAACCATTTGATGTTAGAGTGCTGCACTCAGCTTCCCCGTGCTTCCTTCTACCAGTTTCCCATGTCAATGACGTTCCATATTGCCTTGATTTTGTTTTCAGTAGTAGCCAAATATTCAGAGTATTAATTTTTCTCCTCTATTGTGTAGCTCTCACGTAACTGCCTCTTCAGAATAGTTGGATGTTGTCTAGAGGCTTCGCTTCTTTGCATATGGTAGATTGTCTGTGCTACTTCAGCAGACTTTTCGAGAGCTCTGATGTTTTCATCACTCTTAGATGTCACTTTAGGATGTCTACTGGTAGCAACATGCTTTTTGGGAAAACACATCCTGAATGAGTGTTGCAACATAAGACACTTCTGGCGCAATTCCAGTCAGAAGATCCTAGCTTCTGCCTGAATCTTCTTATGTTATCTTCATTCATCTGATTTTTAATAACATTATTTTTAGTTCCTTCACGTTGATTCAACAGAATTTTAATCTCCTCTGCATAGTGGTCTGACAGGTGTGAATTCAGAGTTACCCCAAAGTACGTTCCTGCCTTCAGATTGGGGAATCATTGTCTATACACATTTGTGATTGCTCACTTACACGACTTGCTCTATTGATGACCCTTTCTAATCCGAAAGAAATGAACAATTGAACAAGTTCAGTTTCCCTTGCAGGTTCCGTGAGGAAATCGCTTTTGAAGTTCCAAATAAAACAGACCTGATGAAAACTCATCGCATTCAATAGATCAAGCACCTTCTCTGAATGCGAGGTCAACACTCGGAATTTTCTGTTTGGAGGTCTATAAAGGGATACTATCCCCAAGTTATGAGCAGGTATTTTTGTTGATGCCATCTCTATATGAAATTCAAGGGATAAGTTTTTAGTTATCTCATTTTTCAGAAATGCTATGATGTCTCGAACAACAACTGCAGCGCTTCCGCCTCTTCCAGAGGATCTACCGTATACATCTGCTCACTTGTCCAGTATTCAGTGACGCATGAAACACCGACACCACATTGCTCCAGGAAAGCAGTATACATGTCTATTTAATTATGATGAATGTATTCTTTTATGTCTTCTTGACTATTTTCTAGTCTCACCTTTGACAAGTGTATACTAACATGTGGTATATATGCTTTGAGTGCACTGTCGTTAGAATTCGTTTCAAATTTATCTATATTATTTTCTTCTTCCTGACCATGTCCCTTGTTTGCCCTTGGATTTACTAGTCTCACCTCCCTTATCTGAGTTTATTCTCGGTACATCCAGTGTTGACTCATGAACACTTTTATCAATGAGAGATGTAACAGGGCCTATTAATCTATTACACTTTCTTAAAATTATTGCAAGCTCAACTTCAGCGCTTTCCACTCCGTCACATAGACCACTTGATATACTCTCTACCGTTAATGTTTTCTGTATTGGATTTAATTGCTGCCATTCCTGACACGACACAAGAAATGAGGCAGCTGACGACTGGCAATCAGCATTGACGTTTGGGTTCAGTTGGTTTTTCACACATTTCGACTTTGTTTGTGGTAACACACTTGCTCATGAAGCTACGTTCGAGTATTCCATGTTAACTTTTTAGCCTGAATGTCAAGTCTGCTAAAAATTTTTCATACAGCCTATTTCCTTCCTCACCCCAACACTGACCTCTTTTCGGATGTCTGTGTTCAATTCTTTTTGCTCTATCTGTCTAGGTCTTTGCGCTTCCATGAGATCCTTTTGATATATACAGAGTTTTCCGCAGTTAGAACTCCTATGGTTGTTAGAAGGTTCCTTTTCCTAGATTCATTCAGTTCCACAGTGAGCTTTGTTTCTATGCTCACAGCCTCAGAGTTGATCTGCATATTTTGGCTACTTTTGCATTCTCGAACTTCACCTTGAAGTGAAGTACATATAGGCATACACAAAGAAAGATCTCTTTCAACTTCAATGCATTCCTTCTCCTGTTTCTTTCTTGGTTCTCGCTCCCTTTCAGTTTCTGGGACAAAGTGTCTACTTCCTCCTTTAGGCCTTGATTTTTTCCCTTGCGTATTGGATTTAATTTCTCCAACTCTGTATACTCCTCCCAAAGTTCTCTTCAATAAGTTTTTTCGATGAGTTGTTTTCCTTTCCCAAGTTCAAAAGTCGTTCCTCGATTTTGTCATCTTCAAAACTCATTGGTAATTTCCTCCTTCGCCAAAGCTAGTTCCGCCACTGTTTGTTGTAGAAGTTAATTTTTTTCATCAATTCATTTCTGTGTTCTTTTTCGAAACAACATTGAATTAGGTAGCGCTTGACAATTTGGTCACTTTCAATTTTTTTTTTTCGAGAACATATTCTTCATAGCAGCTGATATGATAAACACCATAAATGTGCACACATATTAATTTCTGAAATACTATCTTTTTATGGCAAGCCAATGTTCTATTTGCGGTTTTCATTCGTTTCGCGATGAGGATCGACAAAATGAACAACGTTATGTTGTTAAAATTGTTTTTCACTGAAAATTTTCAGTACACTTTCCACGAAATTTCCTACTTTCTGGATTGGCGTCAATTTCAGATATTGAAAGTCTCTTTTACTTTTGAAAAGTCCACGAAACAACAGCTCCCGCACACATTAGGATCAGAAGAGTAGAATTACGTGCAATCTCAAGTTGCTTCTATTGCTGAATGTGGTTTTGTATATTTCGCATGCCGCAACCATTTTCTATACAACTACAACAAAGTACCGAAAGAAATAATATCGACATACCCAATCCGTAATTCTGTTCAGCGTTCAACAATAATACACCAACTGCTCATTGCGCATGCGGAATCACGAAGCCAAAGTGAAAATTTCTGTCTCTAGACACGAGTTATCGCACCTTGCCCTGATCTCGATGTAAGTAAGATACTGGTGAACTTTTGTTGAAGGCGTCGGTGTATGCGACGATGTCCGGTCCGCTATTCGGAGCATTTTTGTACGCATCTTCAAGATTTGACACTCGGAACGAAGTCTCTTTCAACTCATAAGTATAATGATTCCAACTTTTATTCAGAAGAGTTTTCAGCTTGCCGTTTCAATCGCAGTTTAAACTCAGAACCAGTATTTGTGTAGGTGCCTGTCTCCTGGAATTCGCCGACTATGTGCTCACCCCGTTATGCCCATAATTAGTCTGATTTCCCTGTTGGAATCTGCCAGCAGTCTATTTCTGGATCCATCAAAAGAAGGTCTAGTTGTTTATCATATTTTGGATAAGTTTGTGATTCCGTGTCTCGATTAATCTTCTTTTCCATTTACAAACAGTAGTTCTCGGACCGCTTTGAGGGCTATGAATTTCAGAGAGTGCTCATTTTTTACCATACCTACTCAAGTATTTCAACTTGACTTCTTCATCTTCTTATTCATACAATCCATAAAAAAAAATGTAGGTACTCACGAATTCATTAGAACTGAATTCCTATGGAAATCTCTAACTTGCTGGCGGAATGAGAGTTTTGATGATTGCATGCGATTTCTGGGAATAGAATAGCCTTGTCTTTTTCAGAGTCTCTGAGGTTAATAATTGAAGTGGATGTTCATTAAGATAAAACACAGCCAGAGTGGTTTCCTGAGATAAATATTCATTTCTTTTGAAATGGATCCCCACAAATATTAGGAATTACGTTGGAATTAATTAGTGAAGTCTTATGACCCCTTCTTGCAATAATAGCTAGAGGAAACTCCAGTTCAACGACTCCTGGTCACTTGATGTTAATGAAGTAATTCTTATATCGAAAAGCTTCTATGAAGCCATCTCCACTCAGCCGATACATTGATATAGATAGAATCTGTCCATTGAAAATTGTGATTATTATAGAAGCCCTATCTAGCCATAGCCTATCGAGATAGACTTCAATTGATTCTAGTACTCACATCTTCAGAAGATTATTACAAAAATGAAATTTTGGGTCCAGGAGTGAATCAGTTCAGTGATAATAGTTAAATGAAACAACTTGGACTAATTGTTTATCATTCATGAATTAAACCCAATGAGAACGGAATTTCTTAAAAATTTTTTTTCGGTTCCAACGAACCCCAATGGGAAATTTGAATATTGAAGTTCACCTCTCATTATCAGAAAATATTTGTCAACCCTTGAAAAAGAATTCACCCTCGATTTGATTGTTTTCATCATGAAACGCTATAATGATTTCTTTCTTGCCGATAAGTAACCTGAAAAACAGAATCATCCCTCAAAAACCTTGTCAATAATTTGCAAAAGTCTGCAGCAGGAATGGTTTAAAGGACTAAAAAGAGAATTCGGCAAATGATGGCCGTCTATTTTCGTGAATCATTAATTTTCATTGTCAAAGCGACGCCTCGAGATGAAGCGAGTCTTAAGGGGGCACTTAGTTTCAATCTGAGGGCTTCGAATGAAACACTTTTGCTTTCCCCCTTTTTATTGATTGTGTTCGTCGAAGTTCAGCACTCACACTTGCCGTCTGACCTCGCCTCTGACTCAGTTCGGGAAAAGAAATTTGACTATTTTATCGAGAGCTAGTCTGAATTTCATAATATTTTTTGATATCCCTAAAAATATTCAGTACTATTATGTCCATCCTCGATCGTGGCTATATACAGGGTGTCTACTCTTAAAACTGCAAAACTTCAGGGGATCATTCAAGTGTTTTTCCACAAAAAATGACATAAAACATATGATCTAAACCTTGACTATTATTCTTCAATTTAACATTTCTTACCTCAATCGATGTTTTTCCGAATGACATATCAACTTTTGTGGTACCTGCTTGTCTTCGGCCATAAAATCATGGCTAACAAAGGAAAAACGAAGAAGTCGAAAAATGCCAAACCTAAATATGCTCCATTTTGAAACTCATTATTATTGAAGTAATTCTCCTAGATATCATGAATTCATCAATAAAAAAAGGATAATTCAAACGAATTAAATGATTTTCAATGATATCCATATTATGACGAAATGAAGAAAACAGACTATAACTATTTATAAAAAATGTTCTAAACGTCCACCTCCTTGTTCAATACATTTTACATATAGTTTTTTGCAAAGTTCACTATGTTTCTGTGCATTCATGCACAGCACAATTCTATCCTTTTGATCAGTTCCTCTAGAGTCTGAACTCGAATTTGGTACTTATTTTTTTCAAGGCGTTCCAGACATACACATCAAAAAGTGACAGGTCTGGGCTTCTTGGTGGTCATCTCTCCAGACCGTATCATTCAATCCATTCTGACCTATTCTGATTGCATACTGCTATGAATCTTGCTGTTATAGTCATATTGCTATCTTCTCATTTATAAAAATTGCAATGTTTATTGTGAATTTGGTATGGTAATATTGCTATCAGGGCTTTGAAGAATTGGTGATTTAAGATCTGACAAACTGTGATTTATGCAACGATAAATGAATTAATGATTTCTATCAGAAATACTTAAATATTTAATCATAATGAGTTTCAAAATGAAGCAAATTTAATTTTGGAATTTTTTGACTTTTTCGGTTTCATTTTGTTGGCCATGATATTATGGCCGAAGACAAGCGGTTACCACAGTCGAAAGCACATTGAATGAGATAATATTTGCTGACAATAAAACAAACTCATAATAAATCAATTTCCAACGATGAAACCTTTAGAGAAATAATACTAATTTTGTTGAGTTCAATATTGTGATATTCACTTCCTCACCACGGCCGCTGTAGGAAGTATTTTATCACACTGAAATACTCATTTTGTATGGAATTTAATGCCATTTCCAGATGAGGATAACTGAAGTTCAATTGTTTTTACGAAAAAACTTGAAGTATTTCGTGAAAACAAGAAATAAAATATTTAAGAATAATCACCAAGGTTTCGACCATATGTTACATAATATTTTTTGCTTCAAAACTAATGGAATGGTCCCCTTTGAAGTTTTTCCGTTCTGCAGAAGACACCCTGTATAGTTTTTATTTCGGGTAAATCGCAGTTATATTCAATAACAACTTCGTTAAAAGAAAGGAGTATTTGTCTCAAATTAGAATCATCTGTTTTTTGGATCCTGACCAATCTACTACATTACACTTCATCAGTGGCGGCCTTACGGAATGGCAAAAAGGGTAACAGTCCGGGGCTTCACGCAGCAAATTTTAAAAATGATATTATTATTTATTTAGGTGGCATCAGAAAAAGTGAAATAAAATGAGAAAACTTTCATTCATTCATCAACATATAATTGAAAAGTTCACAATGAGTACCTGAACATTCTGCTCGAAACACTTGAAGATCCGAGCTAAGGGGCTTTATTCAACTGGGCCCTCAGGCCCTCAATCGAACTGAATATTGGTCATATCATTTAATCAATAGAAATGGAGAAAATGAAACACCTATGGTGCATGGTGTCCAAAATTTGGACAAGATCAGAATCAAAATGATATTAATTGGGAGAGATGATCCGTGGTTTAGTCACAGGTTATTTTTTGGTATAATCATTCCCTTCTGAGAAAAATTCTAGTCAAAAGTCATACTCTACTTCATACACCACCTACAGAGTTGCATAAGCAGCATACGGACATATTTGTGCAGCCTTTACTAGTGAGAAATTATATGAAAAAATGAGTCCAGATTGGACCATTTCAATAATCCCTTCCAATTAGGCATAAAATCATGTCGATTGCTTCAGTTTTGACAGTATCAAATTTGTAAGTGCTGATAGAATTCTTCTAATATTAACTGTCAACAGTTACGAGCTCCCGCAGGGGGCGGCAGGCCCCCCTTTCTCAATATTTCGATCCTCATATCGTTTTCCAGCGCAATGGAATAGTGATGTAGCCTGCACTTCATCGCTTTTTGAAAATTTTCATTTTGTTTCTGCTACTTGATTTTCACAATGTCACCTAAAAGTTATCGATGCAGGATTCTTCTTGCCAAGCACACGTTTATTAGGTGCAACAATTCTTCGCCTCCAACGCCATTATTGTTTTGATGACCATGAAAATATTTTTATGAGTGTGAAGACTATGGAGCAGTTTGAAAATCTGTTTTCGATGACATCCGTTTCGAATTGGATATGGTTGCAACTGTGAAACAAAAAATGCTCATCTCGAACAGCAAAAATAAAATTTGATTGATCTCGATATTGATAGACACTGTAAAACACGCTGAAAATGATGTTGACGTGTTCATTCATTTATTCAGACGCAATCAGCCATTTTACAAAATTCAAAAGAACAATAATAAATTCTGAATTGAAAAAATCAAGTGTTGATTATTGAAACAGCATAATGAGAAATGTTCACATTTTTCAATTTCTCCGTATTCCTTTTCTCTATAGAAAATGAGAATATTTTATTCAAAAATTATTTTAATACGTCAAGTAGCGAGTTATAAACTTGAGTTTCTGAGACTGGCGATGGATCCATGTGAGGTCACGTTACATACAACGACTAGCGAGGTTCAGTACGTAGCCGTGTCCAATATAAGGGCCTTTCCACTCACGGAATGCGATGCGCGAATGTAGTATAGTCGAATTTCTGCGAGTTACCGTGTTATAAGTCTGGTTATACTTTTGATAATAGTGCGGTTACCCCCACTCATCCTCACTGTAAATTTCTTAACACGGTTATAAATCCTCGCTAAAACATACTTGGTTACTGTGGAAAGCTTTAGCTAGGATGTACTAATTTGAATGCATATTTCCAGAAATGTTGATGAGGTTCCTATATTATATTCAAAAATAATAATCCGAAAACAGAACTACCTCTAGATATTATGCGTAAAGATAGGTCAAAAAGTGAAGCATTAACAAATTTGGAATAAGAGGATGTGAGAACAATTCTAAGAATATTTTGCATTTTAGGTTTTCTTTCACATCTTGGTGAGCTGGTGTGAAAAATGAATCAAATAAATAAATCAAAAAACCTCATAGATATAGGCACCTTTCAATCTACAAAATGCAATATAGTATTTTTCGTATTTGGCGCGAATACCAAATAACCGCTGCCAGTTACCCTGCTTTGGAACAAGGTTACAGATTTTCAACAACGGTCATAATGATGACATATATACGGCTACGTCATAACACCTTCCCCTCTATCATCGCTCTCGCAAAAATACGAACGGTATCAGAAAATCGTAACGGTTTATGCCCGTTTGTAACACGGTAACTAGCAGAAATTGGACTTATGACGTCACATAGCGGCTGTCCATCGCCGCGAAGAATTGAATATTCACGGGGTTGTAAAATAACATATAGGTTATACTGTGACGAAGTTTCGATTGATTTTGCATACCTGTGAACATTCCTCATTATGAACAATTTCGTAGTAATACCACTGGAGAATGTGGATCTTCTGACGATTCTCGTTGCTCCGCAGGTGGAAGTTCGGACGCAAACTTTACTTTTCAAAGATCAGCTTTGATCAGCATAAAGATATTCGGGATAGAATAATATTCTTGCACGCATTATGCGGGTGCGAAACAACATCTGCTCCGTTCAATGAAAGCAAGACTGCAGCTTTGAAAATGGTTAAGAACGACAGGACTTGAAAAAGGCAACAAAAATGATGCTGCCCATGACCGGATTTCTTCAAAAGGAATTAAATATTTTCCCCGAGAATTATGGACTCCAATGATGAACTCTACATCAATAACTGCCGGTTTTCTTGCTTGATTCAAGCTGTAAGCAGAAGGAGACGAGTGAGATTGAATGTTTCATCATCAACTGTTTTGGGTGTACTATCGAGTACAACAATTGGGAGTGAGAATGGATGTTAAAAAAAAATATATTGCAACCAAAACCGACATCCGAACCTCCTACTCGTCTTTTAGAATTGCATGGAAGGTTGTGGCTGTCAGAGTTTGAGACTTTGTTGCTCTTCGGTTTTTGGCAATTTCCATGAAACATTTCGCATGAATACCAAACCAATTGAAGAATCCTCAAAAAAAGAAAATGTGACTGATGCAGGAATCGTAAAATCTGATATTGACTCCATGAATCCCATCGAATAAAATAAACATGCAGTCATAGAAGAAGAAGAAAATTTGCAGTCGAACACCTTTCCAAAAATCATGGAGGTCGTGGATGAGGCCTAGTAGGTTATACACATTAAAAAAATCAACTACCTCAATCATCCAAAATATCACATAAGTTTCAATTGATAACAAGATTGTAATGAAACGATTCGTTAAATCAAAAAATTACCCAATTTTTCAAGGAGCTATCTATTTGCTCTGATGTATTCTGATGAATAAGTCACCCGCATGAAGTAAATACAGTAAAAAATACAATATTAAAGTCATCTTTAAACTTAGAGTGATTTATCCAACTAAAAACAGAGGTAATCTAGAGAAAATCAAAATGAGAGGTCAGATGAAGTCAGACTTAGACTTTGAGAGAGTTCCATCAATTCAAAATTAAACACAGAGTTTACAGTGATGATTCAAATGAAATTTATTGCGAGAGCCTCTTTATTTCATCAGAAAAACAAAAGGTTGAATAATGAATTGTTAGAGTAGACTGAGTTGAAATAAAAGTGAGATTAGGCCTAAGAGGCGTACTTGTATTAAAAGCTTAATAATCTAAGTCTGGTGTTCATTGAGATCATTACAGTATGAGAATATCTTGGTTGAGAAATCAATAATTATGATCTATAACGTAGTTCTGTAAAGAGAAGGCTAATTAATTAATTGTGACAACATTTACAGTAACAAACTACTTTTAGTAAGCAGGGTTAGTGTTCATCAGAAAAATAAAAGCTACAATTGATAATTATGAGAATGACAATATGAGAGTACATTGTATGAGTGCACAAATCACCAACCCTTTGATTCGTTTGAAGCTGAAGGCTTGAGGTTCCACTTGCTAAGTGTTACCGATGAATGAACTTGAGAATTTCTTAGCTATAATGAGGAAATACAAATTTAATCATGTGAGCAATATTTGAGGAGACCGCTCAAGGTGAAGCAGGGATTGAGACTGTCAATCAGGTTCAATGTGTGAATTACTTGATCGTTCAAATACTTCAGAGAAGTTCACTTGATTTTATTGAGAGAGAAGACTGATTCCATGATTCACCCTTACGATTGACAACGTTCATTCATCTGAAACTCGAGAACAATAATTAGCAAGTGTAATGAGAAGTGAATATTTGAGAAATGAGATGATTACATTGAGATAATGAGGTGCACATGAGAAGATAATGAATCAGAATTACCACAAATAATGTTCATTTCTGGAGCGATCAATTACTTGCATGTGATGAGTCTAGAGAAATCTGAAAATCTATGAGAACTGCAAAAATATATCAAAATATATATCTTAGAGGAGTCAATTCCATTAGCTAAATACAATAGAGATTTTATAAGAATAAAGTGAGAGAGGATTACCAGTATTTTCATAGATTTTTATGATGTAAAACTTGGACACATTTTCAAACTAAAAAGCAGAAAAATAACCTAAAATATGCATTAATGAGAGATAACTTTGAGAATTACTCACTTACCTAATAATTGATTGCTTCCAAAAATGAACGAAATGAACCATTAATTTGCGAGGTGACTTTTTGAAAATTTTAATTTCACAGGAGAAGCAGAGAGATTCGATACAGAAAAAGGTTGATTAATTGATACAATGAATAAGAAGCATGAGTTGATCTGTCAACTGATTAGCTCATAGAACTAGGTTAACTTGACTGCCCATAGAGATGAGAGATCGTCTTGACGTTTCGGTCCGTTCGAACCATAGGCGTAGTTGAGGATGACGTCTGAGGGGCTCAATTTTTAACAGACACCGAGCCCTACCCCTAAAACCTTCATCTGCTTTCATATGAATTGGTCCGAAGCAAAAGTCTAATTTCAGTGAACTAGTTACAGAACCACGATCCGCACAGAAACTCAGCTACCAAAGAAATAATCAGGCCTATTTTGTTTGGTTATTGCTATGAATCTTGCTGTCATAGTCATATTGCTTTTTCCTGATTTATTATTATTACTTATTTTGTTCCAAGCCATTGTCTTCAAGAATCGAAGATTTGAGATCTGGCAAACTGTATTTTATGCAATGATAGCAATATCTTTATCTTAGCAATATTGTTATGAACAAACAGAATGGCACTGAATCAATTTGATATCGTTATGAATCTTCCAGATTAATGCCGAAAAAAAATATACTTCATAATTAGATTAGTATATAAAACTTCACAACTTGACAACTTCAAAAAACCAAATCCCGAATTTGATGTAAAATTGCTTAGTTATCTTTGAGTAGATCATCAAAGGAATATACGATCACAAACAGCGAAACAGTACTCTTCACGAATGTAACAGCGGTTGTATTAGAGTAATTCACGGAAATGTGATTTGTTGACTTCCATTGAGGAACGAACCACTCACCGGATAATTGCGACAGCGAAAAAAATCCATTGAGGAACCCAATTTCAATTGAACTCCGCAATAACGACAGACGCATCCGTGTTTTGTTCGGAACAGGACACGAATTGGAGATATTTCGCTCTGTAAGTTACCCGAATATCCAACACTTTTCAAATTATCCCGTCACTCGTAAATCCGTCCCGAGCGATGACAGTTCCCACTTATTCAGAAGCTGATTTATCGGGATGTATAGCGCCACTGATTTCGGCTGGATTTATGGGCTGTCGGTGAGCGAAAACGCCGACAGATGCCTCCTTTGTTTCTATTTCGAGGATTCCGGTAAAATCCCGATTTTCTAGTCGATTGAAAACTGGATGAAACGCGTCGAGCTTAAACAGGTCTATCGAGACTGAAGAGGAAAATCCGGAGGATTGTCGAGTGGAAGTTATCAGTACGTTTAATTTTTTCGAATGGATGAATTAGCAGATGAATAGAACAATGAGATTTTCGTGTCCCGAATGTTATCCTACTACGAGTGTTAGCTGATAAAGCAAGTCACACGACCAACAAAGCCAAAGTTTATAGAAACAGGATAAATATGTTGAATGTTTGATGCCAATTCAAAATGAAGACGAACACCTGGGAACAGATGTCTGAAATGAATATCATATGTCTCATTAATTAACACTATCAATAACTCATATTTAGAATTTTACCAAAAAATCTATTCCACTCCCGATATTACCGATGAATGATTCCCTGAATTGACAAACTGAATCCTAGTCGCTCCTGGGCCAAACAGCCCAATTGCAATGCATTAGAATATGATTGTTTATCAATGTATAGTATCCATTTCCCAGCATTTCATTGCTGTTTTTGTGAGTTTGAAGTTAACGCGAAAAATTATATGTGAACACTGTATTTCAGAACTTTTTGTTAATGAAAAAATTACTTGAATGCAAGCATCTTTAAAATTTTTTGCATTCCAGAAATATCCGAGTTCTTCCGTTATAAATATTCGCAAAAGGGCTTGAAAATGAATGAAGTTTGAATTGTGCAAAATATCAGAATGAATAAAAATTATTTCTGGAAACATTTCAAAATTTTCAGTTTTCAGGAACGAACATGATATAAGCAATAAACAGGAACACTACATTCTGCTCATTAAAACTTCTGCAAATATTTATTCGGAAACAAAAAAAAATTTCATTTGTAGAAAGCAGCAAACAAAAATCTGAAAAACCATAACGAAATTGACAAAACTCATTCATTTCTAAGTATAATGAAAAAATCGGAACATATTCGTTTTTTCTTAGAGAAAGAAATATGTGGTTGTTATAATAAAATATATATAACTTTTTTATACGGGGTGAGATTTTGACTTGTACATATATTTCAACCGTAGATTCCTCTCTTCAAAAAAAAACAACACTTTTTTCATCTTCCAATTTTTCCGATTCGTCTTCTCTGAATAGATACGGGCTGTCGAATATCCATGAAAAAATTTAATTTTCATTTATATTTCTCAAACGAATCTGTCGAATGAAATGATTATCGAAATATAATTTTTCGTAAACTTAATTAATCTATACCCAAAACAAAATTCCACCAACATCAGCGAAATTCTCTATTAAGACTATATCATTCCATAAAGTCACCAGAAATGCAAAGAGTCTAATTGTAACCAGTAAATTCAATGTGATGAGATGAACATAAATAATATAATAAATAATAATGATAGTAATAATAAATAAATAATAAAGAGTATGCTTGATATATTGTTGTACAACCTGCTGTTTACGGGTTAATCCATATTGAAAGAAAACTTTTTTCTGAAAAACGGCTAAATGTTACACTGTCGGAAATATATGCACAGAATTCAATTTTTGTCACGTTGTCACGTTGAAAATCATCACGTTCATATCGGAGAAGTTATGTTCTGAGAAGATAAAGTTATTATAAATGAAAGGGAACTAGCGGACTTTAGAAATTGCGTTATATTTATGAGCTCACCCCTCCTCTTTTGATTCTCGTCCTTCTTTATTCGAGAAAATTTCCACACTTCTTTCCAAATACCTAGTGCTTCAAGCAAGTTGATTTTTTTCAAAAGCCCAAACTTCCCGCTTTTATTAAGAGCCAGAGTGAATCTCCACCCAGAGAAAATCATGTTGGTGTCTCTGGCTACACCATTCAAATCTCAACATGGAATTGAAAGACGTTATCACAATTCGGCCACATATTTCACAGAACTGCTGTTAACAAGTTTTTCCATTTCTGAAAGCGCATTTTAGCATATCTAGCATTTCCTGGTTAAAATACATTCTGCAGATTGTTTTGAAATAGTTACGGCAGGTTTACGAATTAGGCCGACGCACGGTTGGTCCACTTAACCCCTCTATATCCTCTTCACCCTCTTTGACAGTATCTATAGAGCAAAATTCTAGTAATACAAGACAACTAACATTGTACACATTCAGAATATCTTATCAAGTTTGACTTCTACAAAAATAGTAAAAGGTGTTAGAGAACATGAGACCCATCTACTGAAACCACTTGAGAATAGTCGTAATGAATCACCTAGTATCCCGGTGAGCGAGAACATTCAAGTATTTCACATCTACCGGAAATTGCGATATCATTATCTGAATATCAATATCATTCAAGAGAAGTTATCATGAAATTCATTATATTATTCATATTTCATATGGGGAAAAATTTTTGTATGACCCTTTAAGTAAGGTTATCATAGCATTTATTTCATTATTTTTATTTCATAAAAAGAAAAACTTTTGTACGAACTATCTTGTAACCCTTTAAATATCAGTAGCTCGCACGTCCCTCTATGTAATCAAGAGGTTTCTTCCTAGTAGTAAATCTTTTAATTTGCTACCCATGTTTTTTTTTCAAACGAACACGTAGCCAGAGTATCGTTATTCAATTCTCTACGGACTTGATCAGCTTTTCTTCCTGCAGTTGTTCGAGTTTATCGCTTCGAAGATGGCTCCTCAAGGAGCTGTTTGGTAGGTTTATCGAACGTTTCAGGAAACGTTTGTGCTTTTATTTATGAGGAAGATATATTGATTTTGTGTTCGTTAGGGAAGAGCGCAGTAAAAGTGATTGATGGGATAAATTTCATAAAACAATAATCGTCTAGAAATTGATTCATTATTATATCGAACGATGTTTATCGTTTCCTGGAAGCTGTAGCGATTGAAAACTTTTTCTATTGTTTCGAAACTATTTATGATAGAACCAAAAAAAAGCTGTATGTTCAGAAATCTGGTTCTTTGAAAATATCATCTGAAACTATAACATGACAAGATATTGGATTATCTTGATCTATCCATTTCATGGAAATCATCATAAAGCCAATGCTTTTACGGATTCCTATTTAAAAAAATTACTCAGGATCATTTAAATTAGAATAAAATTAGAAAATTCCTGCATTCCAAAATGAAATAATCAAATTAAAACTCCATATTTGATTTTTTTCTCATCATCAAAATCGAGGTGGCTGCTTCATGCATTCCTACACCTTATAATGAGGTGAAATATTTGGGGGGACGAAGCTTGACACATATTCCAATTCATGAAATTATGTGGAAGAAATCTCAAATCCGTTTAGTTCCGGGAATATCCGATTATGATCACTAAAAGTTTTAGGTCGGGTTTCACAAACGAATAAAAAACCTTTCGTAAATTCGAACCAATTGAATCACTCGTTTCGAAATCTCAATGAATCACGAAGGCTTCAATTAATTTAACGGTGAAATCAAAGTTAAGTGAAACCGACTGTTAGAATTTTGACAGCCTGATTTATAATCACCTCTTGAATAATTCGAGCTAAACATCTTGAAACTATTGAAATTTCTTGCTACTCAACTATTTCCACATTAATTGACAATGTCTGTTGGATTCCTACATATTTCCAAGCAGGGAACCTTTAAAAATAAATGAACCTGTTAATACATCTCCAACTGGGACTAAGAGACTGATGAATAATAAATTGATAGAAGCTTTCGACTCTAGACTTGTGAGGATGTTTGTTACTCTTTCACGTAAGAACTACCGAACGAATTCAGATGAAACTTCACATCCATATAGTTTCTATATCCGATTAACATAATTTATGAAAAAAATTGTGGTATTTCAGTATAAAACAACCACAAAATATATAGCGAATAGGAAAAATGCTCAGGATTGGGAGATATTTGGGCGATCCCATTATGCCGATTGTGTCGATACGTCGCGTAGTCGCGAATCATCCATGTTAATCTTACGGTGATATGCTAGAATGACCCAAAGGCGTCATATGATGGACGCAACGCAACCCAACACACACATACGTAAACAGCGAAAATTTAAACGATATTAAATAATACCCAACCATTCACATTCGACTTATGAATTTCAAATGCGAAATTGTACCTATTGTGAATATTTTCGTATGAATTTTGGTAGTTTCAATTTTAATTATCAAGCATGTACTGAGTTTCTTCTATTGTCATCAAGTATTAGCCTCTATCTCAATTGTCGGCAGAGCAGCGAAACTGTGAAAATTTCGAAGTACAGCCAAGCCATCAAAACCGATCTGTGCGAACATGTGCATCACTTCTGGAATGTGGAAAACATTCCTGTTGTTCAGAATTGTGCTTGATTCGTGCTCCTTTCTGCCGTTGAAATTTTCTCCTTATTCATTCAAAGGCCGAGAAATTCTGCCAGCCCAACACTATTCGAAAAGTGGGAATTCAATGAATGAAGAAAAATATTAGTTAGTTTTGCTTTGTTTCAAAAGTAGGTCTGATTTATCAAAAGATTGAATTTGAACATAAAAAGATAGCCAAGCACTTTCGTTCCTTCTTCTGATGAATGAAAAGAGGAATATGTGATACAGTTTTGTTGTTTTGTGCCAGGAATACTTTCACGGAAATAGTTCAAACCGTCAGGAAAATGAAGAAATTGAAAAAAGTCAATCCAACGCGTTTTTTTTTTCAACGAGAACTATTTGATATGATTATGCCAACTGAACGAGTTTCTTCTCATGAGGGGAAAAAGGAGTTTCACAGCTCGCTACCGATTCCCTGTTTCAATGTTTTTTTTCTAAAATGCAAAAGCTATCACGATATCACGCTTTCAATAATTGGTAAGGAATATCTTGAATTCTAATTATCAGTGATCAAATCACAGTTCGGGAAATATCGCTTACTTCTAAAAGTAGTGAGCGGTCCTAGTCAAACCGAATGAGATATTCACAAAGATTCGTATTTGCTTCGCAATAATCCGTACTTTCGATTTCGTGCGACATACACCATAGGAGACACAATGAAAACATCAATTTCGAAAATTTGCTTTTTCATTATGACGAAAAATGTGAATATGCTAACAATATATATTAGTTGATTTGGGAACTTCGAGCACTTTTGTCAATACTACAATGCTCTGAGATATAGGAATAAAATGTTAAGTTCGTGTTGTTCGAAGCATTCACTTGAAGAGCAATTCGGGTGGAAAAAAAGATCATTGTAGTCGAAATTCCTGGAAGGCAAAACCTGGCTACAACGAACCATATTCATATTAATTAAAATAAGGTTGTTTGAACGAAATAATTCAATATACCAGAATTGACAACGCCACCTGACTACCTCGATTCGTTACATTCAGGACATAGACCTCTGCAATAAATTGTTTTTATTGTTCCGTTCTGACCTGCCATAACATGTCGAATAAGAGTGTCCAAATTGAATACGTATTCGTGGGTCCACACCGTGAGAGGTTTTACGGATCGCTGAGATATGAAAAAGTTTGTGAGGATCTGAGTAAGAATGGTACTCCTTCAGGTAAGAACTGCCTGAAAGATTCGGAAGAAACATCACATCAACATAGTTTATATAACAGATTAACGTATGGAGGGTTATCTATTATTTTGTGAATTGGCCTTAACCCAGATATGCCTGAATTTTTTTTTTCGAAATCGGATAATTTTTTTAAGGAAACATGTTTTAAATGCATCAATTTGATGAATTAGTGCTGCAACTTTCTTCAAAAATAGCAAAATATAGATTAGATAGGGTGTCCTTTTAAAAGAACAATAGGAAAATGCGATATAAATATGAACACATATTGCAAAATTTTTATTGAAACCAAAATAAAATATATTTCGAAAGAATAACATAAAACATTCTATAATGAATGTGTTTATGATTGTTGCTTGTGATATCTTATAAAATATTCAATATGGAGTGACACATCACATTTGACACATTTTGTTTTGACTTTTTTATGACACACACGGCATCGTGTCTGCTTTTCTTGGGAACTCACGAGGTGATCAATCCTATCAAATCGTGAATCGACGTTCTCAAGACTGGATGGCCTGCCACGTTTTCTGGATTCAGAGTTAGATTCCAGAAGTGCCAGTACAATCCTTCTGCGAAAGGCAAGTTGTTCCAATTCACCATTCGGCAACCCATGTAGTTGCCATGCATTTTGTGCCATGATGTCCAAACAATAGCAAATAATGGTGAAATACCACTTTTTGCCGCGGATGTTGGTTCTATATGAACTAATGTATCGTCTCAAATTCCGCTTCTGTCACAAGTTCACTACCTGGAAGGTTGTCAATTGAAACTTCATTTTCTTCGCCAGAATCTTCATCGGTGAGGTCATTATTGCAGTTCAGAGGCGAAAGTATGGTAATTTGAGATTCCTGCAAAATTTTTCCATCGGCATCATCTTCCAGAGAAGACAAAACCGCATGAAGTGTTACGCCCCTGGAAATCCGAGAAGTCGGAATTCAATACTCATATTCCTATCGTCCTTTTAAAAGGACAGCCATGTTCAAACATGAATTTTGAAATCCTACTAGGTAATAATGTTTTCAAGTTGATTCGATCGTAACTCTCAGGGCTTTGTTAATGCAGTTTAACCTCTATCTGATAAATATTATTGTCAAATATGAAATAAAAATCACTTTGCTAATTTCAAGCCTTGCGCATACTGCATATCATTAGTAGACATTCCTGAAACAATCTCTCACAAGTAAACAACACAGTTTAATTGGCTACAACGGCTTCATAACTTTAAAGAATACTCTAGGCAGAGTTCCTACAGTGAAGACACCTATGGAGGAGTGTTCAAAATTCCATAGCCACACGATTTACAGGGAACTATCGACTGTCCTTTTAAAAGGACAATAGGCATATCTGGGTTAATACAACGAAAAACTATCGACAGAGTCAAAAAATATTCTACCCTTCGAAAGCGATCGAGACGTACGCTGCCTAAACACTTGATGATACATGAACATAATGTACCATGGGTTTTGTTCCCTCAAAAAGTTCGGAATGAAAATCGACGACAACATAGTTATCTTTTTCATACTTCATATTTCGTTTGTTTCAGAATTGATTTGGCAGGTTCACAAATTAGGCCGACGCTTTGTCTTTTACACACAGCTATTGATTTGTAGACGAATAGTTATCTCGATATGAGTTTGATCGTAGGGTAGCTTGCCACTACGGTAAATTCGGAACTAATTCAAGCTCTTAGACCTGCATCAACTGCGTGAGCATAATGATATTTAGCATCTATTATGCGTATGCGTTTGATTCAGGACTAACAGCTTGAATCAGTTCCAAATTCGGAGTAGTGGCAAGCGAACCTTAAGAATGATTCAGCACTAATTCAACTGACTTTACGTAGAGGAGATATCGTTGGCAACTGCCTTCATCTTGCGTTTCATGAGGGGAGCCCATACGTTGAGGTGGTTGTCTGATTATTGGATTGTATTGTCAATTATGGGTTAGACTTATTCACTGAAAGTTAGGGAAATATAATTCGAATACATTCTTCAAGATATTTCGTTTTTGAAATATGGCTAATGAACTTAGTAGTCAATGTCAATGAAATAATAATAAAAAACTAGTGGAAAAATAATAAATAATGATAACAATAATTTTCATAGCCGATTTGCGCAGACGAAGTTGTGCGAGCCAGCTAGTAATTCATATATTGTAATGATTTGATAGAAACTGTTTCTTGATTTTATGCGGCATATACAATCTAATTTGCATGTTATTGCCATAGATACAAACGCCTGTGGTTATTGACATTATTTTGTCACCTTTATTTTTATAGATTGGAATATTTTTTAACTCATTTGGAAAATTTACTAACCAATACAGAAATAGGATAAGCGATTTCATCACTGAGTCTATTCAATATTTCGATGTTGAGTTCATAAATCAGATGATTGTTTTGAATCAATCGATGATATTCTTCGTTTGATTTCATTTGGTGTACAATAGAAAAAAACAGTTATTCAGATTTCTTCGTTATGTTGTGCCTTTGCTCTGATATTCCTAGTTCCTCATTTATTTTTCTGCAAATATTTGCGAAGTGGTCATTCAGAGTATTTGTGCCAAGATCTGTATCAATTTTCTACCCGTTTTGTTTAGAATTTTGATTTTTTATTACCATCCATAATGCTTTCATTTTATTACCAGATTGTTTCACCTATTCCTCGTTTTTTTCTCCTCTTATAATTCTGTTTATTTCATCAGTGTATGCTTTTTTGAAGGATTTATATTGATAAGGATAGTGGGTCTTCTTTACCTCAGCAATTGTATCCCATGCTTCTAAAGTCTTCTTCATTTCAATTATTTATTCGTTCTTTCAGATGAGTTTTTTGTTGTTAGTACTAACTGGTAGTTTTTTTTCTCAAAGGTAGCTGATGATCGATAGAATGCATTAAGTATTCATGAAAGACCGAGTAAACTTCCTGTGCATTTTTGCCGTAGACAAAATCATCCCATGGAATCTCAGATAACGCAATTTCAATTTGAATTGTACTGTGGTAGTTAACTTTCTAATAATATTCTTTTCCTGCATCGGGAATAGGTAAACTAACAAACTGTGCCAATTGATCCGACATATGAAGTGCAACTCTTTCAGTATTTTGATGGTTTGTATTCAAAAATATATTATTAATGCATGTTTCTGTACTATCACTGATTCTTGATGCCTCCTAAAAAACTCTAATTAAACTATAAGAGCTGAATAGGTCTATGATAGATTTGGTCAGCTTTGTATCTACAAGAAAATTGATGGTGAAGTCCCCAGTTATAATTATCTTTTTATCCCAAAATTCATCCATGATATAATTGAAAACCTGAGCCTGAGATAACTGATCTAAGAAAATGTCTAGTGAACCCATAGGTGACCTATATGACCCAAGTCATGACTGAACCGATGTTTGCCTCATATAATCGCGGCATCTCTCTCTCAAAAGATAGCTCTGTACATTTTTTCAAACAAATACATTTAAAACTATTTTAGTTGCTATCAATATACATGCCTCTATGTTTGCTAATGTATCTGAAATAATGAGCCCCTATTTGGTAATTGTGAAAATTCACAAACTGTGATCGATCCTCATATAACCAGGTTTCAGTGAGACAAATTATGTCAAGACAAATTATGTCAATTATATCTAGTTGCTAAATTCAATTTCACTTTTTAAGTCGAAAATTAAAGAATGGATCAGAAGATGTTCGCGAACATTTATCAAACAACTTATAGACGTGAAGGGTGGTTGTAATTCTGGAGTGTGTCTCGATCTTTTGTATTTTTTAACCTGATTTCGTCTTTATATCCGTTTAGAGTGGTGAAGATTCATTTATGTTCCTATTTCTTCGGGTAAATTTGTAGAAAATGTTAGAATGGAAAACCCACGTACAGGCTTTGCCTTTGTGGGTGACAACTATTTTGTTCACATTTTTTTTGTGATATTTACATGTGAATGTACTTTTCTTTCTTTTGAATAAATTTATTAATATTATTATTATAATTATTTTTATCATATTTGATTACTTGCAAGTTCAGTTTTTATATTTTATTCTGCAGTGATTGTATGTTATAGTTCATGATTTTCAAAATTTCACAAATTCGATTATTACATTTTACCTGCTTATTCAGTTCTTGTGCCTCAAAAAAACCGGAGAGGTTGAATGATTATATTTTCAGGTAAAATCTCAGGATCTTTAATTTGATCTAATGCAATAATTACATCCAAGCAAAGATTTATTCGGATTCATATTTGAAGCATGCTCCTGCAACAACTCATCTACCTCAAATTGTTCATCTGGAAACCAAGAATATAAATATTTATCCAATTTAATAGGATTCGAATGAACTGAGGCTCTGTCAACATAGAACCACTTTTTCTGCATGCGCCCTTGAAAATGTCCTCTAAAAACTTTCACTCTGCCTTTTATGATTTCATCATTTGTAAGTTTTTGTTTTTATTTCTTTTGGATATCAATTGTTTCCAATCACCTTCAGTCGCCGCCACTGGATGAGGGATCTGGGTAGTTCCCATTGCGCATGTAAATTCGGAATTATTTGGGACATATGTACTACTTCTGTCACCTGCTACAGAACTCTCTCATCATCTTAATGTGTTAGCGATGATAAGTTTTCCTTCATTTTGCCTTTGTTAATCTCATATTTAGAATGTTCAGACCTTATATCAAATATATTGCTAACTTGTTTTTCAAGGAGTTCAATAAACAGCTCTTTTTCTTCGGTTTTTTTTCCAACTGATGTTGAAGTTTCTCCATTATTACAGTAGACTTACATCATTATTCATATAATTTTCCTCTTTCAGGTTTTGGACAGTTCGTGTTGTATCCATTTCTTCCATATCGATAGCAGTACATAAAGCAATATTTGATTTAATGCTATTCGGCGCTCATTTATTCACTATGAAATCAATTAATCAATCTTTTTTTATTCAAATAATTCAGATTGCCATCAGTTATCAATCATTTTGTTAGAATCAACAGATCGATATTTTTTATACTTTCTACCCCTGATAGCCAGTACAATGAAGAGGTTCATACAGAATATTTTTGTACGTCCATCAAATAGGAGCTTCTCAGGAAAAATTATCTTCATAGTGATCGAGTGCAATAATTCACCAAGGATCCCTGAGTAACAATTGAATCATAACAAGTTTGAATAGCATACTCAGAATATTCATTATTTCCATAAAAGAGGAGGAACCACGAGAAACCAACATGTATTGATTCAAAAGTGACATTAAATATTTATACATATTATGTAACTCAAGTAGCTGTAGTTATAATATCTGAGATTCCAATCCCACACGAACTTTTACACCAGGGGATATAGGCGAGATACCCCATTTATATGGCTTTTCTACCGGGATTCGTTGATTTCCACTCTGAATGGCCACATTTGCCGAGAGAATAGTTGGAGGTAATGGTCCGTTGCTGTGCCCATTTTATTTTATTCTAATTGAGGAATGAAATATACATTCTACTTCCCAAAATCTGTTTCTGGGTTATGTTTACCCTCCCATGCTGGAAGCAGGGTAAGCGAACAGGTAGGTTTTCCTTAGGGAAACATAAATATTTATCGTAAGCGAAATATGATTTCTGTGGACCCTTATATTATATGAGATAAAGTCATGCTAATTCTTTGTTTTCATTCATTCATTGTGATTTATGGCAAGGATATGTAGCCCTCATGATGTGTTATTTATCACCTTCTGAACTATATCTATAATATGAAATTCGAGTTGTAGCCATCATTGATCCCACAAATGGCTCACAATGGATTCATTGTGCAAAAGTTGTGATAATATTCTTCAAACTATGAGAAATCTTGCAACATCACAAGATTCGGGCAGTCACAGAAAAAACTTCTCAATGACTTGAATTTTGTGCTCAATTAAGCATCGATGATTATTATTCAGGGGCCGGAACCCAAGAGGAACAAGCGAGGGCTTCCCTGGGCGCCTGTGTGAAGGGGCACCAAATTCAACCAGCGGTTGAAATTTTCTTAATATTTGATTTCTTCGGAAAATTTTTTTCTTCTTTTGCTGAAATCAAACCAGTTGAAAACATGATAAACCATCACCACCAATGCAAAAGATCTGTAAAATCAATGAAATATCAATTAACTGTATATTATTCAGTGAATTGGGTAATCTATGAAAGATCTCCACACTTGAGTGAAATAGGTTTAAAGATCCGATCTGTCTAAGTTGAGGGCTCTCCAGTGACAGGGACGGGTGTGCCAGGGGCGCTCCGAGAGCACAACGTTTATAGTCCGTTTCAAAATGATTGTCATCAGAGCAAGCCATGGAATTCCAGCCGGGCTTTATTTCTAGTTACAAAAAGTTACTAAAAATTTCTGTGTGTTCATCATAGATTGAAATATATCAATATAACCAATAAAATGATTGAATATATTTTCCAAAGCAAATAAATTTGAAGAATTTTTTGTGAAATTACATTATTTTCATCATTGTTGTATTGACGAATTTTCAAGCTCCAATTGCAAAAGAGAAACAAGCTTAGATGATGACTAAAATATACACACCCAAACTATTCTGCTGTAGATCAAGCATGGGAATTCAGGATTGATAATAAAAATAGCGTGGAATGCTTCAACAATAAATCTTGCAGTCTTTCGAGGAACTTCAATGTAGAGATATCATTCATTAAATAATTCAGACTTCATCTAAGATAACTAAAAATTCGTTCCCTATGAAACCCTTCAGAAATCTTGATGACTATTGAAAATTCAGCCAAGTTCTCATCCTGTGTTATTTTTTCTGAGTATTGAGGAACAAAAAGTTAAAGCTGACATAACTTTACAATTTCATAGCCAAGTTGTTGAAACAAATAGAAAATATTTGTTGACAAATTGTGAGTCATTTGAAGTGTAAAAAGCTATAAAATAGATCACTTATTATTTGTATTTATAAATACTGCCCATTTCATGATTGATTAAATAATATACCAAATGTTGATTTTGATTAAAATTCAGTTACTTTTAAGGCAGTTCAAAAAAGATGTACAAACTGATTCATTCATTGTTTTTTATTCAATAAAAAATAACGTCGTATATTGTTTCTTTGAAGGTATAATCATGTGGAATAGGTTTCCATCCACTGCTCACTCCTGATTGTATGATTGTAATGACTTGTCTTTCCTTCTTTTTTCTCCAAAATTCATCTGACAGTTCTAGGTGAAAACTGAAATTTTGAGACTAGTTATTTATCAGAAAACACCTCGAAACAGTAAATGATTGTTACCTGAATAACTAGCAAAACGTGATTAATACTGGCCGAAATAGGAACCTGCTGAATTGTTGAAAAACTCGCAGTACCGATCGTAAACTGCTTCACGTTTCCTTGTAGTTAGGCGAGGCGACAGGGATCTTGATGAATTCCAGTCATTTTCATTTCGGTTATACTTGAGAAATATTCAAATCCAAAACTAATTTGTCGATTTAATCAAGAACATAAGCATACAGAAATTAATTCGAAATATATTCAGGACAGGAGGTTAATTCAAACTCTGAAACGTCAAAACTTAGTGTTTTCAATCAACACCAACCTAAATCCTAGAACTCAAAAGTTACTGATAGGATATTACCAACATATTTTCGAGATTCCACAGCCGCCCGAGATGCCAATCATTTTGAAACGGACTATATATTTGCTAAATTGACAATATCTGAACCAACCAGAAAATGTACAGGATCCGACTCTTGCTTGGACAATATAATTACTAACTGTGATAATTATGAAGCACACAATGAACAACCACATCTTTCTGATCACGAAGCACAAATTCTTAAATTTGTATGTAATATTTCAGATAAATCATCTATCATTTTGGAGATGCGACTGATCAATGAGCATAATACTAATATATTCATAAATTTACTTTCCAAGCAAGAGTGGGATTCTCTGTATGAAACTCCTTCTCAGGATGTTAATTGTCAGTGGTCCTTTTTCTATGAAAAATTCAAGAAGATTTATAAGGAATGTTTTCCACTAAAGAAAATACATATGGAATCTAAGAAATCATATGTTAGTCATAATTGTAAAGAACTATCTTCTTTGAAGAATAAGTTAGATTTGCTGTATATTTTATCTTCTAGTAATGAAGAATTATGTAAAACCTATAAACATTTGAAGATCTTATATGATTGCAAACTGAAAGAAGAAATTGAAAAGTACAATTTGAATACGTACAATAATTCACATAATAGGTATAAAACATTATGGACAATTGTTAATCAAAAATTGGGAAAGAGTAAAGAGTCCACTGAAATAACATACCAGGTTCTCCAGAGATATTAGTTGAGAATTTTAGTCAGTATTTTTCGCAATATGATTTTCCTTTATATGATTGCAAACTGAAAGAAGAAATTGAAAAGTACAATTTGAATACGTACAATAATTCACATAATAGGTCCAAAACATTATGGACAATTGTTAATCAAAAATTGGGAGAGTAAAGAGTCCACTGAGATAACATACCAGGTTCTCCAGAGATATTAGTTGAGAATTTTAATAGTATTTTTCCCAATATACTTATCCATGTTCGAATTTGCCAACTGCATCTAGTTCATGACGAATTTCGAGAAATAATAAAAGTTTCTTCTGTTTCCACATCGAAGAAGACGAAATATTGATAACGGTTAGATCTTTGCCGAATAAAAAAAGTTATGGTTATGATGATATTCAAATAAGTATCATAAAGAAATCTATTTCACTTATAGTGGAGCCATTGCAGTTGTTCATTTTAAATAATTCCTTTGAGGAAGGGATATTTCCCGATCTGCTCAAAGTTGCAATCATCAAACCTCTGCATAAGAAAGAAGATCCAAATAATTTAAAAAATTATCGGCGGATAATTTTTCAAAAATTTTTGAGAAAATATTGGGTGGTATACTATTAAAATTTTTCAAAAAATTCAATATTATAAACAACAGCCAGCATGGATACGTACGGGGAAAAAGTACTGACACGGCCATATATCAACTTCTGCAAGGCATCGTGAGGGCGTTTGAGGACGATTGTATTCCGCTGGGTATTTTTAAAGATTTTTCGAAGGCTTTCGATTCTGTGGTACACCACGTTTGGCTGGTTAAGATGGAAATTTATGGAATCAGGGACAAACAGCTGAACCGAATTCGAAGTTATTTGAAAGACCGATCACAACTTGTATGTCTCTGACTGGCGGTAAGAAATATTTCTCTCAGAAAGTCCACATTAATCAGGGTATACCTCAGGGTAGTATACTTGGGCCTGTTCTATTCATCCTATACGTAAATGATCTACCTAATATGACTGGTAATTTGGTAAATTTCGTAAACTTCGCGGATGATACTAATGTGCTTCTAACCGCTAAAAATTCAACAGAACTCCATATCTACGAAAAAAATTTTTTCGGTGCACTACATGATTGGTGCATGTGCCATAATTAATCGGTTAATGAGTCAAAAACTAATTATATCTATAATACATCTCGACTGGCAAACCCATTCAGATAATGTGATCAGCAGATTGAAATCTACTTTGTATGCACTTCGAGTGTTAAAGACGGAGGCCAGTAAACCGTTTTTGATGGCAGTATATTACTCCAGTTTTCATTCAGTTATGTCTTATGGACTGATTTTTTTGGGTAACAGTATGCATTCTGAATCTATCTTCAGAATTCAAAAGATGGCTATTCGCATAATATTTGGGTTGGGTTATGTCCAAACTTGCAGAGGCGTTTTCAGGAAAAATGGATTGCTGACTTTGGCGGGATTATATATTTATAAAATATTACAGTTTTTTCACAAAAATCCAAAATATTTTGAAGAATTCAAGCCGTCACAAACTTATAATAGTCGTCATAATTTGTACATATATCCCAAACATAAGTTGTCTTCCACTGAGAAACAGTGCACATATATGGCTATAAAATTGTTCAATTCACTTCCGAAAGATCTAAGACAGATACAGTGTTTCAATAGATTCAGAAGAAGACTTTTTAATTTTTTAATAGAACAGGAGCCTTACAATGTCAATGAATTTATTTCCTTTAGAAATTGATTTTTGTTTTTTTGGTTGCAGGCAATGTTGCATGTACTTCTTTGACTTGTTTTGTATTTCATTCAATCCTTTGTGCATGCATTTATATGTATATGAGTGAGAGAATGATTTTTCAGAATAAAGGATGTTATTATTATTATTATTTTGACCTTTCCACTCAGCGATACTTGATGCACTCGCGATACCTTTCCCTTATCCCTGAATCCTCGAATTTACGGGGCTTTATGCAACCACAGCTACAAAACGTGAACGGTTTGTTAGAATATTAATGAAAATAATACTTTATTTTTCTCAGCGACAATAATACATTTGTATAATAGTCAATCCAGCAAAAGTATTCACAACAAGAACAACATATGTCCCTAAATTTACCTCGAAGAATAATTCAAACTATACATATATACACTTCAAAAGAAGATATTTCTTAAGTTTTTCCTTTAAGCTATACATTGGTGAACTTCTAATATCACTCGGTAGCATATTGTTATAACGGGGACCCGCAAAATTTGGTTATCTTATAGGCTAATTCATGTTTTGAAAGAGGAAAATGTAAATTATTTTCATTTTTTTGTTTGGTATTGACTTCATGAAATGAATCAACTAGTATGAAAGTTCTCAAATTTTTATGAACAAATACACACATCTTAAATATATACAGAACATATACAGGGTGTACCAAGTTCGAACGCCTATTTGGCGTTCCTCGAGGACCTATTTGAAATCTGAAAATTGAAATTATGTTATGGTTTGACCGAGGGTTTGACATTATCTACCGATCTAAAATATTCTTGGATCCTGATCACTTTCAGTTATACAGGGAGAAAAGAAAAAATAAAAAAAAAATTTCATGGTTTTTTTTTTGTTTTCGAATTCAATAGAGTATGCAATTCTGAATACATTTGTACTCAAATCGTTACATTCATCTAAATACTTTTCAAAGTAACAAAAAACAAAGAAAATGCAGAGTATTTGGTATTATACTTGTTATTCCTAACCAAGAGATCGTAAGCACACACACGTAAGTTTTCACATTTCTGAAGGCGGAGACCGTGGAAATATTGTACATTTCAGATTTTCAGAATTCTGAATGAGTCTCCACAGGCTGTTCCAAATGTTGATTCAAATCTTTCGTTTTTCAAGTGAGAACCCTATATTTTTATGATTGCGTTGGATTGTGCGAGGAAAAATGATTATGATGTTCCAACATGATAGAGCCCCTAAAATTAATTATTCTTGAGTTATTCGGGATTTCCTGATTTCATGTCGTACGTACCGTCAAATTTATAGAATCTGTTTCATACCAACCATGAGATTGGTCATAGGAGATAAATTGTTTAAAAAACCCACTAGTGAGTATTCCTTTTCTGAATTCATTCATCATTGTTGATATTCAACAGATTTCACGAATTTGGCGCTACGTTCGACATAAAATCCTAAATAACTCAGGAAGTATTAAATTGATGATATTGCCCCTATTATCATGTTGGATCATTTTTCTTCGGAGAATCCAACGCAATCATAAAAAAAGGGTTCTAATTTGAAATACGAAAGTTATGAGCCAATCTTGAGCCAAATTTTTGAACTGATATTTAGAAAACCCTGTGACGGGTTATTCAAAATTCTGAAAATGTACCATATTTCCACAGTCTTCGCTTTCAAAATGTGAAAACGATTTATGCTTACGATATCTAGGTTAGGATAATACCGTATACCTACTCTTATCTCCTTTTTTTCTTCAGTTTTTTCTCGATATTTTGGAAAGCATTTGGACGAATGCAACGATTTGACTACTTGTGTACTCAGAATTCCATACTCTATCAAATCCATAATCAAAAAACAGAATTTGGCTTTTTTTTATGTGAACATTTCAAGCTGTACAAGGGCACTCTCATCATTATTGTTTTTCGCAACATGTGATTTTCCGATAGAACACCAAAAGCCCACTTTTCGTTTCATTTCTTGGCAAGTGGACTCATCAAGATCTACAAAAAAGAAATTAAAGCTTAATCAACGCAGTTTTCCAATATCTGTCAACTATAAGAAAGAAAAAAATGAAAATTGTTTTTTTGGGCTTTCTTCTAATTTTCAAAAACTACTGATTCTACAAAATTTTGAAGTATTGATCCAAAAAAGAAAAACCCATAATTACAATTTCCTCTGTTGTTTTTTTCTTGTACAATTTTTTCTCTCGAAGCTATGGCATGTTGGAAATTGCTCAAGAAATTTGGATATAAATTTGATCCTTAAATCTGGCTCTGTAGGTGTTGAGCTTTCAATTCTCATATATAACCTAAGGTAAAAAAATCTTAAATCTGTCCCTGTTCTTCAACAGCAAGGTTCATTCAAGAAGTGCATGGAAAAATTGGGAAATTAGAATAACCATGAATAATAAAAATTTTCTCGTGAATAATCAATCGGGTTTTAGTGAAAATCATTCCAGAGAAGGCTCGTTGTTATTGTTATCTGCCATGAATGGCTAATGAAATAGCCTTCAGAACAATCAATAGAAGTTATGGATGAAAAAGTAAAATCGATTAGAATATCGGGAGTACTTATATTCAGATTTGTTTGAATCTTATTTGACGGATACAGTCGAACACTGTGAAACATAAACCTGGAGTTCCACAAAGGTTTTCTTTATTACGTTTATTGTTATTGATTTATATGAAAGACATATGATGATCTTTTAGCATTTGTAGACGAAACAATATTGTGTATTACCGATGAAGACATATTTCTGATGGAATTGTTACTGAACGATGATCTGAACATAGTATGTAATTTTGCAAAAAATAATCAATTACAGATTCATTCCTAGAAGAACAACTTCATTATTTTCGTTTAGAAACTACCTTAAGATGATAAATGGAGACAAGGATAACATGCTACTAGAAAATAATTCATTCAAAAGGGTGAAATTGATCAAATATCTGGGAGTAATAACGGACTCTTAACTTCACATTTTAGCTAAATGCATATTTATTTATATACTTACAAAAATAGGAATCGCGAAACGACGAGTGAAATTAGGGGGATGAAGCACTATTCAAATGGATATAAAAGCTGCAGTTTTTTTTATTTGCATTGTGTTGCCTCATCTGTTCTCTTCATTAATTTGTAATCAACTATAATTCTGAATATGGGCATTAGAGTATTTCAAACGCGTAATAGAACTGGAGAGCCACAATGATGAAGACCCCGATTTCGATGAACAAAGCATTCCCTTCAGAAATTTGCAAAAAAATAATAAAATCTGATATGTTACGAAAATATAGAACATGAATCTTCTGAAAACGTATTCTTTGCGGTGATCTGATTTTTACCTACAACATCAATGTGAGCTGAACGAATTGTTAGATGACTTCTTGATATGGTTCGATTTGAAAGTTACATCAACAATTTCAACTCGTATTTTCCCCGATAAAAATTGTCGCACATCCATTACTAAACGTTATAATTGTTGAATAGTATAGTCTTCTACTTATCTCAGTGAAATTTTGTGGGAAACTCTCGAAATTCAAATAATATTTCAGATAAGTGACTTTTGTATTGTATCTCGGCAGTTGGTGTCACTAACGAAATTTATCAGGTTGCGGAATTTGAATTGATTTTGATTCGAAAATTGAGTGGATCGGAGGTCAGTACTGACAACCACAAAACATTTTAGTACTGTAATGAACTCATTACGATACTGAAATAGAAAATAGTATATCCTAAAACAAGTTGCAGAATGGGCTCCTATTCCAACACGAATGCATGAGTGTTCTGCCACGAGTTTTAGACGATATTTTCTCTATTTCAGTCAAGTTTAATGAAGGACTCTCGAAATTCATATAAAAATCCAGATTAGTGACTTTCGCATTGTATTTTGGCAGTTGGTGTGACTTACGAAATTTGACAGATTACATAATTTGAATAGATTTCATTTGAGAATTTATAGGATCGGAGGTGAGTACTGACAACCAAAAAACGAGAAATATAACTGAAAACAATGCTGTAATGAATTTATTATCGTAATGAGTTCATTAGAGTACTAAAAGTAGTGCTGTAATGAAATTCATTACAGCATTGTTTTCAGTTATATTTTTCGTTTTGTGGTTGTCAGTACTGACCTCCGATCCAATCAATTTTCGAATCAAATCAATTCTAATAAATAGTTTCAGGCTTTCATGACCGGATATATTGACATTAAAAGAGTCTTCCGGGCTTTTTGGCCGTGGTCTATTAGGAATTATTTCACCTAACGTTTCGCCCACAACTGCGGTAGGCATCTTCAGAGGATTCTTGGTCTTAGATTGTAACTCGACCGCTGAATTTCCGAAAGTGATGCTGGATTCGATCCGTTGGCCCCACTTATACCCTGATCATTGGCGGGAGAAGGTAGTTGGTTTAAGCGCGCGATGTTGATTGGTCCATCGCTTCCACTTCGTATTGGCTTGATTTTGGTCTTTTCCAACACCGGCAACCATGCGCTATGTACCAAAGGGGTTTCTCCCCTTCTGTTCATATTGTTCTTATGTTTATATATCTCAATGGCTTCCAGGTTCATCCTAGGATAGAAACTTTTGATGTTTGAAATAGCTTCTGCCTTTGAGAAAACAATATTGTGTCCTTCTGTCAGAGCATGTTCCGCTAGTGATCAGGGTATAAGTGGGGCCAACGGATCGAATCAAGCATCACTTTCGGAAATTCAGCGGTCGAGTTACAATCTAAGACCAAGAATCCTCTGAAGATGCCTACCGCAGTTGTGGGCGAAACGTTAGGTGAAATAATTCCTAATAGACCACGGCCAATAAGCCCGGAAGACTCTTTTAATGTCAATATATCCGGTCGTGAAAGCCTGAAACTATTTATTAAACGCCTCTACGGGGAGGTAGCATACAGTTCCATTCGACGATTGGACTTGTTGAGGAAGAGAAAGGCAGACCAACTTTGCACCCTCACATTTCTGAAACGTTGTCGGGATTCGAATGTTGTGCCCAACTTCGTACGCTTTAGACGGCTTTTTCTGAGTGCTCAGGCACAAAGGATATATAATCGAGCCGAGTGTGCTCTGTTAAGGGAGAGGATCCGTTATTCTCGTCAGAAACTTGTCAGTATCGATGAGGAAATCGGTTAAATACAGAATGATCTAGTAGGAACCTTAACACCAACAGACTGGACTTCTGTCGATAACATAACCCAGAAATCCATGGAGGGGCGAATGTACACTAATACTATAGGCCTCAAAAATAAATTCTCACGGTTGCAGGAATTATCTGTTTCTTCAGTTCCGAACAGGAAAGAAACTGTTGTTAACTTGTCCAAGAGGACATTAACACAAGAGGAGAAATCTATCCTTGGAAAGGGAAACAATTTCTCCATTCGAACGAAACAAATTCCTGTAGAGAATATAATAGCCAATGTTGAGGCAGCAATTCGGTCCTTACCTGAGGCTACGGCTGAAGAAGTGAGGACTGAAGCCTCAAGAATCATCAGGAAGGCTAAACCTCCAAAAAATAATATAAATTTCAGGGAACACCAAGAGTCTCAATGAAGATACATCCATTGTGATCCTTCCAACTGACAAAGGAAACGCGACGGTAGTGATGGACACCTCTGACTATGATTCCAAAATGAGGGCGTTGTTAGACCCCTCAAACTACAGGAAGCTTAAAAGAGATCCTACCTCGTCCAGGCTCAGACAAGCAAAGGCTCTTATAAAAGTTTCTTCTCTCGATGAGGAACTTAAAAAGAGGATTTGTAAGAGTGAAGCAAGGGCTCCGCGTATATACGGACTTCCGAAAATTCACAAGGATAATGTCCCATTGAGACCTATCGTTAGTACCATCGATTCACCATCATACGACTTAGCCAAAGTTTTAACTACTATGTTGAGACCTCATGTGGGAAACACGGACACTTTCGTCAAGGACTCTACTCAGTTTGTAGAAAAACTGCAGAACATTCAGTTGGGACCGAATGACCGACTCGTTAGTTTTCATGTTGTGTCTTTGTTCACACTAGTTCCCATCAGGGAATCGCTTAACTACGTGTCTGAGATATTCCCGAATGACATAACAAAGCTCTTCGAACTTTGCCTATCATCCAGCTATTTTCAGTGGAAAGGCGAATTCTATGAGCAAATAGATGGATGCGCCATGGGAAACCCTCTAAGTCCTGCAATTGCAAATTTCTTCATGGAGAAATTCGAACAAAGTGCAATTGAAGCGGCAACTAAGAGACCATCCACATGGCTACGTTATGTGGATGATACTTTTGTCGTCTGGAGTCATGGACTTGAAGAATTGGATGCTTTCCTATCCCATCTTAACAGTAGGCACCCAAATATTCAATTCACTATGGAAATTGAAAAGGATGGTGCTCTACCCTTTCTAGACGTCTTGGTTACTAGAAAGCCTAATGGAAAGCTAGGACACAGGTTTTATAGAAAACCAACCCACACTGACAGGTATCTACACAAGCAGTCCAATCATCATCCTCAACAGAAACGAGGAGTTATAAAAACACTCGTAGATAGAGCCCGACGATTGTGCGAGCCGGAATTTCTGGAAGATGAACTTGAACATCTACAGCATGCATTCGTCGCTAACGGATATAATGCTAAGGAAATTCAGAGGGCAATAAGACCAAGACTTTCCACACGTGATGATAACACATCACAACTCACCCCCAATGGAAGAGCCATCTTACCATATATCCCCAAGGTCACCGATAGAATTGGTAGAATACTAAAGGGCCACAATATAGAGACTGTCTATAAGCCAACTCAAAAACTTGGCCAAATGATCAGAACTACCAAAGACAAAGTCGACTCACTCTCCCAACCCGGTATTTACAGGATACCTTGTGACTGCGGCAAAGTCTACTTTGGTACAACGAAGCGAAGTATCAATACGAGAATTAAGGAGCATGAACGATGCTGTCGACTCAATCAGACAGAAAAATCCGCACTAGCGGAACATGCTCTGACAGATGGACACAATATTTTTTTCTCAAAGGCAGTAGCTATTTCAAATATCAAAAGTTTCTATCCTAGGATGAACCTGGAAGCCATTGAGATATATAAACATAAGAACAATATGAACAGAAGGGAAGAAACCCCTTTGGTACATAGCGCATGGTTGCCGGTGTTGGAAAAGACCAAAATAAAGCCAATACGAAGTGGAAGCGATGGACCAATCAACATCGAGCACGTAAACCCACTACCTTCTCCCGCCAATGATCAGGGTATAAGTGGGGCCAACGGATCGAATCCAGCATCACTTTCGGAAATTCAGCGGTCGAGTTACAATCTAAGACCAAGAATCCTCTGAAGATGCCTACCGCAGTTGTGGGCGAAACGTTAGGTGAAATAATTCCTAATAGACCACGGCCAATAAGCCCGGAAGACTCTTTTAATGTCAAATCAATTCTAATTCCGTGATCTGTCAAATTTCGTAAGTCACACCAACTGCCAAGCTACAATACAAAAGTCACTAACCTGAATTTTCATTTGAATTTCGAGAGTATTTCACGAAACTTGACTGAAATAGAGAAAATATCGTCTAATACTCGTTGCAGAAGGCAATTCCAACACTCATGCTTTCGAAAACTCGCTCCTTCGTCGCTCGTTTTCGAATTTCGCATTCGTGTTGGAAAAGGAGCTAATTCTGCAACTTGTTTTAGAATATACTATTAACATCTGTCAACCTTAATTGATGTCAAACGAGCGTATCTGAAGCTTATTTGAATGATCATTGTACATTGTCGAGTCAATATTTTTAATACTCTATACTGAGGTTACAAAATTTCAAAAAGTGACAAATTTGTGAAAAAATATGTCCATACAAAATTTGGGGGCCATGGCGATTGATCTTTCTAAGCCAAAGTCCAAATTCGTTTACTCCCAAACAGGTATTATTACCTTGAAAAATTCGTAAACATTTTAAAATTCCCTATTTATGAATGCTTTCCATTTAGATATTGAGCCATTCCAAGCAACAATTCTTTTGAATTGATTATACCTCAAATAAGGTCTGCTAGCTACGAGCTTAAGAAGCTTCACCCCCCTAAAACTGACTTGGGTAATATAATGACTCTCATGTGCTTTATGAGGAAGCAGAAAAATGTATAACAATCTTCTATTGACATCCTAATTATCACGAAAATATCTTGAATTCATATGATAACCAACAAGAATCGATTAGAAGAATTGCGAAGTAGGTCGGAAAGACATTTGTAGTAAGCCCATCACATTAAGAGAATCGCATTGCTCGTACCTACCCCAGAAGTGTCACCTATGAATTTACCAAATATTTCTCGGTTACATCGAAATTCAGCTCAGAAAATACATAGGTATATTCGGCTCTATGTACTACATCTCGACTTTGTAGCTCAAATCTCTCTTTCTTTCTTTTTCAGTCATCTGAAGTGCTACGTACTCTGAAAGCATTAAAAATGAAGAATGTACGGGAATTGATTACATATCTGTTAAAATTTTGAAAGCAATATTCCAATAGGTTTCGAAACATTCTGCACAATGAATAAATGCATCAGTTTTCTAAGGTAGATTTCTAAAATCAATCAAATATGCAACTATCATCCCCATATATAAGAAAAATGACTTACATAACATAGGAAAGTAATAGGTACTTTGTCAAATCGAAAAATCTAAAAAATTTTCCTCTATAGAATGATCAAAATCAATGATAAATGACCAGCATTCATTCAGAACTGGTCGGTGAACTCAGACAGCTGCTATTCTGAAAGTCCCTAGATGAGAGTATTCATGTAGCTGGCGTTCTCTTCAATCTAACCAGGGCTCTTGATCGCATCTTGTTCAGGTTCATACTAACTGAAATGTACAATATGGGATTTAGGAGAATATTCCTTGCAGGTTAAAATTGACGGGTACTGGTCATCTACTCTTCTTCAATGAACTGCCTGACTTTTTAAAATCAGATAGAATAGTTAAAGATGTAAATGATACGTCTGTAGTATCTATCCATACTTCCATACTAATATATAAATGTGAATGTCCGTGTGTTTGTTTGTGTGTTTGTTTGTACTCTATGGAATCAGGAATCAGATGACCGATTTTGATGAAACTTTCACTATATTGTAGAGAATTTTTTTGGGGAGGTTTTCATGTACGGTTCACCCCTTTATAACGAAAAAATAAGAAAAAATATCGATTTCACATGAAGAAGTCGGTAATTAACACGGTACTTTCAGGCTTTTACGGCCGACGCTGCGTAAACTATAAGAGATAGAGGAACATGGTGAGAGACAATTTTGTAGTGCTCAAAAAGTTCTATGAAAAAGTCCGCGACGGCATATATCTAACTGCCGAAGACAACCCACGATAATCATTTTTAACATTTTCAATTCAATCCAAAATAATGGTCAATTTGAAGAGGGTTTTTGACTGGCATGGAATGAATTCATATAAAAATGAATGTGACTGTTATCTGCGGCATTTATTTCTGATGAAAAATGCATAGTTTTCTAATAGATACTTCAGAAGTTACAGCAGGTTGACCGAGTGTAAATTTGGGCACGAAATTATTAAATTGAAGCGCGATGGCTTGGTGATGAATGTCACGTGACTGTCTATCCTACGATACGAGATTATAAAAGCCCGGTCGCGATGAACTGCAATCATTTGAATTTGGACTAGGATCTTGAGAACGTCGCATATATGTCTATATGTGTAAGCTGAATCGGGGCAATAACGAATTGCGTTATTTATCTGACGAACGTCAGATTTTGGAAGACAATCATCACAAGCACGAAGGAGATGAGTTGCTCGATCCCAAGAGTCTCCGGAAGAACTAGAATCTAGAAGGCAGGAACAAGCTCAGCGTCAATCGAATCTCAGAGCTTCCGAATCGTCAAATGAAACAATACGTATATTAGAAGAACGGGAAGCGAACTGGTTATTCTTTCTTCTTCTTTTATTACGCATTTGCTCATGTACGCAATTTCGGCAGACCTGATATTTTTGTTACCTTTACCTGAAACCCCTCTTGGGAAGATATCACTTATCACTTAATGCCTGGCCAGAAGGCTACAGATAGACATGATTTAGTGGCCGGAGTGTTTCGTTTGAAAGTTCAAAAATTAATGAATGTTATCACGAAGGGAAAGATTTTTGGAGAAATTCAATGTTTTATGTATTCTGTTGAATGGCAAAAACGAGGATTACCTCATTCACATATTTTATTTTGGCTCAAGGAGAAGCTGCACTCTAATCAAACAGACGATATAATAAGTGCCGAAATTCCAGATCCAGACCAAGACAAAGATTTATATGAAACAATTGTCCGGAATATGGTACAGGGTCCATGTGGTATATTAAATGAAACATTGCACAATGTGTAGAGACGCAGAGCACCATAGGATGGTGGTAGATGAATAACTATCCGAAATCGCAGCGGAGAAGATCAGAAGATATTGAATAATACCTGGATAGTACAATATTCCCCAGTCTTTTGCAAGATATTTAATGCTCACATTAATGTTGTAGCTTGCAGTTCATTCCGTGCCATTAAATACATATGTAAATACATAAATAAGGGTAATGATCAGGCGATATTTAATTTGAGGAACCAAGATGGAATGAGGTACAGTCGTTTCAAGCTGGACGTTATGCACTGGCGTCGATACGGGGGGGGGGGTAATGGGGGTAATTACCCCCCCCAGGAAAATATTTACCTTCGCAAAATAAGTCATAAAATTATCACATGGAAAGATATCATGATAATATAATTTATCCTTATTTTTTTTACCCCCCCCCAGAAAAAATCCCAAGCGACGCCCTTGACGTTATGTCAGTAGCAATGAGGCGGCATGGCGAATTTTCGGGTTTCCCTTGCATGAGACATATCCAACCGTTATCCATCTTGCCATACATTTGGAAAATGGGGAGCGGGTTTATTTTAATGAGAACAACTTCCGAGAGAGGGCATCTTCCCCAACAAGTACCACTCTCACAGAGTTTTTTCAATTTTGTTAAATAGATTCCTTTGCGAAAACTTTATAGAGTATGTTGAAGTACCTCGATATTATACCTGGAACGCATCCGGAAAGGAATGGAAAAGTCGGATACAGGCAGCGCCTGTTGAAAACTACCCAGGGATAAAAGCCTCTGATGCCCTTGGTCGTATATACACCGTCAATGTGACAAATTTGGAATGCTATTGTCTTCGATTGCTATTACATCATAAAAGAGGTCCAACTAGCTTCAGATTCCTTAAAACTGTGGCGAAGAATGTCTAACGTATAGAGAAGCATGTGAACTTTTAAATCTATTAGAGAATGATAATCACTGGGACAATACTCTGGAAGAAGCTGTCCATCTGCTACAATAAGAGAACTATTCGCAACCCTCATATCATCTTGCGGTCCCTCAAATCCCCAACAGCTGTGGGATAAGTACAAGGAATACATGGATGAGGACATTTTGCATTAGCTACAGCAAATTCATGAAAATATAACGTTCAATGAATTTATTTATAATAAAGTCCTTGCAATAATTGAGGACAAAGTTTCAGCTATAGTCGGGAGAAAACTAAATGATTTTGGTATGGTAAGCCCTCCTCGAACGAACACTATCGGTAGAAATGATGAAATTATTCGAGAATTAAATCATGATTTTGAAGCATTACAGCAAAAAGTTGACGAATTAGTGCGTAGGTTACTACCAGAACAAAGACTAATTTTCGACAAAGTATTGCAGCAATTGGAATCAGGAAATGGTGCACTTTTCTTTCTGGACGCGCCGGGGGGTACTTCTAAAACTTTTTTATTGAATCTTTTGCTAGCTCAAATCAGAAAAGATCATGAAATAGTCCTAGCAGTAGCTTCCTCTGGTATAGTGGCCACATTACTAGACGGAGATCGGACAGCACATTCTGCTTTGAAATTGCCACTGAATCTCACCCAAGGGGAGTACCTATCTGTAATTTTACAATGAAAAGTGATCAAGGTAAAATGCTCCAGCAATGCAAATTGCTGGTCTGGGACGAGAGTACAATGACTCACAAAAATGCTGTAGAAGCTCTCAACAGAACTCTGAAGGACTTGAGAAATAGTTCGCAAATCATTGGAGGAATGGTTGTGATACTAGCTGGGGACCTCCGACAAACTTCACCAGTAATTCGCAAGGGCACACCTGCAGACGAAATTAAAGCTTGCTTTAAGTCATCAATATTGTGTAGGGATGTTGAAAAATGGTGCTTGAAAACAAATATGAGAGTTCATCTCTACAATGATGATCGTACAGGACACTATGCAGATAACCTCATTAAAATAGGAGATGGTCGTTTGGATGAAGACGTTGATGGGTTGGTATCACTTACTACAGAATACTGTCATCTGGTTCAAAGTTATCTGATAAGATGTTTGTATCCTGATCTACAGTCCAATATGAAAGATGATCAATGGTTATGTCAGAGAGCAATTTTAGGTCCAAAAAACAAGAAAGTAAATGATATCAACTTTAGAATTTTGAAAGGAATGTCAGGGGAAGTATTAGAATATCTTTCCATAGATACAGTTTTAGACACGGAGAACACTACTTCATATCCTATCAAAGTCAGTTTTGGCATGATTATGAATGAAGCGCAAGGACAAACATTGAAAGTAGCTGGGGTACATTTGGAAAAACCCTGTTTCCCTCACGGTCAGCTTTATGTTGCTTGCTCATGGGTATCTGATGTACAGAATTTGCATATTTTGGCACTGAAGAGAAAAACGCATAATATAGTGTACGGCACCGTTTTAAAGTGAAATGATACGCGAGCGGAGCCGCGGGTTTATGCTAGTACCTTATAAATCAAAGCAAACAGTTTTCAGCATCTTCGCTTATTGGTGACGCCAAAATGCTATTGTTTTGAAATGAAGTGCATCTATTTCAATTCGAGGAAGATAAGAGACAGGTTGTCAACTGTTTGGATACAGCAATTTTATTTTATTCTTATACATTTTTTGGTGTACTTCTCGACAAAAATCTAATATCTTCCGAACACATCAAACATATCTGCAAAAAATGGATTCTATGCTTTATCACGAATGAAAGATTCACTATCCATCTTTTTTCTCCTAATAAAGACGTCATTTATTTATTAATGTACTGATCAGTGTTTATTATAGCTTGGATATAGTCACACATCATACTGCATTCCCATGTAGAGTAATTCAATAGATTCAAATAGCATTTGATACACAAAAAAGACTAATTCGAATGATATTCTGACTTGACCCTCCTATATTCCGCAGACCAAATTTTTGTGTTATAAATTGTTGACGCTTCCTAATATATACATATATGATATGTATGAAAAACATAAATTTTTTGCCTTTACGGAGGCCACATCTAATATCATTTCTCCAACCTCATTATATAAAAGATCTCTGAATTGAAAATGGTATTCATTTCGATGATTACTATTTTAAATGCATCTATGTTTCAAAAATATGATGGGTATGAAAGCTCATACAGGGTGAGTATCCGACTTGTCCATATAATTTGGAGATTCCTGAAGTTGAAATAAGCACTTTTTGCCTTTACCATTTTTCTGATTCGGATCGATTGGAAAGATACAAGCTGTTGAAAATCCATAAATCTCCTAAAACTTGGTTACTTTAGCTGAAAGCAATTCTGTTATAAAGATTCACAGAATTGAATTTCTTCTAAATTTTCTCGATGGTTCAGGTGGTAGATCTAATGCTCGAAAAAACTTTAGTTTCATGTTACCAAGATTGGCATAGTCCATTATGAAAGTTCAAAATGGCTAAACCTTTTTATCTAGGCTGCAGCGGAAAAAATTATATACGAAGAAAGTATTTCTTTCGACCTTCAGAATCTATGGTTTCAATATATGTACAATTCGAAGACTCACTATGTATATGTTAAAGAAAATGAACCTGATTTGGTCAAGATCACCAGTTTTTATGATGATGACACTAAAAATTCTGAAACTCATGCCTCATAAAACTTCTAAAATTGAAAATATAGCCTTTTACCAGGGCATAAATTCATGGCAGTGAGATCATTAGATATTTGGCGTTTCAAATTTGCGATGGAAAAGATACGGCGCATTATAGTGTTATCGAGTATTTGTTTTTCTTTGCTTGACTAGTGCTTTACATACTGTATGTATAACAGGATCAATCAATTTGTTATTATGATAAATTAATTATTATATTATTATATTATTTTTCAAAATAGTTAGGCGCCATATTTTGTTCAGAGGTAGTAAACATTCTCATCTGATTGATTTTGAGTTTTTCTAAAAAAAAAACAAGAATGGTGTATAGAAAGACAGATGATTTTTCCTATGTTGAATTCAAAACAATTGAATTATTGAATATATTTATTTGATACACACGGTAAGCACAGCAAACCACATTTTCTTTCTTAAATATGTTGTTTCATCTCTCTAAATGCTTATTCTAGAGGTATTGTCACAAATTTATACATGTACACAGATTCATAGCAATCACAAAAATTGGCATTCAAATGAAAATTTGATATGCAAATTTAATTTACATCTTTTTTACACTGTACATAAAGAAACCAAGTCACAGAATAACCTTCCTTCCCGGAACCTCAAGACTCGCCAGTGTCCAGTGTTGTTTCGTCAGGTCTGGATCACCTGAAAATGAAAATCAATGATTAATCAAATGATCATGAACGGAACATATGAGAAATAAAAAAATTCTCAACCTTCGGTCAGGCGCAACCCTAATCCTAACGATTTCGGGGCAACTCATCTGTGAGATTAAGTCGGGAAATTCATGTTTTAATGGGAAAAATTTGCTAGAAAATGGGGAGGTCGTTGAAAAATAAATCTATCATTCAATTACCCATAATATATAAAGAAAATTCCAAAACACGAATAAAAATTGACGGTAGAAATTAAAGAAAGATAAATTCTGCGGATTTCAATATAACAAGGACATTTGTATAAAAAAAAAAGGTAATTGTGATTATATATGAAACAAAAACAAGTGTTTATTACTCCTGACAACAACTTCCAGGTAAACTAGAACAATGGAACTCTTATATTGTACGAAATCATTCAGTTTAGCATTCCTTTCTCTAGTGAAGTTTTGTTTTCATTCATCCTTATATTTATATTCGTATATTTCACTATAATTTCTAGAATACTTCCCGAAAATATGCTTTTGAAACATACGATGATTTTAATTCACTTGAATTTTCTTGAGTTTGAAGCCATTATACCCTGAAAAAAAAATAATTGAAGACTCAAGCGGGCTCATTTCAACTCACAGATTATATCAAGAATTGCAATAAATATGAGATATATCTTTACTTCTTCTTTTGTTCAGGGGTTGGGAGCGCGAGTGTACGACTTTTTCATCCAGAATTACTGAAAAAATCAAATTCGATGGTACTTAGGTTATCGAGCGCAATGGATCCAAGAGATTATTGCACTCTTTTCGACTAATATCAAGGCTCTGAGGATGTTGATATTGCACATACATGATCGCGATATGAAATCAAGAAGCTACAGAAAGTCCCACCTCTGCGCGACAAACACCGCGGTCAGAAACTAGAAAAAACCATGCACTTAGGGTCGGTTTCATAAACTTTAATTGTGTGATTAAAAAACCTTACGTAAATTCGAACCAATCCGATTACTCGTTTTGAAATTTCAACGAATCTTAGTGGTTCCAATTAATTTAACGGTACAAACAAAGTTTTATGAAACCGACTAATAGTCTGACAGATTAGGTGCGCCTGTCCGAGGGTTAAATTCATCCCTTTTCTGGTGAATCGAATTGACCGATTTCGGGTTACGTACTAGTTCGTTTCGATGTTATTATAAATAAATTCAGCTTGTTATAAAAAAAAATTATTTTTCGAACAATTCATGAAAAAAAGTGAAATTGCTCTGATTTCACGTTTTTGAAACATTAGCTTTAGTTCGAATCAAAAAAATACAGTGATTGCAGAGTACTTCGGGTACCCACTAATAAAAAAACAACTCAGTTAATCTTTTCCGATGGGCTGCTATTTTTGTTATCAAGGGTCAAATTCATCAACATTTATGTAGATTTGTCAGAATCTTCAAAAACTTGGTTACAAATCCATGCGTTCTTATATGCATACTATTCCCCTGAATATTCCCAATTTGTATTGAGTTTTTCATGTCAATTAATCAGTCTTTTCAGTTAGCCATTAAGCGATAGCAGTAACGTACTTTGAGCAGAATAGAAATGATAAATCTCAATGGTAAAGACTCCTGCTCTACTCAATAAGATGGACCGAAAAAAAGTATTCCCACTGAAAAAATCAGGTTCCTTCTGACAAGAAGCCGATTAGACATCTCAACACCTACCATGCGAGTACGAAGCTGTACAGGGTGGCCAAAATTGGTGATACATGAACTACAACTTTTTAACAATGAGAGATAGAGAAAAATGAATGACACATTAGGGTGGTCTTTTTTAGCTAAACTGATAATGCCATCAACTGCATGCCCCTATCTTCTTTTGTTTTCAAGTTATAGGACAAAATTTAAATTTGGGCCATTCCGTTAGGATGCTGAAATGAAGACATTATACAGGCACTTTTTTCATAGCGATACAGTAGCGTATTTTGTTTTTTCCCGAGAGGTTTCCTTTCTGGGCTATAACATGAAGTTTTGTTTTTTCTTATGGAAACCATCATTTCAAAAGGCTTAGAAAGATTCGCCATATTTTGCCCGTTTCAGAAATATATCATATATCAAACATCGCCCTTGGATTCATTAAGATATAAAAAATAGGGTTTGGATTTTGAATTTGAATTATTGGGTATCGAGTAGGCTAAATGACACAATAATATGTCTCCACGCATGATGTCATTATTATTTTGCAATTGAATCCTTCTCTGTTCTCAACAAATGTCATTTTAATGAAACATCGTAAAATTTCTATGGTTTTTGATATCACTTTGTGCCCGTTCCTGGTTTTAGTCCTGAAAAAATTTATTCGCTTTGTGTAACAGAGCCTTCATTCAGAATGTTGTCGCCGTGAATCATATCTATCATAGTTCGAGACATATTACTCCAATGATTTGTTATCTATGAAAAGCCTCTCAGCATGAAGAAGAAGGGAATATTGAAACGCGGGTAATCTTCAATACCGTTCAATTCATCTAATGTTTGGGGACTATCAACTGTTTACCTTAGCCCGTTCTCCCTTTTCCTTCGTTCGCAAATAAACATTGGAATATTTCATATCACAAGAGATCGAAAACGTTGTAGTCATATTTCTTGTATCAATTGTCTAAAACCCATACCGATTGGAATCGGTCTGCTTCGTCCGAAATATTTGTATCCTTCTGCCCCGAAGATTTCAAGCTCAAAAGGGACGAAATAAAACTGGCACATTATTCATCTGCCTCCATACCATAAAGAAAATGTCAACCCATAAATTACATCAATTTCAGAAAGTTCACATGAACTGTAACGATTGGAATTTCATCGTTAGCAAGTTACTGATGTCCTAGGTTTACGATCTTTTGACTGGTACAACACAAGATTTGGAAGTTCGGAATAAAACTCGAAAGGTTTAAATCGAAGTATCAGCTTTGGGCTAGGTTCAGTTCGCCGGTGGTATATTACTGATAAACCCCGAACGTCTGATCCACTAACATAAAAAATTTAAAAAAAATTAATAACGTTTTCACGAAATTCCTTCAGTAGTCCATATTTGTAGGTGGAAAATTGTTTACCTAGGTAGCAAGTTGTTTTGCGTCTTTTACTCAGAATAAAAAAAACGAATAAATCAAGCCAGGGGTTTAATATCTTGTTTGAACGGGGTCTTTTGGAGCAGCGAAATAGGAAAAAAGCGGAAATATAACATCTATGACACGATGATAAAAAGTTCTTTATTGTATGGCGCAGAAACGTGGAAAACCACAGAAAACAACAGAAAAAAACTGGAGGCTACCGAAATGGATGTATTCAGAAGGTCATTAGGAATATCCAGAAGAGACCGAGTACGAAATGAAGATGTTCGAGCAAGAATGGGAATAGAAGAGCCTCTCATGACCGAAATTGAAAGAAGGCAACTGATCTGGTACGGTCACGTGAAGAGGATGGATAACACCAGATTACCAAAACAGATTCTGGAATGGGTACCATCAATCACATCGAGGAAAACGAGGAAGACCGAGGAAAACGTGGATGGAGGGCGTTTCCAGAGCCATGAACGTGAGAAATTTGGCAGAAAACCAATGAAACGAAAGATGTTATAAAACCGATATATATATATATATATATATATATATATATATATATATACTCAGAATTGAAAAGCTCAAATCAAAAACGATTTCATCAGACGAAAATTGAAAAATGAAATACTGAAGAACTGAAGAAGGAAAAAATTAATCATTTACCATTCAATACGGATGAAAATAGTTTCAACCCCATGAAATAAAAAAAAACCCAAAGGGTCTAATTCATGACAGTACAGGATGCGTATGCCACAAATTAGCTGAATCGTCCAGATCTTTTTGCTGCAAAAAAGGGTTCCAGCGGGCGTGCAGATGTAAACGAACCGCGTAATTGACTTGTGGAGAGTCGATTCTGCAGTTAAACATGCCCGAATGATCATTAGAAAAACTTATGCTATTCTCTACGAACATTTCTCATTATGACTCACACCATTTTCATCATCACTCAGAATGCACGAAGTCGCCTTGACTGCGGTTAGTTTGAAAATTGATCCAACTCATTATAGAAATGGATCGATGTTTGGAAATGCTATTGAAAAGGGAAGTTGATGATATCACGGATATGAGAGAAGATTTATATTATTCCAATCAAAACACAAGAAAGGACGTTTTTCAATTGGGTTTCCAATTGTCGGTATACCGATGTAATTTGCGATAGATTATATACATATTTTGAATAATTGTTTACTGATGTGATGTTTGTCAATCGGAGGACTACAGAAAAGACACAGAGTTCAACTGATTCTGAAAATGGCAAGAATGAAAGGACTTTTCTTTGTAGGGACATATTATAACAAGGAGATATCGGGAGTTTTATTTTAATGCAATACAATCTTGAGTTGGCAAAACATTATTATTCCACAAGCTATTCAATATTTGATTGTTGCTTCTTGTTTGGCTGAGTATGACTTGACATTTTATTATGAATAGAATTACACCATAAAACACGACTATAATTCTTGAAATTTTTCATCGAGATAATGGATCTGTTCGTCAAACTAAACGGGCTATACGTTTTCGTACTTTCCATGGTGTACAGGGTGATTCACTTATCTTGGTAACCCCATTTTTCTCAAGAACGTCCGAATATTTTTTCATTCTGTGAATGGTGTTTTAAACAAGTCAATGTCGACTTGGGATGCGCATAAAAATCTGCGAAATAAATGAAGACGCCAGGATTCGCGGCGCTATCGAAAATTTTTTCTCCAGGGACATACCATTTTTATTATGTCATTCGAAAGATAATTTTATTCAGATTTTTTTTTTCAAATACAATTTTTATCCATTTCTAACCGTCAGTGATCTGCAGAGTGTTTTATGTTGATTCTATTCCATTTATTTTCTTCTGTATTGTGGTAGTATGCCTTTATTTGAAGACAAATATATAACCTTTTGCCTTTAATTCAAGAAGGTTAGTTTTCTGAACAATCTGTTTCTTCAACTAAGATCAAATAATGGGATATAGCAAGATAAGGCTCCAAGTCACAACGCTGCCATTGTGGAGAGATATTGAAATCAAGAATTCTAAAATAAATAGACCCTTATATTTTGACCAGAGTAACTTTTAATGAAATAGGGAAATGATGGAACTTATGTATGGATCACAATGGCTAGATATGATTTTGTTTCGTTAAATGACGGAGGCTTTGTAACAAACCATTTCTTCATTATCATATTCATTAAATGTTCTATCTTATAACAATGAATATTTTTTTAAATAACAAACGAAACATTTCCAATCATATGTTCCTTATATCGGCCATTATGATGCATACATAAGTTATATCATTCCCCTAATTCATTATAAGTTACTTTGGTCAAAATATAAGGTTCTACATGGACACATGCGTTTCTTATCTTCATTTTCAAATGTTCCAAGTTATCAGAATCCGTTGGGTATACCATATTTCTCAGGGTACCCCTCAGAAAGTAATCCATGAGCGTTAAGTCTGGCTATATCTGATCGGTTTCTACCCATTTATTTTAGAATTCTTGATCTGAATTCTCTTCACAATGGCAGCGTTGTGACATCTAGCCCCATCTTGCTATATCCACATATTCCATCTCATTCGAAGAGGCGATTTGTTTAGAAAACTAGCATTCTTGAATTCAAGACAAAAAAATCGTATCTATGTCTCCAAATGAAGGCATACTACGCAAATACAGGAAAGAATAAATGGAATAGTATTAACATAAAACACACTGCAGATCGCTGACGGTTAGGAATGAATAAAAATTTTTTCCCAAAAAAATAGTTATCTTTCGAATGACATGATAAAAAAGGTATGACCCTGGAGAAAAAATTTTTGATAGCGCCACGACTCCTGGCGTCTTTATTTATTACGCAGATTTTTATGCGCATCTCAAGTCGACATTGACTTGTTTGAAACGCCATTCACAGAATGAAAAAATATTCGGACGTTTTCGAGAAAAATATGGTTACCAAGATAAGTGAGTCACCCTGTACATAATCGCCCTTGCGAGAAAATAATTCAAAGCTTTCTACACCAAATTCATTCTCATTGATGATAGACACTCGGTTGAACTGAAGATTGTTGGAAAAGGCTTCATCGATCCTCTCCAAAAAGCGAACATGTAGACCATGAAATGTACGCAAAGCACGATGAGTTTGCAGCAAACCATTATTTTTATGAAAATTTTCAACAATTTGCAGGCGATCTGGTGTGAGTCTATTCATATTGAAATATCAAACCCAACTTAACAAGAAGTAACAATCAAATGTTAGGTAGGTTGAGGTTTTTACAATTTCAGCATTTCAGTGCAAGGAAAAGACGCAAACATGAATTTTAAATTTATCATTTCTGTATTTGTGAATCTTTAAAAGTTATATTATATTTATATGTTATATTATATTTCAATTGAAACTTAAATTTCATATTCCTGAAAACTTGATTTGGGTTCTCTCCTAGTCTCTGAAATAAGAAAAAAATTAGAAAAAAAAAATAATAATATAAGAAAGGCCGCTGCATAAAAATTTGAGCACTAATTTGTCAGGGGCCAAAACTTTACGAGAAGAAATTGTTGCCCAACAATGAACAAAAAGAAGAAAAAATCACTTTAAAATCTTAAGCGTAACGTTTCGGAATCTAAATCAGACTCCTCCGTCAGACAATGACTAGTTTTCATTCAACTTTGTAGAATCGTGACACAATTTTTAAGCTTAAGATTTCAAAGGGTTTTTTTTTCTTTTTTTCATTGTTAGGCAACAGGAAAAAGGGCCTCGCGAAGACGCCCGGGGCCTCGCAATGGCTAAGGCCGCCCCTGCAGGTGACATTGAACTATGGGCGTGAAAGCCTCAACCAATTCAATCGTTATAATTATTCGCAGTGGTGAATGATTATCGAGAATCTTCTCTAACGTTGAGTGTGGAGTGTTGAGCTTTGAAAATACGCAGATCCGTGACAAATTGAGTTTCTCATCATAAATTCGAAATTTTGTGATTTTATGAGAACATTCAACATGATTTTCAGAATGGAGATCAAAGGTATCATTTTCCATAAATTCACTACTTGTTCACATTCAGAATTTGTGGCAAAAATTTGAATGATTGAATCGAGAGTGGCCTACAGGGTACTCATTTTAGCATCGGTAGCCATAATTGATTTTTCTGAGTAAGCCACAGGAAAATTAATATGCTGTACACATAATCCGAAAGATACAAAAAAGTGTTAGAAATAAATTATATTCTGATATACAGTACCACAACTTCAGCCGTTTGAAATTTAGGTCAGAATGAATGAAACATCCTGTATATTGGCAAGGAAAGATAAGGGATATTTTTAAGTGACCATTTCGTAATGCTGATTCAAGATCCTATATATACAGGGTGAGTCTTTGACTTGTACATATATTCAAACCATAAATTGTTGGGGTCAAAAGAAATACCTCGAGAAAAACTTTTTTCCTATAGCATTTTTTTTATTCAGCATAGATAAAAAGATAAAGCCATCTTAAACTTTCCTTATGAGCTATGCCACCCCTTCAAATATGACAATAAAATTTTCCGATCATTGAATCTACCACCTGAACCTCCGAGAAAATGTAGCAGAAAATTATTTCTGCGAATCTTATGAACAGAATTACATTCAGTCAAAATAACCAATTTTTTTAATTTCCCTGATATAGATTTTATTAAATCATTGATTACTCGAAGAGTGCGCATTGCAGGAGATTTCACGAAGAATACTTTTATTTTCCAAAAAGGCCAAATATTCATTAAATGGCATTCAACTCACTTCCATGGGTCGGGATCATAGAATTTCTGCTATAATTATGGAATGAAATGGTATATATTGGTCATATAGTAAAAATAAAACATGTGAGTTAAATTTTGTATTCGTGAAAGATTTTCCACATCAATTGAAAACCTATATTCTGAAAATCATTTCATTCGATGAAATCGTTCGCGAGATATACTCGAGAATTACATTTTTTTGTGGATTTTAAACAGCCTGTATCTTTCCAACCGAGCCAAATCGGAAAAAATGGTAGGGAAAAAGTGTTTCTTTTGACCTCATGAATGTCCCGTTAAAATATATGTACAAGTCAAAGACTCACCCTGTATATGGTAGGAGTATGTTCTCCCAAGGAAACCCTATATTTTTATTTTTGCCATGTGGTCTCATTCTCTCTCGCTGACAAAGGAAAGTTTTATTCGGTTCACTCGCAACTATAATTAAACAATGGTATATGGGTTGTATAAGACGAATATTCTTCTTCTGAAATCTGTTGTAAGCTCAGTACAGCCTTATATTATAATACACTAGTAAAGTCCTCCAGGTGACTCATGCAGCAGAATCTGATATTGCATCTAAGTATTGTGGAAATCCTCAAAGGATTGTGACGTAACGAACGTAGACCATATAAAACAAATCCTTTTTGCTACGCGGATTCAGCAACCATCGGGTTGGAAAAAGGAGATCCTCCACTTCATTTTCGTTTCTATAACAAGATATCCCCTTTATGAATACTTTATGAGAGTGGCTGCCGCCATTCTGAGCGGTGTATAGAGTTTGAATACCAAATGACAAAGATTTTACCGGCCCCGACAAAACGGAGGTAGGTATGTCTTTCTTATTTTCAATCCCTAGAACATTGGTGGGACCGGTGAAAGATAATATGAGATGAAAAATTTTTTCAGACACTTTTGAATCAATTGTTGTTTTAAGAGTCACTTGTGTGAACAACAGGTCTTGAGGATCAAAATGAAATTTCAATTCTGAACAAAAAAATTTAATGAAAAGATCAATCTTAGACTTTTCACAAAAAAACTCTTGATCTTGAAGGAAAAAGTTCACAAGAGATGCTGTTAGTTTTTATACAATTTAACTTTTTTTTTCACTACCACATGTACTGGAACCAGTTTTCTCAACATAAAATGAATATCCACATATAATACCCCTCTCTCTAGGCAATTATGCATTATTCGAAATAATACTGCTTTTGCTTCAACTACCTAAAGTTTGGGCGTACTTTGCGGTATGGTGAAACGAAGAGGTAAATACAATAACAGGAGTGTTTGTGACCTAGTGAGTACTCCCACACAAGTTAGAACTACACTGGGCTAGCTAAATAATCAAGTTGGTGAATCTCAGGGCGCCACGTGATTTTATCTTTCAAGAGTATGATTTGGTTCAGGTAGTTTAGCTGGAAAATAGTTAATCACGAAATAGGTATGAAAATTCTTGGGGATATACCCGTATAATTCACAAGTATGAATATCTACAACAATTCGAGAAAATCCTTAGAAATATTTACACCGATTACTAATATCATTCAATACCTTTTATAACGTACGTTATATACATATAGGCGCACAATGAAATAATATAATTACGAAACAAAAAAAAAAAATTTTTGATCCCAAAACAGAAATTCAGAAGTATCGGGAACAATTATTCACACTTGGAGGGGAAGCGTGTATATCTCTACACCCTAGAGTTTTAAAGGTAGTGAGGAAAGGGCTGACCTGTTAGAAATAGTCCTTGCCTCGAATAAGGAACCTTTTCCTGGGTAATCAGTTCTAATATATACTCCACTTCCAGCTACCGATTTCATCGGTGTGAAGATGCACCAAACAGGTAAATGAATGAAGCCTCTGGAAGAAAGTATGACGAAATTCTCTGTACGAATTAATGAAGGGTTCCTACTTACAGAGGTGGAGGGTGGCTTCGAGGTAAATTTGAATAATCTACTCAATCCGATCCAAAATCGTAACACAATAAATTTAAGAAGACATATAAGGGAAGATAATAACTATAGTCTTAAATCAGCAACTATATAAATCGAATCGAAGTTGGAAAAATCTCCAGAGATAGTCAAAGGTATCATCACACAACGCGGAATTTCTTTCGTTCGTGAAAATATGAAATTATTAATATGAAAAACCGGTCTCTTTCGCGTAAAAAAAGTTAACATTGAAATAATCCCGATTCAGGACAGCATATGCTATCTACCAGGTATCCATTGAAATTCAACAATTTGAAGAAGAAAGCTGTTAATGAACTATGAGGAAACTGTAAAATTGGCAAATCAATAAAGATAATGCATTTGAAACTTTAATACGCAACAGTTATTGCTACTGACCTTACGATTTTCTATATCTCTAAATATGGGGATTGTAACTTTCATTCATTATATCTTCTGAAAATTTGATAACACCAAGGCTCAGTGATAAAATGAAATTGAGAGAATATTAAATTCGCTTTCGGCTTCAGCAGAATCTTCATGAATTTGTGTTCATCTTATTTCTTTGGTCATTCATTTATTTACACAAGAACACAAACAGGACAAGTCCCAGAGCTAGTGTTCAATTACATATGCTGTTCAAATCTGGCATCCTAGCTCAATATACCAAGGGTATTCTTCCAATCCATCGTCTCATATTCTATTTATTTCTCTTGATTCCTATGACTTCCATGTTGATTGTAGGATAGTACAATTTGATGTTATGAAATGTCCCCTGCCCTTGATGGGGCCTCGCGCGCAACAACCCGAGCCAATTTTGATATTGATTTGGACCCCTTATTTTTCATAAAGGTTTGAAAATAAAGTAAATTCGAAAAAAGTTAGTTAACCAATACATTTATCCAGAACAAAATTGAAGAAACTTTTTTGTATTTTTTGAATATTGCGCTTTGTTGGAACGTCCAAATGGGTAACTGAGGCACTAGATGTCCGATCCACCAGATCAGTAGGTAGAAAAGAATGCACACAACACAATTAGGTTGAAAATTATCTGAGTATTTAGGTACAAAGTTTACTTATCCCAGATGTTCGAACCTCATTAAGTTTTCATAGCCCTGTTTACCGTTCTTTGGCGGTCCCTCTGAAAGACTCATTGAATCATCGTCTTATGAATGAATTCATTCCATTGTAGAGAATTACGGAAGGAGGAGAGCGAAATCTGTTTTTTTTTTCAAACCTAGTGATTAGAGATGAGAATATTGGGTTCAGTTTTGTTTTATTCTATTTTTTGTGATGGAAAACTTTTCGAAAAACTTCCCGTCATTGAATCGAGAAATTAATTCAATTCGTTAGTTTCTCAAGCCGTTTCAGTGAGGCTTTTGTAAGTATAAATTTGGATACCAACTATCCAATACATAATACTTCATTCAGTATATCGGAAACTCAAAAGTCTCCAAGTTGCACAACACTACTACGAACTGCTCTGAACTTAAGGACTTGATACAACTGGGACTGCTCGTTCACACCTTCAATAAAACTCATAATTAGTGGCTCCTCTATCGCTCGGACAATCCCATGAAAAGTCATATGGTGGATTTTGCAGAGAAATATTTCTATAAAAATATCTTAAAAACCACTGTTTCCAATAGAAATATGGATACAAGATGGCGCCATTTCTCAAGAAACTTTCTATTCTGTTCATCTGGATCATAAAAATTAACAGTTTCATTTTTATGATCTTCTATTTGAAACCGAGAATTTCTTTTAAAAATTCCTAATAGTACTTCCACCATTAATTATCACCATCTGTGGGAATTCCACTACCCCTCTCTTTTTCAACCCCCGCTGTAAATCCAAAGTCTAAGACGTGTGGTTCAATTGGTTTGGTTCAGAACAGAATGAAGAAACGGGTCGTTTTCATAGTAAAGAACCGAAAAAGTGTGAAAAAACTGTGTTTTACTCAAAAATTATTTCTGACTCTCTGTGCAGAAAACGAGCAATCAAAAGAAAGCTTGACAGGCGCTGGATGATTTATTCACAAACAAAGTTTTTCTAGACTCAAAATCATAAAAACATATTTAAGGAATTCGATGACAGGCTTTCAGCCCTTGCTATTCTATCAATAGTGAATGACGTAGCTCATTCGATCGATCAAAGATTTCAGTGCTAGAAAAAGCCACACACATGAATTTTAAATTCATCATTTCTGTATTTGTTAATTTTGAAAATCTTCCGAAGTTATATTATATTTGTATGTTATATTATATTATTATATTTCAATTAAAACTCATATTCGTAAAATATGACAATAACGTATACAGAACAACCGCACTTACTTTCGCATCATATACTTTACACGAAGGAAAAAGTGCCTCGCAATGGCTAAGGCCGCCCCTGACAGCCAATTATTTTGTAAGACTCTATTGTCATTGTCATTTCTTTTTTGTTAACTATTATCTACATCCAGAAAACGCAGAATCTTACAATGATGACTTCTATCAAACGCAAATTTTTCGGGAATGCAGTGCCATGCCCTTTTTATATCTATAATAGACGTTCGCTGATACATAAAAATAATATTCGTAAGGATAATCAGACAATTCAGACCCGATTTTCAGAAAGATCTTCATAACTGCAATATTCCAACTTTTCCCTTTTCAGAAACATAATTTCGTACGTAACATTGTGATTGCCGATATATACTTGTTAATCGAACATGAAAAAAACATTAGCGGACAAAAAAATCCAAGCCATGCGAACGGAAACCATTAAAATAGGAATCCCTTCTGATTCAATCCATCATCTAACGTAATCCGAACTAATTACCTGTATAATTGACCATCCAAGGACGCAGATTGTTTAACCTACCCCAAGTTGCTTATTTTGTGAGCCATAATGTGCAGCCGGATAAAATCGCTTTCATGTCGGCTCACAATGGAGGGATGTAACGTATTCATGATCCGGAAAGAGTTAATTAATTCTGGCTGTGCAAATATGTATTTATGATAATGTGCGGAAATATCTGGTTACGTATTACAAAATGAATGAATGTAAGAAATTCATTTGTTGGGGTGGGACCCCAAGAGAATTCCTGTAAACTTGTGAACTGATTTCAGAGTACTATCTAGGAAAGAAAGCTTGACATCGAAAGAGGATTTGTAGTTCACAGTACAGTTTCTTATGCCACTTTAAGATTCTCTATAATTCTGCTATAAAGCAGAAGGGTTATGATGAATTGATGATTTGACGATCCATGTAAAGGATCCAGAATGCTACTATATTCTCTTTAGGTTTCATGATATTATACAGGGTGAGAGGTGAGTACATATATTTGAACGGGAGATCCGTGTGGTCACAAGGAATACTTTTCCAATTTCGACTTCCTCCTGATTTCGCTAGGTTGAAAAAGCATAGGGTTCTGAAAGTCTATGAAAAATTGTAAATTTCGAATGATCATCGTAAATGATCATATCCGATGGAAAAATTTTCATGATATAAGTTTTTATGGAGATGTTGAATATTTGACGAACACAGATTTCCAGTATTCATATTCATAAATATATATATATACATATATACCGTGTTTGATTTCCTTCATATCATTTTATATCTTTACAGTGCCGTATTTCCTGAGGAGACTTGGCTTATTACGATAGTTTAAAATGGCTGTATGATTTTTTTAAATATGAACCGAAAAAAAATTTATGTGAAGAAAGTTTTTCCGAGGACCTCGAAAATCTATCGCTGAAACATATATACAAGTGGAAGACTCACCCTGTATACATGATAAGAGATAGCTCAGCAATAATTATTGGTTCACTACATAGGGCATATCGAACATTCACATAAACCATGCAGAGGCAAATAATGCACCCTACCAAATTGAGGCATTTTTCGAAAAATACCCTTGTGTATCTTTCGTAAAGAGAAGCAGTTACATTCACGTTGTCTCACATACCAAATATTTCTAATTTTAGCAGCAGATATATATCATTATATTACGGAGTAAACTATAGGACTCAGATTCCTATTCAGATTCATATTATTGTGTTCTTATGAAGGTAAGAAAAAATTAAGCTAACAGTGATTTCATTTCATTAGAAAAAACGCGTAAGCCATTTTGTGTATGCCTCATGGATTAATATTGCTGAACCAAATTTCAATGTTCTGTCAAACAATATATTTTGCACGTTTCATGGAAAACCTTATTGTGGTTTATTCTTTCGTAGTCTCCTGATAGCAGTACAGGGTGGGCATATTTCGATGTTTTAGCACTACAACTTTTGAACCAGAAGAGATAAACAAAATCTGATACCCCATTCTCGATCTCTTTTTCGGAGAAACTAACAGAAGTTTTATTCATTTTTGGCTACCTTCTTTTGTTTCCGAGTTATAGGCGAAAATCGGAAAAATGGCGATATCGAAAAAAATTTATAACCCCGCTAATACTTATGATAGAGCTCTGAAATTAACACATTCTACGGGCACTTTTTAACGTAGAATCCAGTGGCATGCTCGTCTTTTCTGCACCATTTTCAATTACGAAGTTATGATCCGAAGTTATGTTTTTTTAAATAGTAACAATATATTTCTGTGACATTTTCTGAAAGCTTAATTTTTTCTGATTTCAATAATATATCACATCGTAAAGTTTGTATCACTATGAGTATAGAAATTGGTCAAAAACCTTTTTTCATGTGAGTCTCGATACCTATTTCTATGGTTTCAACTGTTGATGAGCACAGAAAAATGTTGCTTCCTATAACAAGAGCGTAGAAATGAAAAGACTACTAGAAAGAAGTTGTGGTAATTATACGATACTGAATTTTTCGTGCTTATCGACAATTGAAACCATAGAAAGTATTGAGATTCAGATGTTCTTGACAAATTTCTATACTCATATTGATTTATTGATACGAACCATACGATGTTATATATTTTTGAAATCAAAAAAAATTAAGCTTTCAGAAAATGGCAAAGAAATCTAGTGTTCCTCTTCAAAAAAACAAAACTTTGTGTCATAGCTTCGTAATTAAAAATGCTACAAAAAAGGCGAGCATGCCACTGGATTCTACGTAGAAAAGTGCCTGTATAATGTTTTAATTTCAGAGCTCTATCATCAGTATTGGCGGAGATATAAATTTTCTCCGATATCACCATTTTTCCAATTTTCGCTTATAACTCGAAAACAAAAGAAGGTAGCCAAAAATGAATACTACTCTTGTCAGTTTCTCCGAAAAAGAGATCGAGAATGGGGTATCAGATTTTGTCTATCTCCTCTGGTTCAAAAGTTGTAGTGCTAAAACATCGAATTATGCCCACCCTGTACTTCTCATTCTTTAAAATTTGCAAATATGGGAAGAACATGAACTAGAAAAAATCAAAAAATAACCAAATTCCCTATTTGAGAGTTTTTGATTAGTCCTAGTAGATAGTAGACCAGATTCATTTATTCACTCACAAAAAAAACACACTTACCATAAAAAATCATTTCTCCAAAATTAGAATTTTCACGTCGCATTTCCTTCGATGTGGTAGAAGATGGGTCTACAAGTTCCTTCGCTGGGAGAAGGACCTGGTTGTTCACAACTCAGGCCAGGCTCGCATGTACCGCTAAATCCAAGATCACCTCCACAGGGTTCGCCCTCCGTTCTAGCACACTCTTGACAGCATCTGCAATAGAATAGTTACTTATAATAGAAGTGTAGAAGGCACTGACATTCTAACACGATTTAAAAATTCGAAAAACAGCTTCCAAGTATCGAGTATCTCAATGAGCCAGTAAAGGAATATTGTTCTATATGTGTATTATACATTATTTTCTCTCAACGTTTGAATTTTCATTAGAATTAATTCTGTACTACTATTGAGTATTAATATAAATTTGATAGATAATAAATGAATTCGTGGCATCAGACCACCACATAAGACGAGTAAGCCGAATATTTCTTCCCTAAGAATTTTTGATTTTATCATCAGCAGTTTCCGTTTTATCAATCAGTATTATTGTCAATATAGTGCCAATATCAGGACTGTGTTTATAAACAATGAAAAGAGACATTATTATTATTTATTTATTGAAATCAAGAGCCAAGATCAAAATCTATAGGGCTCAAAGAAAAGAAATAAGGATACATACAGTGCGACATATCTCATAAAATATAAAGTGGCAATGACAATCGGTCTACATTGTTCTTAAAGGAGTTGACACTATCACTATTCATCACAGATGGAAGCCGATTCCAAGAGTGGAAAACACGATTTGGAAGGAAATTTTCTCTCGCCGCATGATGAAAATTTTCACGGTACAATTTGTACTCGTGACCACGAAGACGTTGGTTGGTGTTGAGATTATAGATATGAGAGAGATCCACTCCAAACATTCCTCTCAGCGCTCTGTACGTTATAATGAGATCCCCACGTAAGCGTCTATCTTCGAAGCGAGGTAGTTGCATCATGCGGAGCCGATCTTCATAACAAGGTCGCTGATAACCAAAGGCCATCCTGGTAGCTCGCCTTTGTATATTTTCCAGAGAAGTCCTGTCGCCAACCAATCTTGCACATAATGAAAAAAAAACTATAGTTTCATTATGAAACTTCAATTCCATAAGAAGCACAACCAAGACTCTGTCACATACGAGGATTTCCTAGTTTCAGATTCTTCTTTCAAAATTATCAATTCAAATGTGCTGATCGCATATATTATTTCAGTACAGTGCAAGATCTCATGCAGAGCACATGTCTATTTATCCGTTATCAAGCGATTCGATTATTGTTTACGACGCGGAAAAGGAATAATTTACAATTTTGCGCCACAACTCTTACAGCGCTTCAGATTTTGAGAACTTTTTCTCTCAAAATATGCCTCAGTCATCGAGTGCTTCCCAAAAAAATACCGAAGATTCATCCGAAGAAGATCAATCAAGATCATTCAAGAAGCCTGCAAACAGAAAACGAAAAAAGAAATCGACAGCTAAAACAAACAACAAAAAACTGAATGACAACAAAACTCCAGAAGCAGAAATCAGCCAACCGCATCTGGAACCACGAGATAAAAATAACGTTTCTGATAACATCGTCGATATGGAAGCAGAGACAGTTATTCGCTCCACTTCTACCACAATAAACATCAAAGGTTCCCATACATGTCAAGATGGAAAACCGCAAAATAAAACATACAACAAATCAACCATCAAAAATTACTCAACAAGAATGTATAAAATAAGTAAAACAGAATACCAACACCTATTTTACCTCACAGTAGATGAAAATCTCATAGCAGACAAAATTAAAATGTCCGATGAATGGAGCAAAGAATTTCCTGAATCCACAGACATCATAATTAAAACCAAAATAGGATACCTCATAAAATCGAACAACGTCAAAGAAAACCTAATCAAAGCACTGGAGGAAATGAAAACTGAAAAAATCATCAGTAAATACAAAGAAACCAAACCCTACATCCATGGAAAAGAAAGAACGGAACCACAACAAACATTTTCAGTGGTAATAACTGGAGTCGAAAAATACATAAAGGATGAAGAAATCAGTCAACACCTGAATTCAATGAATCTAAAGCACAGATTTTGCCGAAGAATCATTTCCAGAGCATACAACACACCTACAACTCATATAAGATTAATCACTGGTGAAGCTTCAACATCTGAGATACTGCTCAACGATGGAATGTTCTTCAAAAACAGACGATATCTGGTATACGCAAGTCACCCACCAAATCCCACACCTATACCTTGCAGCAAATGCTACCAATTTGATCACATCACAGAAAAATGCAACCAACAAATTAAATGCAACAAATGCCAAGGTACCCACAAAACGGCAAATTGCAAAACAAATCTGCCACCGAAATGTAGTGCATGTGGTTCTGAAGAACATCTAGCATGGTCAGCTCAATGCCCGAAACACCCCAAAAAACCTATCGAAGGTATACCAAATGTAACCATCAAGCCCCTCAACAAAAAAACCAGAGACATAGAATAGATATGCAAGAAAAATAACAGGATACATGCACCCCTTACTGTGCATGATGACATCATAAATACTTACATCAGAAAGTTGAACAAGCCCAAACATACCAACAGGGACGAACTACTGTCTAAACTGAAGAAAAGATTCTTGTCACAATACAAAATAGATACCACAGCTGTCTTTTCAGGCAATCGAGTATACATTCTCATGTTTGATGTGGAAGACCCAAACGAACCGTCACCAACTGAACCTATAGACAACAATACAAACAGGCAAATTCAACTCTGATATCAAAATACTTTACAACAATATTAATAGTAATAGTTATACACCAAAGAAATACCTGATCAATAATTTTATAGAGGAGAACGAGATACACTGTGCAATGTTTGTAGAAGCAAAAATAAAAGAAGAATGTAACATTACTTACAGGGACTGGGATGTTTTGCATCGAGTGGGTAACAGAGTTAATAATACCAGGGGAGGGAGTATAGTGCAGTGCAATCCCATCTTAAAAATGGGTAAGAACAATTCTCCTACTCTAAATAACAACTTAAACGAAACTCTGCATTTCACAATTTCCTTTAAAAATGACAGACTACATATATTCTTAGTATATATACACCCTCATTCTAAAATTGAAGAAACAATATTTACAAAAGCAGCACTATATAAGTATTCACTAATCATAGGAGACTTCAATCTAAATCCAACAAAAAACAAACAAATGAATAAATTTCTTGAGAATGGTACATTCAAAAAATATAACACGCCTCCAACATTCTTAATGAACAATAATCCTGACAGCACGCCAGACCTTCTGATATATTTTTCAAATCTAGAAAATAACATAAAAGATTTAGTACTGCTGCCAGACCTCGGCTCAGATCATCTTGCAATGCTAATCACATTGAATTCAGACACAGATATGGAAGAAATAGTCCAGAGAAAAACTTTCATATTTGATAAATGCAAAATCAATAAAGTCAATGAGGACATGAGCAACTTCGTAAATTCTCATCAGCAAACAAATATAGGCGAAGATTACATTACATTATTTAATAATAACAAACACTCTGAATGTATAATCAAACACACACCTATAGCAAATCACCATCCATTTTTACACGACCTACCGCCTTTCATTGTAAAAATGATCAAGAACAAACGCAAAATGTACAGAGAATATAGATGCTGCCCAAATCCAAATTTCAAAACTAAATTAAACGAATACAACACTAACATTCACAAAATGATTCAACAGTATAGACAGCATAGATGGACTGAGGCTTGCAGATCAATTGGTTTGGCCAAAGGTAAAAACTTCTACAGGCAAATTAACAAACTCTCTAGGTACAAACATACCTACAAAATACCCACAATTAAAGCCAATAATATAGAATATATCACGGATCAAGAAAAGACAGATATATTTGCACAACACTTTCAACAGGCATACCAATACGACAAGGACAGGAACTTTGACTCGGAAACAGAAGCCCTAATAGAAACTTGGTATAATGAATACTTTAGCAACTCCGAGAATGATAATGAAAACTAAGTGGAGATGGAAATAGAGGAAGCCACATATTATGAAATTCTACACAACACCAAGAACAGTGCCCCTGGGGCAGACAACGTACCCTGGAACATAGTCAAACAATTACATCCAATCGTTCATGAACACATAATGAAGATATTAGAATGGTGTATAAACAACAAAACCTTCCCAGAAATATGGAAAACTGGTAACGTCATTCTTATTGCAAAACATAACAAAGACCCAAAAAAAGTTGAAAATTACAGACCGATAACGCTTTTACCAGTACTGAGAAAACTCTTGGAAAAAATCATTAAATTACAGCTAGAAGAACATTTACAGGACTATATTCCCAATTTTCAATTCGATTTCCGCAGAAAGAAAGCCACAGCTCACCCCTTGACAATTTTCATCTCTAATCTACAAAATGCCCAACTAAACAAAAAAAAAAACAGCAGCAGTGTGTATGGATATCAACAAAGCATTTGACAGCATGTGGATAAAGGGGCTACTATACAAAATTTTCAAAAAACGCTTACCTCAATACCTTATCAAAATAGTGAGGGAATATTTGGAGAACAGAAAATTGAAAATAAGTATCAACAATTCGTCATCCAACTACTTCACCCCTGAGCAAGGTACACCCCAAGGATCACCATTATCTCCGTTTCTTTACAATATTTATTGCAGCGACATTCCCACTAGCAACAATGCAAACCAATATGTCCTACAGTATGCGGATGATACAACGGTAATTTCAAACGAAAAAACACTAAAGAAATGTATTGATAAACTCCAAGAATACATAAACAACATAACTTCATGGTTCGCTAAATGGAGACTAAAAGCTAATCCAGGAAAATCTCAACTAATTATATTCAACCACAACATCACGGTTCAATCCCCAACTATACTGATAAACAACATAAGGGTCAAACCAACACCATCAATAAATTATCTCGGTATTCAAATAGACAACAAAGCTAGCCTGAAACTCCACGCTCAAAATGTAAAGAGAAAAATTGTTAGTAGAGCCAAACACTTTAGATGTCTGACATATAAGGACCAAGGAATCAACATGAAAACAGCAGCAATCATTTACAAATCTATATGCAGACCAATACTTGAATATGGACATCCATTGTACGCAAATTGCAGAGAATCAGTAATGAAGATCTTGGAGGTAGCTGAAACAACATCCCTCAGAACAATAACAAAATTAAGGCACCCAAATAACCCACTATATAACCCTCCCAATCCTTTGCTATACCAGGCAACAAGGATAGAACCCATCGGAGAACGTATCAAAAAATTAAATAAGAACTTTATGGAGAGGCTAGAAAAATTAGAAGACATAAGTGAGCTGATGCACAACGATCCAACAGTACACCCGAGCAGAAAATTCCCAACTTGCACTTTACTACATAAACTTAAAAACTGTTGAATTCTAATATTGTTATCATTTTTTTTTCCTAAAATAATTTGAATGCTATGTAGGCTGAAGGACTTAGGTCGATGGCCATTTGATAATGTCAATAAAGTACCGTTATCTATCTATCTATCTATTTCATTATAAGTATAAGTTTATTCTTATAAATACGTCAAAAAAATGTTCCAGACAGGTCAATATTTGGTCCATATATGGATGGCAATAATTGGCACCCGTGAATCCACTGAAGAACTATCGATTTCAAGGAACACCTTTCTATCGAACTTGAAAACCTCACAACAAAAAAAAATATCTTCTGTGATTTGTGTTATGTAGTTATTTTTTTCACATTTTTTATTGACTTGTAATCTATACCCACACGATAAACCGTGAAGATTTTCATGAAGAGAATAGAATATAATGGAATAATTTATTGGTCTTTTCAGATAATCACAAAGATATATTGAACAGGTCAAGAAAAAAACAAATGCATACCATAAATACAAACATCAAATTGACTGAACAGAAGAATTTGATTCTCGACTCATGGAAACATAATAGCATTTTGATCTCTTTCTTAAATTTTTTCTCATCCAGTGTCTTAAACCTGTTGAGTAGATGATTATAAAATGAAATTCTGGAAAATTGCTGAGAGGTCCTGTATTTTGAAGTTGACTGACTTGAGTATATTTAACAAATATTGATTTCTAGTTCGATAGTGATGGAAGTCTCAACATTTCACTGAGTTAGATAGATCAGAAAGCACGTACAGAAAAAAACGTCAAGGTTAAAATTTTAAAATTCTTGAACACTTTTGTACCAAAGTCTCTAGGTCTTAGACCAAAAATTTAATGTGAAATCTTTTTTTTTTCGTGATATTTATCACGAAAAATTCTCCGATGATGCTCCCAAAAGGAGGACATTACAATTAGGATGAATGTACAGGGTGGGCATATTTCGATGTTTTTGCACTACAACTGTTGAACCAGAGGAAAATCTAATACCCCATTCTCGATCTCTTTTTCGGAGAAACTGACAATAGTAGTATTCATTTTTGGTTACCTTCTTTTGTTTTTCGACTATTAAGCGAAAATTGGTAAAATGGTGATATCCGAAAAAAAATATATCTCCGCCAATACTGATTATAGAGGTCTGAAATTAAAACATTTTAAGGCACCTTTGAACGTAGAATCCACAAAACCTTGTTTTTTGAATAGGAATACTAGATTTCTGTTTCATTTTCTGTAACCTTAATTTTTTCTGTTTTTTAAAATATAAAACATCGTATGGTTCGTATCAATGAATCAATTTGAGTATAGAAATTGGTCAAGAACCTATATTCATCTGAGTCTCAATACTTTCTATGGTTTCAATTGTCGATAACAGAAAACTTTAGTATCGTATAATTAATACAATGTTTTTCCAGTAGTCTTTTCATTTCTATGCAATTGTTTTAGGAAGCTACATTTTCCTGCGCTCATCAACAGTCTTAACCATAAAAAGGATTGAGACTCACATAAAAATAGGTTTTCGACCAATTTCTTTACGCATATTGATACAAATCTTACGATGGTATATATTTTTGGAATCAGAAGAAATTAAGCTTCCAGAAAATGGCACAGAAATAAAGTGTTCATATTTGAAAAAACATAACTTTGGGTCATAGCTTCGAAATTCAAAATGGTGCAAAAAAGACGATCATGCTACGTAAAAAAGTTTTTGATTTCTGAGCTCTATAATCAGTATTAGTGAAGATATAAATTTTTTTCGATATCGCCATTTTTCCAATTTTTGGTTATAATTCGAAAACAAAAGGAGGTTGTCAAAAATGAATACAACTCTTGATAGTTTTTCCGAAAAAGGGATCGAGAATGGGGTATCAGCTTTTGTCTCCTCTGGTTCCAAAGTTGTAGTGCTAAAACATCGAAATATGTCCACCATGAACACCGTAGAGTAAGTAGTACACGTTAAGGAGGGTCTAGGTAGGGAGTGACTACTTTAATTACTTATTGCATAGTAAGATTTGTTGTGTCTTACACAAATGATCCAAGTGAAAGTTCCATTTCGAGAACTTGTTAACGTAAATACCAAGGAACTTCACACTGTCGACAGTTGTTAGATTTTGGAATTTTATAATTTGGGTCATATCGAAGTTCATAATGAGTGAGTTTTCAAGACACCACGCTTCCAACCGCTGAAAAAGTTTCTCTCAATTTCGTTCCAGTTGATCAATACTATTCGCTCGTACTGCTATAGATGTGTCATCTGCAAACAAAATTAGGATAGATGTCATCAGGTATTCATTGTTGAATAATAATATAAACAGTGGCCCCAAAACAGATCCTTGAGAAACGCCTATATTACAGTAATATCTATTCAAGGAACAATTATCAAAATTGACAAATATTGATGGATCGGATAGATAACTCTATCCAGTTAAGGATGACTCATCTGAAACCCATCTGACAACAATAATTTCATGCCTCAAGCTGTCAAACGCACGTGAGAGCTTGAATACAAATAGTCATTCTCAGTCTGGCGATTGGGGCAGACTGCGCACTTTCATATTGTGTGGGATTGATTGACCTCACTGTTCATTGCATTCAAGTCTTCTCCGGACGATGAAGTCCAGCATTCTCGCCATCGTTTTAGTGGTCCACCCTGCGATCGTTTTCCTACTGGATTATTCATTTCGGCACTTTTAACGAGTCTGCTGTCCTCCATTCTCTGTATATATTTGTTCCAATATCTTCGTCTCTGTCTGACCTATGTCAAAAATGTGTATTCCACATTTTTGTATGATGTCTTCACTTCTCATCTTGTCGTGTAGAGTTTTGCCTTGTATATTTATTTCTGTGTTCTCATTTCGACTGTTCTCATCATTTGGTGGGTTCTATTTTTGTGTCTGGTCTTGTTTTTGCCGCATTTGTAATAACAGGGCTTATTGTTGTCTTATATATTTCGACTTTGCTTTCAGCATTTAGATATTTATTTTTCCAGAAGATTTCTATGTGTCATCCTGAGATTTGTGCTGCTTTCGTTGTTTGTTCCCTGACCTCGTTGGCGAGATTACCATAGCTTGTCACTTATGCTCCAAGATATTTGAAGTGGTTTACCTGTTCTAAAATCTTGCAATCTATTTCTAATTTTAATCCTTATTAAAAAAATACCTGGAAAAAACTGTTTTCAAACAAAAGAGCTACGGGAGTGTTGACGAAGCCGCTATTTCGGTTATCCTTTCCCATTGATTTAATACACCCTCGAGTCTTGAATATTTTTTATTGAGAATTTCTGCTGAACACAGTGCATAGAAAAACATTTCATACATTTCCACTGCAAATAATACATGGATAGGAAATGAACAGGATGTCCGGGTTTCACTGCTCTCGAATATAAAAGGAATAATATTATCCCTCCTGAGATTTCTTGGGCTCTATAAACGACACTTCATTTATCAAGGGTTCTTCTATTCAGTAGCGATATCATTCTTTCTGAATGTATGGGATGTGAACCTTTTTTTATCAGGCACTCAAAATGCAAATGTATAGTGTCAGTCTGCCTCTTTCTTCACTCTAAGAGTCCAAGGCGAGATGATATGAGGGCCAGCTTTCGGAAATAAAACGAAAGCTGCAAATTCCTGAACTACACATGGTCAATTTCATTAGTTGTGGGATGCAAAAATTAAACTTTTAGTTTTAGTTCAATAAATTCTGCTGCATCAATTCAGAAGTTCTCGAAAAAATCTGAAATTATATTTTTTTTTAACAGTAAATCTGTATATGTATACTTGGCAGTTTCTGATGTACCGATCAAATTGAGAATGAATTATCCAAACTGTTACTTTGCTCAGACAACATAACTGCGATTGCCGCCAAATTAAGAAGATTAATGGAATATCTGCGCATTATTAATTCGATTCTCAAAATGCTAGCATTTTAGCCAAGGAAAAAATTGATTGAAGATAAATATAGGTGGAATGGTGCAATACAAGTTAAGCTACCCTGTCAAAAATAGAATGTACACAAATAATTCGGGCGGAGTGTACGACAATATTTCGTTCAGTCTATGTACTTGCATATTTATATATGGTTTAGGTATTTCGTTTCGTTGAGAGTCTGTTAAGGTTATTGTTCTCGAGTCAGAATAAATCATTATATCAAGAGTGTTGTCAAAGATCACACAAATGTATGATGTCATTCACAAACGCCATTGAAAAAATCCAAGAATTTCATGAACATTCCAACAATAAATTAAAGAAACGCTGAATTTCATTGATGGTGGGAGAATCAAAGTTCTCTGAAATGTGAGTGCTTGAGTCTACGAATCTGTGATATGTTTGATGTGCCATCGTTCTGTTTACTTTCAAGCATTGACCTTCCATTTATGTTATTAATGATGATGTCTGACCGATTTTGTTATTTATCAAATATGATTTCCGTCCCTGACGAAGTGGAAATATATTCACGGAACGATGGCAAAGTAATGGAAGTGTTTCAATCATCAACAGTCCTATCAATTCTGTTGAACTAGCTTCATCATCATCATCATCCAGACTTCCGCGTTCAAAGTTGAACATAGGCCTCTCCCAAAATACTAGATTACTTATTGAGAATAAAGTCTACTCATATATTCGAATCCCCAAAGTGCCGTTTATATTGGTGGAGTAGAGTGGTCGAATACTAACTATCCATCTACTAGCACATTGTAAACAGGTCGTGCTAGTTACGATAGCGTATGAAGATTATAAACCTTTGAGTGGATAGCACATGTGGAATAGTACACTCGACTATCCCATACCCACCTCAAGAATCTCACCCTACTCTGGTATATTACTGGTATATTACTTTCTCTATTTCAGTATCGTAATGAGTTCATTATAGTACTAGAAGTAGTGCTGTAATGAAACTCATTACAGCATTGTTTTTAGTTATATTTTTTGTATTATGATTTTCAGTATTGACCTCCGATCGAATCAAGTTTCGAATCAAATCAATTCAAATTCCGTGATCTGTCAAATTTCGTATGTCACACCAACTGCCAAGATACAAAACAAAAGTCACTAATCTGAATTTTCCTTTGAATTTCGAGAGGTTTTCACAAAAATTGACTGAAATAGAGAAAATACCGTCTAATACTCGTTGCAAAAGGCAATTCCAACACTCGCTCCTTCGTCGCTCATTCTGCAACTTGTTTTAGAATATACTATTACTATACCAATGTGAACAGACATATGCCGGATTTTGGGAGAGGATAGTTAGTACATCTTCGTAGTCTGCCATGTGATTCGGTTCATCGAACTATCTTCTCAAATAACTAGCAACTTGTAAACAGTAACTCTACCGAAATGAGTAGAACAGGGTATTTCTGCAAGAAAGTATGCTAGTGAACTCGACCATTTATTCTACCAATGTAAAAGCACTAAACTGACAACTGCGTTGTTCCAAGGATCTTTAAAAAACATTACATTTCAGTTCTTTTGAATTTGCTGAATCTCTAAAATCTTCTATGAAGAGTGCATTCTAGATCTATAAAGTTAATTATTTACAAATGTATCTACTCATTGGTTCCATTGTTTATTTTTTGACTCATTTTATCTATTTAATTGTTGACTTGGTCTTGAGTTTATTGTGAATCTGTATTAGACAATCCGACTGCTGTTATTCTGTCCTCTTGCAGTCGATGCCCTCAGATCAAAAAGATTAAGAAACAAGATGCGCTAATTGTTTGTTTTAATGAGTTCATAACTTCTATTCAAACCCAGGCCGGCGAAACGTCTGGAGGCGGCCCTGCTGATCGTTCATACGAAAAAAGTATCAATTGTGCCTCCGAGTGTTGAGAATGGTATAATTTGATTAATTGAAGAACACTCATAGGCTACTTTTTCAAGTTTATGATAGCCAAAGATTGAAAAACGAGTAGTCATTTGAATGTCATAACCAATTGCTTGAAACCCAAGAGACGTTTCCTCGAGACATAATTATTGGGGATTCGATTGAATGAATCAACTGTTTGTTGAAATAAGAGCGATTCAGAAGACTGCGAAGATACCATTTTTTGTCTGTTGGATGAAATAAACATAAAATATCGTGATTTCCAAATTGTCTCTAAGAGCCACTTCATCCTACAAGTAATTTGTGCGCTATTAGGACTAATTGCCAGAGCGGAATCTTCTTCAGAATGAAGAAAAACCGGCATACAAGGAAAATAAGCGCTCAACAAATGTATGTTTTCATAATTTGTAGCTCCTCTTAATTTTAGATTAAACGTCGTTACCAGACCTCCAAGCGAGTATCATCCTCCTCGTGTTTTTCCAAAGCTTACGCGTTCTGGATTATACTGTCTGAATCCTTGATATAATTGCTGAAAGTTTCATACACTCCTGGAAGTTCGACAACAGAACTTGAATTTCCTCGGGGATAGGAGTAGAGTTGACGAGATACTTTTTCTTGGACGGAAAAGTTTTTTGAAGTCATCTTTGGTAGCTTCAAGATATACTTTGATATTTACACACTGCCTTAACTATGAACCTTTATATTTGATTCGTTTGCCTTGAATGCAAAAGCATATTAAGAAAGCATGAAGAAGAATCGTTCGAATAATTCGATTATCTGGTTAATCCGAATTGAAAACTTGGTACCAATGAGCTGTGAATTCCATGTGGTCTACTAGCTGATTCCACACCTCTGAATGAGAGTATGACGCCATTCATACTAGGAAGACTAGTTTCATGTTTTTCGTTACCGAGGTACCTGAAGGATTTTCCATGAATGATAGAACCATTTTGAATGCCTGTGACTTCGAAACAATTCCAACTGTGATAGTTATTTCAAATTCGATCAGTATTCTGATCGATATTCCAACGGAAAAGGACAAACTTTTTCAGACTGCTTAGGAATGAGATTAAAATATATTATACACAAAATTTCAAATCTAGATTTTGAACTAGAAGAGGAAGGCTCAACCACACCAAATTGTATGAAAAATATCTGTTGAAGCTTCTGGATACTGCAATCCCAGTTTTCCCTAAATTGAGATAGTGTAATAGTCTATATGATTTTTTCTATTTTTGTTTGAAAGTTTCATAGATTATTCAAATCTGAATACATTCCTATAAAAGAGAGATAAGAGTATTGGTTTTGTATGTGTTATACATATTCTGAATACATTTTGCACAAACTGTTATCACATTTTTCAAATCGAAGACTGTGAGAATATTGTTAATATCTAGAATTTCCAAAAAGTCGTCACAGGATGTTTAAAATGTTCGGTTAAAAAGTAGAGATCAAGATTTGCTCATAACTTTCGTTTTTCGAATGAGAAAGAACAATATGTGTGCGTTGAATTTTGCAAAGAAAAATAATCATAGTGTTCTAATATGTTTATGATCCTGGAATATATATTTCTTGAGTTATTTAGGTTGTTTTAATTTTTTTGTCGTACCTTATTCATAAAATCTGTTTTTCTATTTTAATAATCGTAATAAGTACATGACAGTTCTGAAAGTAGTACTGTAATGAAACTCATCACAGCATTGTTTTCAGTAGTATTTTTCGTTTCATGGTTGTCAGTACTGACCTCCGATCCTCTCTATTTTTAAATCGAATCAATTAAAATTCCCTTATTTGGTTATAGAAGATAAGTTCTTCCAATTGTTTGCTAGTGACAGACATTTTTTCCGAATTTATTTATCATTTTTGATATGAGGCAGTTTTTATGACGTTTTATGCGTAGAGACATATTATTCTCTGATTCATTCTACTTAATGCTCAATAACTGAAATTTCAAATACAAACTATATTCTTCATGATATCTGAATGAATCTGAGGGCGATGCATGATGGATGATATATTTCTGAAACGAAAAAAAAATGGAAATTCTTTCTTAGCTATTTCAAACTATTGTTTCCATTAGAAAAAACACAACTTCATGATGTACCTCAGGAAGAAAACCTATTGGCCGAAAACAAAGTACCCTACTGGTTTGCTATGAAAAAGGTGCCTGTATAATGTTTTCATTTCACCATCTTAGCACAGACAGAAACGCCCAAATTTCAATTTTGGCCTTTAACTCGAGAACAAGAGATGATAGAGAAATGCAGTTGATAGATGGCATTATCAGTTTCTCTGAAAAAGACCACCGTAATATCGTGCCATTCATTTGCCTCTGTCTCTCACTGTTAAACAGTTGTAATTCAATTATAACCAATGTTGTGCACCTTGTAGATACCCATTTCAATGAAATTAGATTTTGTATATATTTCGTAATTTTGTATTTCACCCAATTCATTTCCTGTTTAAAAAAACCAATGGTTTATTCATTCCTGAGGCAAGTTCGCCGGGTCAGCTCTTATTGCCACAATTGGTCCCACCACCAGATTCCTTTCGTTCTTTAATTTCTGGGATAGGAAATTATTCTGAACACTTCTTCACCAGCATTCAAAAATGACGAAATCGTTCGGCGAAAAACATATTGTCACGGACAATTTTATGTCCACTTTCAAGGTATTATACCGAAATAGTTGCTTTTTTATTTATCGATCGAAATCTGCCGGGTCAGCTAGTCAACTAGATGAATCATATCTGTCAAATCGTAAACAGCAAGTAATTATAGATGGTAATAGCACAAGAACTTTATCCTAAGAGTCATTGAATTAATTCGGAGTCCCTCAAGGAAGTATCCTGGGACCAATACTTTTCACCATATTCATCAACGATCTAATGAGTATCCTATGTTTTTATCCAATCAATGGTAAACTATGCAGAAGAGACGAGTTTTATATTGAAGGCAAACATCTTGCCCCATATTGCAGGCTTGGTACAGAGTATTCTCCAGATGGCAATCATTGGTTTCAATCCTACAAATCATGTTAACATGTAAAAAAAATGTGCTGAATATCATTATTTTTATTAGAAATTGTCGAATTTTAATTGGCAAAATGAGAATAGAAATCATTGAGTAATCATCCTGAAAACCGACTATACATTCTTTGATGCTCAACAAAGAGACCGAACATCTTGATGAGTTATACCGAACTAGTAAAAAAAATGATGTGAGCAGTGAGTGGCGGCTGTAGCATTGTCGAAATTTACGAGCTAAAGAAGATAGTTCTGTATGAATTGATTTTTCATCTTCGATTTTTTTTGTCCTCCAGGTTAAATTGATTTTTCATTTTGTTGTTTGAGTACAAATGTGAGACGTTTGTTTGAGGAGGCTCAGCAAGACATCTCAAAAGTTCAATCGTCTTTTTTATTTCACATTCAGCACTAGGCAACTTTTGTTTTCCGACGAAGAAAGCTTTCAGTCAAAAACAACAAATTTGCCGCTCCTAGAATTTTCCACCCTGGCAGGGTGCCCGGTTTGCCCGATTTCTGCATGTCCATCTGTCTATATTGAATGTTTTCATATTGAAAGTAGGTATCAAATATAAATGCGGACAAGTTGCATGTGAAAACACATAATGCAAAATATTCGAGATCCACCCCATTTTTGCTGTAAAAAAGATTCGAGGTTCAGTTAAGCACCAACAGGGCCATCCAGACATCCAGAATAAAATTAGCAACACGAAGTGAAACTGGTTTTGATATCAGGCAAAATCTTATCAGGTGTTAGGCCACTTACTCGGTTACATGAACATCTCATGCTGAAGAGATTGATGTAAAATATAATACACTCATCTTTTATAATCCCCTGTATGGAGTATAGCAACTGGAGACGAGGAAAAACTGGATTAATTGGAATCCAACCAGAAAAAAGCGTTAACAGAATCCAAATTAATCCTCGAACCAAGCTGAGTCGAAATTTTGAATTCATATAATCCAGTCGTAGGATGAGAAGGATGCGAAACCATCAGAGCATTCATTTATACTGGTGATATCTTTTGCATGGCATGGAAATTCTCGAATATTCAGAAAATCAGGAATATGAAAATTCTGGTTGCCTCTTTATACTCGAACTAAACGAACTAAATGAGGATGGGCGGTTTAAATGTCCCATAAGGATATTGGTTCAAGATATATGAAATGATTACCTAATAATAGTATTATTTAACGAGCAGTAATCAAGGGAGTTATGACCATTACTGCAAGTTGAATACTATACTTTATCCACAACTATAATAATATACATTCTTACTATCTCACATCGTTCTTGAAAATTTTTGATACACCTTTATATTTATTTGTTTTGGGATTTCCCGCGGGCAATAAATTCTGTACCTACTGTAGAACTAGCTGCTTGTCATATTTCTGGAAGTGTACCTACATAATAATTCATCCTCACTATCGGAGGTCTTATTCAGAAAAACATTCACAACAATAATTAGGTGTCAACTAAATTTGAAAACGTCAGAATTATTCAAGTGACATTACTCCTATCGATAACAATAATGAGATGTTCGCTCTCTGTCAACCGGCTTGTATAGAAGCACAAAAGTAGCTTGAGATTCGGTTGTCAAATAATTCTATGAGTCTATTCTGATTAATCACAGGGAGTTATAGGCGGGAGTTATTATAACTCCTGCTGTTTGTTCATAGATACTATTAATTGTTCAAATGCAGTTGAATAATGAATACATTATTCAATAGGAGTGGATAAAAATATGCTTACACTATGAACACCCATATCTTTGTTTACAAATCAGATTTGTCGCTGATATTCTACAACATTGTTACTATACGCATCTCAAAGAAATAAAATCAGAAAAATTGCAGGATCGTATTCAAGAACTTCAATTCCGATGTCAGGTGAGAAATATCATCTATAACTAACTGATAAAACCAAACTTCGAGAAGATATTTGAAAAGACTAAGAAATACTTGGTACGAAAATATTTTTTGCATGCATATATGACATTCAATTGAATGGTTTTCATGAAATGTTAGCCTAAGGCTCGGTTTCACAAAACTTTGATTTTACCGTTAAATTAACTGGAGTGATTCGATTAGTTCGAGTTTAGGTTAGGTTTTTTAATCGTACAATTACAGCTTTGTGAAACCCGCTCTAAATCAATATATTTTCGAAACACTTCATAACATATAATATTCTTGATAAAAAAGAAACACTGAATTCGAAGTACTGAATATAAACCTGACCAATTTAAAATATTACTTCACATCTTAAAATCTTATTTTTTTCAATAATGAATTTATATAGAAATTTCAACATGCAATTCATTGTATATGGGAAGTATGACTACTTAAAAATAACATCATTGTTCCCAAGCCTGAAACTATTTAATATTCCCAAAGTTCAAATATGTGAACAATAATATCGACATATCATTTGGGAATAAACACATATATACACGAGCTTCAGCTTGAGAATGGATTCTGTAAGATGAATGAAACAGCCACTGTTGTCTTGTTGACTCGAAGCTCGAAGAAATGGAAAATTTCCAAATCGAATCATTCTATCTTTCAAACGTAGATATAGAAGTGCATAGTTTCAGCCTTTTTCATGAATCCTATACCTGAAATCATTTGATTAATGGGACATTTAAAAATCCAATTCTCATTCAATTTGAGGTCCTCTATCTCCACTGAGCCGTTGCTCCTTACATAAACAGCGAATCAAACGTCACACCTCCATAAAATGGACCAAGTGATATCGAATGACTCAAGAAATAGGTAATCGAAATGGTACCATTTCCAAAATAATTAGTATTTCATGAATTTACTTAGAATTGCCAATCTTTGAAATATTTTCATTAGACATAGGGCCAGTTTGTATTCAAGGATATAGTGATTTGAGCCCATTATAATCCTAGATTATTGTATCATACTCCTGAGCAAAATTGTTTTATCGAAAAGCTCATGACAGAAGAATTCTTCCTTTCACATAATTTTCATCACTAGGAATAAACTTTCTCTGGTTTGAAAAAATAATAACAAATTTTTTTTCGAAGAGTTACAAAAATCCGATTTTATGAAGATCAGAATTGGTAAATAACACTTACAATATTTCCCAAACCTATTATACTAAGGGAGTATTCATGCAGACAACTTTTAGGAACGAAAATTTCATAATATTTTTAAAAAAAATTTTAGATTTTCTGAAATTTTTGCTGTGATAATGCAACAGAATTGTACAGGTCTTGCGTACTACTAGGGTTTCAATTTCTGTACTCGCTGGACATGTGGTATCCACACATTCATAATATTCTACGGGTAGTAGATCCTGGAATACCAGTTTGCAGCTCAATTTTGCCAGAATAATGGTGTCAGCTCTTTTCCTGATTATTTGAGGAACGGTATATTTCCCACCAATTAGTTTTGGTGTCATTCGGTAGAAAGTGGTCTACTGTATCGTAGTGTGACTTTTGATTAACTAGTTATGGGACACCGTGTATATCATTGTTCCAACTGAAAAGCTATTCGATATAGAAATTTGAGGAACATAGGAGCATCAAAGTCACCAGATTCATTCCCCTTGACTTTTTTACGTAGGGTTATTCAACCCCCATTTAACTATGAGATTTGTGAGAGATATCGATGAAGAGTTCGACATTATCTAAGGTTTTGTAGAATATGCAAACAGAATTTTATAAACAACTGAGGTAATGCGAATCTCAAACAGGAAATATTTTCAAGCATTTATCATGAATTTTTATGAAAATTTTCAATTTTCCAGATTAGTTTTTATTTCATTATTAATTTTCAAGAGTATTCATAATTTTTTCAGAATGAAGAATATAATTGCTGCTGCATCTTATTCACGAATTGACAATGAGTAACTCATCGTATCCTCTCCTTATCCTATATTAATATATAGAAGGAAATTTACCATACCTGTATAACCATCTGAATTCATCGGATATTATCGAAGTTAATGTTTTCATGTTTGTCCGTCTGCCATGGGCAGCTATATCGATCATCCGAATGCACCGAACATTTGGGTACTCACAATTTCCATTTACTCCATGGTTGAAGGCAACTAACGACGGAATCAACCTTTATAGAGTATAGATATAGGAAACGCCCATATCTTCACGATTTTTCGTTGTTGGGACTTCTGAATGCTTAGGGGTGCTGAAATTGCCAATACAGATCAACGTTTTCTGTGTTCTGCCGTGTGTAGAGCAATTTTTTTAGATTCCATCGATAGTTCAGAACTTCCAACATTTTCGATCTTTTACAGCCAAAATGGGCTGTAAAATGTAAAATATTTATATTCTAATAGGCGAACAAAGAATAGGGCCTATGAAAAACTTTTACACTTTTACAAAACTCTTGATGAAAATGGAACAGTCTACTCTGTCGCACTGATTCTCAGTTCTTTTAATACATTCATATGCCATAGTTTATCACGTCTCAACCACCATTGTTAAGTCTATAATCTCTTTTTCATTTTCAATTAACAACACAGCACTCGATTTCCGTTTACGTTCAAGAAATATACTTATAGTTCGTCATTTGGAAAACTGAGGATTTGAACTGAACCTGCATAGTGAAATTTAGGTTGAACTGCAGTCCGCTGACTCTCAGTTTTCGATTATCACATCAGGTCTTACGATTTAACTGTACCCTGTGTTATGCGCTACAGATTTTGACTGTCAGTTCAAATCGACAGTTATGGGACTAATTATCATATTCCTTATATCCATATCCATATCCATATTGTTTCCGATATTTTTACTCTATATCCTCTGGACGTAACGAGGATTTGTTCCGAGTGACTACATTTGGAATATTCGCCAAATCATTCCTGCGTTTGTGCGATTTTAATAAAACGCATAACATCATATCAGGAAATAGCGAAATATAAAAATGAAATCGTTCAAAGCATCAGATATCCACAATAAAAATCATATGCACGTTGTCCCACAAAGAAAATACTTTCACCATCTATGGTCCGTTTCATCAAAGGGTACCGAGAGAAGTGGAATAGGTATAGGTATTATTTACAGAGATACGACAGAAATTGGATGCAGTCATTCTGTTTGCATGAGTAAGCAGCTCTGATACATGTAGAAACTATCGAGCAAGTCCATAGGATGGACATTTTTACATCTACACGCAAAATTGATTTTCCAGAGTATGGGACTCGAATGTTTTTAACGTCTGAAAATCAAAAATTAAATTGAAAAGTAATGGCGTGCAGACGAAATTAAATTCCGGAAGAATAACCATCCCGAACACGATTTGAACCAGTGACCTCTGAATTACCAGTCCGACCTTCCCAATGGCATAGTTGGTTAGTGCGTCGGAGTTAGTGATTTGGAGAAAAAGAAAATTCTTTGCCTTTACGGAAGCCACATTTTTAAAACATGGATGAATTCAAAATATTAATCATCGAAATGAATACCATTTTCAATTCCCAGGCTCAGAGATCTTTTATCCTGAGGTTGAAGAAATGATATTAGATTTTGTCACGGTATATCTCTCATCTCAGTGACAAAATCTAATATAATTTTTTTTTTAGGCTCAGGTATATCGATATCTATAAAATTTTTGAGGATTTTATTTTCTGCTAGTCACATTTTCGTTTTATGTTCTTTTGAAGCGCTGTGCTAGCGCTTTTGCAACCCCTCTCAGTGTCATATTTCGCGAATCCCTGTCATCCTCTTCTCTTTCCTCTGACTGGCTATTCGCCAGTGTAACTCCAATCTTTAAAAAGGGAGACAATCTATCACCTCATAACTACCGTCCAATTAGTTTCCTTTCGACCGTTTCCAAGGTATTGGAGAGAAGAATTTGTGAGCAGATTCTGAAATTTTCCCTCGAACACAAGGTGATACCTGACCAACAACACGAGTTTGTCCCAGGGCGCTCTACTATAACAAACCTTCTCTCGTGTTTGTCCGATTGGACCCCAGGGTTGGATTCCGGTCTGCCGATGGATGTAATCTACCTCGACTTTTCGAAGGCGTTCGACAGGGTTCCGCATGGCCGACTTCTGTCCAAACTCCAACATCTGGGTATCAGGGGAGGGCTATTGTTCTGGATAGAGGCTTTTCTGTCGGGCCGTTCATATCGCGTTCGGGTTGAACGCGACCTTTCTTCAAAGTCCTTCCAAGTGCTTTCTGGTGTACCTCAGGAATCTGTCCTGGGTCCACTTCTGTTTATTTTGTATACTTCTGACTTACCACCTCATCTAAGGTCTGCACTCTCGCTTTTCGCTGATGATCTTAAAATATATAATTCTCCAACTACTGATTACTCCACACTTCAAGACGACCTGAATAACTTGATCAACTGGTGCAACATCTGACTGCTTCCCATTAATAAAAACAAGTGCTCCGTTCTGCATATCGGAAAAAACAATCCTCGCCGTCCATACAACTTAGGCGGTCAGGCTCTAGCTCCAGTTTCTCGGCTATCTGACCTTGAAATCATCGTCTTGGAAGATCTCAGCTGGTGTAGCCACATTGAACACATCTCGTCCAAGGCCAAACAACTGACCAATATGTTCAATAAATCCTTCAAGGGTTGCAACAGCCGAACATTTGGTACCATATTCAAGATCTACATTAGCCACACCCTCGAATACGGTGGTCCGGCCTAGTGGTGCACAACAAGAAGAGAGGGTGATTTACTTGAGAGCACACAAAGGTGGACTACTCGTGTTGGCTATGGACCCATACGACCCAGTTACCATCAGAGACTAGCATCTATGGGACTGACATCCTTCGAGGAGAGGAGAGCTCGAGGTGACTTGATTTTCTTTTAACGAGCCATTCGAGGATTTCTGGGTGACCAAGCCGGTTCACACTCAACGACGGTAATCTCAGAGGTCACGCTTATAAACTGAAACGAGAACATTTCAGAACAACACAGCGCCAGAAATTCCTACCCAACAGAGTCTTCAGTGACTGGAACAGTCTTCCCAACTCCGTCGTGCAAGCCCCTTCTGTTAATCCATTCAAGAAAAGATACGACGAATGGAGGTCAGCTCAGGGTGGGAGACAGTAATCTCAGTCCTGCAGTTTGGAGTGTTCGTGTGTGGTGTGGTGTTATTTAACTAGAACATTCATTTGTTTTTGTTTTTTTTTCTTATCAAATTTTCTCGAGTATCGTGAATGCGTATCGAATTTTGTATTTTTTTTTGAGTTTATAGGTGTTAAACCTCAACTGTTGTAATTTTTATAATAATAATAATGTTGGGGGTTATTTCATGTTTTTCTACTATAACAGATTTCGTATTTTTTTCTTTCTGCGTATTTGTATTTATCGGTCTATCGTTCATGCCGAAAAATAATGAATGTTTCAAATTATTAAATGATAGAATAATCAACTAAGACATTCTGGAGACACGAAAACTCTTATATTTGCCGGAAAAAGTATTGAAATAAAATTAAAGTACCCATGATGGTCCCGATTCTGCGTTTATGAGGGTTTAGATGACGCTGAAATCGAGCTTTCTGAAGGGGAATTTTGACTTTGTTGAGCACAGAAAATAAGATCTCTTTTGACAAAACCAAAGTTTTGAGTGGAAAAGGGGTCCTTCAGCCAAAAACAAAATATAAATGCAGTTCGAAAAAAATGGAAATCAAACGAATATAACGAAACAACAAAAGGCGCAGAGAGGTAAGAAAAGCTCAGAGACCGAAGATGATTGAAAAACTTCTTCATGAAAGACACCCCGCCCTGAGAATTGACGTAGGCGGAAGCGCATCATATACTCCAACTATGTTGTACGAGAGACTCCTCTTGCAACACGCCATTCCAAGTAAAGGAGGTGTCAGCAACCCTTTTGTCCTGATGTTGATGTTATGTACATGAGATCTGAATTTAATCCTCTTGTACAAATACGGCGGGAACTCATTCACAATCATTTTTATGAGGGAGGCACATGCCTGACGCATTCTACGAGCGTTCTTCATGCTCAACCAGCTCGGATCCTTGAGCCTGTGAGAGATTCTTACAAATTTCAACATTCCATTCAGTTACCACTTGCATACACTTTGAAATATACTTTTGTTTTACTTTGTTGAACTATATTCATACACTTCATTAGCGTGGCTGCACCTAGAGAGTACTTCACACAACAGCATTTTTGTTTTTTTGGTAGATCATGTCGACTAGTGTAATTTACTTTGAGATTCACAAATGTGAAATTATTGTAGAAATCCATGTGCGCATCGAATACTACTCATAAATTGTCTGCGTTTTCTTGAATTTGCATTGTATAATTCTCAATTATTTTATATGCTTGGTCTCAATCCATCAATATTTTTCTCAACACCGAATGAAGAAACAAAGTGCAATTGAAGCGGAAACAAAGAAATCATCCACATGGCTACGTTATGTGTATGTATTCAATTCACTATGGAAATTAAAAAGGATAGTGCTCTTCCCTTTCAAGCCCTCTTGGCTACTAGAAAGCCTAATGGGAAGCTAGGACATAGGGTTTATAGAAAACCAACCCACACTGATAGGTATCTACAGAAGCAGTCCAATCATCACCCCAAACAGAAACGAGGAGTTATCAAAACACTTGAAGACAGAGCCCGACGATTGTGCGAGCCGGAATTTCGGCAAGCCGGAATCTACAGCATGCATTTGTCGCTAAAGGATATAATGCTTAGGAAATTCAGAGGGCAATATTACCAAAATTTTCCACACGTGATGATAACACATCAAAACTCTCACCCAAAGGAAGAGCTATCTTACCATATATCCTGAAGGTCACCGATAGAATTGGTAGAATACTGAAGAGGCACAATAAAGAGACTCTCTACAAGCCACTCAAAAACTTGGCCAAATGATCAGAACTACCAAAGAGAAAGTCGACAACTCTCTCAACCCGGTATTCACAAGATGCCTTGTGACTGCGGCGAAGTGTACATTGGTACAACGAATCGAATTATCAACAGGAGAATGAAGGAGCATGAACGATGCTGTCGACTCAATCAGACAGTATAATCTTCAATAGCGGAACATGATCTATAAGATGGACACAATATTGTTTTCTCCAAGGCAGAAGCTATTTAGAACATCAAAAGCTTCTATCCTAGAATGAACATGAAAGCCATTGAGATATATAAACATCAGAACAACATGAACAGAAGGGAAGAAACTCCTTTGGTACATACGGAATAGTTGTTATTATTATTATTATCATCATTATTAGAAATTGACAAGAGTAGAGGTAAACCTAGAAACTCAAAAATGATAAAAAATTACAAAATGAAACAAAGAGAACATTCGAGAAGCTATACAAGAAAAGAAGAAAAAAGGAAATATTCATATCACCACACAGTCAAAATATCACACAACCGAAACTGATTCCCGTTGCTGGTCAGACCACCTATCTAGGGAGTTCTTGAATGTGTTGACTGTTCCTGAATTCACAACCTCACTAGGGAGTCGGTTCCACGTTTCGAACACTCTGTTAGGAAGAAAGTTGCTTCTTTGCGTTGTTCTAAAATTCTCCTTGGCGAGCTTGAAGGAGTGTCCCCTCAGAAGTCGGGCAGAACTTACGAAAGTCGAATAAAAACCTCAATTTTGAGTCAAAACTGGATTCTCAAGGTGATTACATCAAAACCGAAAAGATTTCCGACGAATCAGCTGTTTTCAAACAACTGGATGATGGATATGCTTCAATTATATATTTTCAATGTGTCGAGGTTCATGTATCAAAATAAGATGACAAAAATCAGAAATTCACATATTTACTACACAAGACAGGGACAAAATCTGCAGATACCGCAGGCCACTACAACTCTATTTCAAAAGTTTTTATGCACTACTAGTCGAAAAATATATGATTGTATTCCTGAGGAAGTGAAGAACTTGAGGAATTTTAGACTCTTCTGCAGGAAACTGAAACAATTGATTTTATCCCAACATGAGGACAGTTTCAACATTATCTAAAAAAATAGAAAAAAAAATCAATCTGAAGATATGAATTATTATGGAAGATATATATTCTGTTAATATTTGCTTTCCTTTTTGTTGTTGAAGTATAATAGGTGATTTTCTTCATATGAATTGTTTTAATCAAAAAACGACCACAAATCAGGCACAAAACAACTCCCCTGGGAGTTAGGTGCAATAAATCATTGTTGAATGTTTTTTTTGTAACTATATAAATGTTGAAGTCGTTCAATAAATATTCTATTCTATTCTTACAAAGCGCTTGGTTGCCGGTATTGAAACAGATCAAGATCAAGCCAATACGAATTACGAACGATGGACCAATCATCGTCGCGCGCGTAAACCTCCTTCCTTCTCCCGCCAATGATCAGGGTAAAAATTGGGCCAACGGATAGAATCCAGCATCACTTTCAGAAATTGTCCAAACTAGCAATGTCATGAATTGAACTTGTGTATATATCCCTGAACTCCAGCCAATCCTCAAGTTTTTCGTCAAATTTAGGTAAAGAAATATCGGGAAGTTTAACTGAGTTTGATGTTTAATGCTTTGTTTGACTATACCTCCACGGCATCGTTGAATTCTCATAAAATACGTTTAGCTGAAGCCGAAATATTTATTCTCAAATATTTCTCTCTCTCAGTTGCTCTTCGAACTTAGCTCTCAACTGGTTTGGTGATTTGAATTCACATTCAGGGTATGGCAGGGTCAATTTTGACCCTGTGTATTTTTTCTATCAAGTTAAAAAAAATTTTTTTCTTCATCAAGATTTTCTCTTTGATGATCAAACTACACAGTGAAAATGAATTTATTGTAATTCAAAGATATTGAATGAAACTGCGGCAAAATACTAATTTATATCTTTGAGAAAAGACAACTATGAAAATAATGAATTTAAGCTCGAATAATGATTTGTGGTATGAGTTCCTTATAAAGTGAAGTAAAATATGAAAAAACGAAACCCGGAAAATTCTAACAATCATGTTTTTCAGACACCGCGGCAAAATACTAATTTATATCTTTGAGAGAAAAACAACTACGAAAATGATGAATTTTAGCTCGAATAACGCTTAAGTAAGAGTTCATTAAAAAGTATATGCAAGTAAAATATGAAAAAACGAAACCAGGAAAATTCTAACAAATGTTATATATGGTACTATTTCATTATATATTCATATCGATCACAATGTTGAAATAGTGTTCTAACCAAACATTGATTGTCGCAAACAATTTTTTAACAATCAGCACATGAATTGAAAAAACTTTTTTCTGGAGTCTAACAAAAGCTTCGGCAGATTCCACCATTTTTCTGACGTTAGTAGTATGACAGGGTCAAAATTGACACCAAGCCTGCTGTCACAGTTTCATGAGGGGCGCTAACAAAAAAATTTATAGCGTATATTAGTAACATCAATATACTAGGAGAATAGCTAAAGGGGGAAGAAACCAGAATCACTCCATATCTGGCTATGGTGCAAAATGATCCGAGTAGGGTCAATTTTGACCCTGCCATACCAGTTAAGGGTTAGCATAGCTACATTGAAACTCTATCTGCTCTTGATACTCATGGTAGTCAAGCAATAGTTTTTCTGTGTTAGCCAATATATCGGTTGGTTTTATAATATCTGAATCGTAAAGTCGTAAAAATGGTCAGAATGTTATTAACGATGCTTCTTATCCGCATCAAAGGTTCAAGTTTTTCCATTCTGTATTGAAAACTGTCCGAATTCCCTCAAAAATGGTACAATTTCAAATAAGCAGACGAATGGTGAAATGGGAACAACTTACCCCGTGATGATTCTCTTCTGCTGCAGCTGACCAATTTGCCTTTTGCGTGATATGGTCGACACGTGCCTACGTGCCACGTGGCACTTTGGATCGAACTATTGTTTTTTCGCAATTTTTAACCGTTACTGTACGGAATATTGTGAATCCGCTCAACGGAACAATGTTTTCACTGAATTTGAATGAATTAATGGACTGTCATTCTTGTTTATTGCTCGTGAATCTACATATCGTTCATCTTGAATTCGAATTGAATAATTATGAATGACTCTAGATTGGGAGACGTTCTTTTTCTTCTCGTTTCTTGATTGGAGATTGGAAAGACACCTTTGAAGGATTGCGGTTGTGTTGAAGTAGCAGGAGCGTTAACATAGAGTTCTTTGATTTTTATATTGTCGTGCTTCATTTTTATTCATTTAACATAATGGCCATGATCTTTATTTTCAGCCTGAAGAAGCATCAATTACTGATTGATGATTTGATGTTGGATCAGTGAAGATGTGCTCACTTTTATCGCACCCTATTAGTAGACATTAACTCACAGCACATGATGTTGAGAGGAAAGGACCCTTTGACTTTCGATCTGTGACAGTAGGACAATAGAACGATATTGATGGACATGGATTGAACAAAGAATTAAATAATAGGTATACATTAGTATGTATGAAAAATAACAACAATTTCATGGACGATTTTTCAAAATCATATGCTGGCAATAAATTCAGCGTACAAGTGCTCTTGCCATTTTAAAAACACATAGGGTCGGTTTCACAAACCTTCGTTTGTACCGTAAAATTAATTGGAGCTACCGCGATTCGTTGCAATTTGTAAACGAATGATTCGATTGGTTCAAATTTACGTAAGCTATTTTAATCGCACAATTAAAGTTTTGTTAAACCGACCCCTAGACATCGAACAGCTGGTTTGTTGTGAAATTTAAAAAATTCTCAATCAAATGACTAAAAAATATAAGTGTAATAAGAAATGCCCCCATGAAAAATCACTCACGATTTTTTTCTCAAATTTTCATCATCAGGCGTTAGATGCTTTGATATCTATGTTTCACAAAAAATTTAATTTGAACAGCTTCTTCTCGGTGTTGAAGTTTCTTTGTCAGTGTTGCGGTAACTCAAAATAGGAGAGAAAAGTAGGACTGTATCTATGAATATCTTTTGAATTCCTATTAGAAAAAAGAGAGAAAATAAAACAAGAAAATGGTGGACTGGAAAACACACCAAGGCGTCTTCTTCAACACAACCTGAGAGCTCTCGTCAGGTGGGAATTTTCCAGCAGGCAGAATCTTCTTTCTTCTGTCACTTCACTATTTCGTTACCATCAAATAAAGACAATATTGAGCGTACTAAATGAACCTTAGAAAAAAAAACTGTTCTATCAAAAATAGTGTTTTGCGTTTTATACCAAATTTGATACAACTTTTCTAACGAAACGAAAAATCATCCACTTAATGCAGTAGCGTAACGAATTTCGACTACCCCCCCCCCTCCCCCCCGCAGACTCAGTTTTCGGGCCCCCTCATACGGGCATGCGTATTTATTGAAAAAAAAACTTTATTGAAAAAAAACTTTATTGAAAAAAAACTTTATTTAATAAAAGTATGTGGTTTAGGTGTAACACCACCAAAATAACTCCGAAATATTACTCGAAGTAAGACTTTCTATATTTTATTTATTGAAATATTATTCAAAATTTGCAGTAAATAATATACATAATTGCATCTTTATTTCAAATATATTTATCAATCCTAAAAAATACTGTGTTACTCGATGTAAATGGGTAAATAACTTGAGTGGTTGTGATCTCCCTTGTCATCTTGATTTATTTGTTGCAATAGTATATTCTAAAACAAGTTGCAGAATCAGCTCCTATTCCAACACGAAGGCGAAGTTCGATAGCATGAGTGTTGGAATCGCCTTCTGCCACGAGTTTGAGACGATATTTTTTCTATTTTAGTCAAGTTTTGTAAAATACTCTCGATTTTCAAATAAAAATTCAGATTATATTAGTCACTTCTGTATTGTATCTTGGCAGTTGGTGACTTACGAAATTTGACAAATTACGGAATTTGAATTAATTTGATTTGAGAATTGATAGGATCGGAAGTCAGTACAAACAACCAAAAAACGAGAAAGATTACTGAAAACAGTGCTGTAATAAATTCATTACAGCACTACTTTCAGTACGTTTATTCTCAATTCTCAACAAACTGGGCCCGCAAAGTCTTTTTTGGGTCATTGTACTTCTCAAATAATTCTTTATTTACTTTAACTTTTAAAAGGATCGCAGATCGTTCTGCACTTGCTACAGTAACAGGTTATATTAAAATAGTATATTCTAAAACAAGTTGCAGAATGAGCCCCTATTCCAACACGAATGCGCTCCTTCGTCGCTCGTTTTCGATAGCATGAGTGTTGGAATTGCCTTCTGCAACGAGTATTAGACGGTATTTCAGTCAATATTTGTGAAAACCTCTCGAAATTCAAATGAAAACTCAGATTAGTGACTTTTGTTTTGTATCTTGGCAGTTGGTGTGACATACGAAATTTGACAGATCACGGAATTTGAATTGATTCGATTCGAAACTTGATTCGATCGGAGGTCAGTACTGACAATCATAAAACGAAAAATATAACTGAAAACAATGCTGTAATGAGTTTCATTACAGCACTACTTTTAGTACTGTAATGAAGTCATTACGATACTGAAATAGAGAAATAACATTAAAGCAGTAGAGGGAACTGGGAAACTAGTTGCAATCGAAAAGTCTTCTAAAAAAAAGGAGATCAGCTAACTGTCGTATTGATGATCTTTTCTGAATCTCTGATTTCAATGCAATTCTAAAAGAGTTTATTCGGAAGTTAAGGTCAAAACTGAGGTCATGTTCATATTCTTTAACGATGAAATTATTTTAATTTTCTCTCGATGACCAGGCCTCCATAACTCATGAGCCCCCATAACGCCCGGGCCCCCCCAACGCCTGGGCCCCCCCGCACACTGACTTAATGTGTCCACAAAACGGTTTGAAGATGCTTTGTATCTGGCGATCCTCAGAGTAGTGTAGTGCACATAAATTTTGAAGAAATGAATTTTAATGAAAAAACCTATTTATTCCGGCAACAGTCAGTTAGTAATTTTCTCTACAATGTCAGAAACATTCTGCCTCTGAAATTGTTCATGCATACCCACTCGAAGATTCAGCCTGAATAAAATTGACTCAAGTCATTTGATAGTGATTTAATCATGCAGGTGTCACTGGTATTTCTAATCATCTTTTGATATTCTTTTTCAGTCATTCTTTTACTCCTCAGTAACTATCGATACTCTACCAGTTTTACCACTCATTTTATCGGCAGATTTCTAACAAGGAATTTCCATTCCACAGCCGAGCTCCTGCTGTATTAATTTACGTCATGTTCCCATTCACTTAACCGTATAACGGGTAGCTACAGGATCTTTCGCTTTTGCGGATACCCCCGAAGAGGATTAAAACATAGTGAAGTGATATTCTGCAAAGCAGCACTTGACAGCTCCTTAATTAATGATTAAGCTGGCGTTGTTGGCTGGTATTTGATATTTATTTTAGTAGATGTTGCTGCTTATGACAATGCCATCATGGATAACTCATCAGGAACAGATGACCCAAATTGGTCGGGAAGCATTAACACCATCTCTAGTGTTAGTGAATTCAGCAATGATACAATTAGAAATATTAAATTTGGGATCGCAGACTAGAGACACCTGGTTAGTCATCATGATTGGTTGCATTGGTGATTTCGTTCAGAATTTGCAAATAGATTTTTGTTGAAGACGAGAAATTCGAATTCCTACGAATAAGGTTCAGAATATAAAACTGAAAAATAATTTTTGGATGTCAAAATTATACCTACTCAGCATTCACATTAGTAAACCAAGGAATGTATTTGCTGTCGAGTAAGGCGTAGTATACAGAGATTATAAAAAAAGAATGTGTTAGAATCGGAATGAAAATAAGCAAATACAAGTTATTCATAACCGAATGAAAAAGTTTTTTCATAGAATATATTCCCGAAGCAAAGCAGACGCAATTTATACCGGGATAATTCGCACCTAGAATTAATAAATTTATAATTGCGAAATACTGCCATAGGTAGGAATATACAATATAGTGTCTACAGCAATTAATGAGGAAATTACTTGTGAGTGTTCATCGTACGAATTATAGCAAGAGAATTTCGCATTGAGGAGAAAATGAAATAGGATTGTTGAGTATTAGTTTCGCATTGATATCCTACTAGGCATAGGTATTACTTGCATGAAATTAAAGTTGTATTGTAGTTGTGCTCGCATGTCCTGTAGCGAATTTTCATGCAAATTCTGTTCAATATACTCCATAGAGTAAAGCCCCTGCCCATCCGAATAGAAGCTGCTTCACTATTTATACAGGGTATCCAAAATTGCCCGATTCTGGCTGACTCTGGTGTTTCTCGACAAGATAGTTAAAAACATTGAGAGGAGAGCTCTTGCATATATTCTTGGGAACTCAGTTACCGTGTACAATAAATAACTGAACTGATATCTAGAGCTTATTTTCGAGAAGTTCTGGAGTTCGGTTCTGATGAAGTCTTAAAACGTGATGATTTTATCAATTTTCCTGTCGCTCCGCTCTTACATTTCCGCTTCATCTTACTTTGCGCAAGAAATTGTGGAACTCGAAGCGAGAGGAGAGCCTGTTGTGGAAATTGGGACATGTGGAACTGAAATCAGTTTCTCTTGCAGTTATGACCCGTTCGATTGGAACATCGAAATCATCGCTCCAATGAACATTTTAAGCGCAAAAATTGGGTAATTTAGTTTTCATTTTAAGAAGGTCTGAATTGAATTGTGATTGGGAATTAAACACAAAAAAAAATATGGGGACTAACAGATTTGAAATTTGAGGAAACTAAAAAGAGGTACCTCTTTCCAGGGCTGCAACGGAAATGGAACAATTAGGGCCACGACATGACACAAAAAAGACAGGTTACATTGTTAATTGAGAAATTGAATTAATTTGTAGATATCCTCATATTAATAATTTTTATTTTTCTGAAATACTTTTCAATTAACAAGGTATTCATTTTTTTGTGATGTGTCCGGGCTCTGATTGTCTCATTTGTCTTGCAACCCTGAGAAAAAAGTCGTTTTACTTCGAACCGTCAGCGAAATAGAAAATATCCATAAAGAATTTTTTAATCCAAATATTCCGATATTTGATTTCTTTGTATTCACACCATGAATGATACTGAATCTCAATCAACATGAAGCAGAAATTTGAGGTGCAGGTTGTAATTATCCAGAAATTGAAAATGACTTCTCAGAAAAAAGCTCATGAATCGAGAAAACCTTCGAGTTTCGTTTGTTACGACAAATAGGTATGTTGGGAATTGATAGAAAAACAATATTGATGGAATAAACTCTGCCCTATTCATTCCAAAATTTCAGAGACAAAACCAATCTAGTGAAATATCTCAAAATCACAATTGAGGATGCTGATTTTTCAGGCTGATGGACAGAGTTTTCTGTATAGACGTCTACTTGCAAAAGTTTCTATATAAGAATACTGAGTTTGAAAAAATTGTTCTCCTAAGGTGTGTTAGGTATTTTAGAATCAAGATTAAACATTTGTTTCGTTCTACGGCTCACATTACTTGTCCAAAGTTTCCTTGGGTGTGATGTTGATATATTCCTTAATAAAAATTGTAATTTGATATGGTTTATGAATTTCTTGCCTAGTATATGCATAAGAAAGATTTACCAACAAATCCATGAACGCTATCGAAAAATGAATTAATTTATTCCGTTCTATAATTCAATACATTTTCATTCAGTTCATTTAGTAATTGGCTGCGAAACGAAATCAGAAAATGATGATCGAAAACAATTACATTATGTTATTTCATCTAGTATTCGCAAGTACCTACCTAAATAAATGTCAATTCCATTGACAGCATAATAACCAGGGTTGAGTTCAACAATAACCTTTTCAATTAATCAATTTAATTCTGAAAAATATGCCGTAGGTTCATGTTGTTTGGAATATGTTTGATTGCAACGGTGTGTGTAGGTACCGAGTGAAAACTACATCGAAGCATTGAGTATAAATATATTAATACTCAATGATCGAAGTGAACTTTTACGAATGATGGTAGATGAGCCTCTCAAATGTTCAAGTACCTATTCATTGATTTTTAACATCTACACATTTCGTTAAAATCATCGTTACATCGTCAAATTTCTCAATGATTTTCTCATTTAATGCATGATTCTCCCGAATTATCTCATCCATGGATTGTGGTGGTAAGAAACAAATAGCAACTGTTGGAACATATTTTCATCAATGTATCTTATCTAAGTATGCTGAAAATTTTTCGGCCTGACATAAAAAACCATGTTTTAAAATTTTGGTTTTCTTTATTTACAGCTTCGATAACTTCGATATAAAGCCATTTTTTGAGAATACAAAACAAGCAACAAGCAGTAGTCGCTGGGGTAAGTCTGGGGAGTAGGGACAGGTTGGACGCAGCATCAATTGAATTTTCAATTTGTGGATTTTAGACTTGCTAACAATCGTGAAAATTTTTTTCCTTTGCAAATGAATTCCTTTATTTGCACCTCGTGCTTCAAGCATTGCCATAACTCTGCCTAGTATACTAATGTTAATATCACCTCTTTCAAGTGATCAATATACATAATTGCTTCCGCATCCGAAAAAGCAGTAGCCATAGTTTTATTTTCCGATAAAATTGTTTCAGCCTTCTTTACAGTTAGTTCGCCTTCTCCAACCAATTGTTTTGACTGTTTCTCAATCCTAGGAATGTAGTGGTGAACCTAATTGTCATCAACAGTTATGAGTCGACGCAAAAATTTGTAAGGATTACAGAACGAAATTTTCGGAAGCAATAGTTTTTCGAATCAATTTTTGGTCGAGCGTCAGCAAACGCGGCACGCACCTACCTTGCGAACAGCCTTGCATATTCGATGAATATTTCGCACCCTCGCTACAAAAGTGACACAACTCAAAATTGACTTTTTTCGGTTTATGCTATGAATTATATCAGAAAACGAGCCTAGATTAAATCATGGAAAATTTTCACGCACATCAGCGGGTCCTCCATATATCATATAGATACCTACATATCAAAATTGGTGTCTATTTCATGTTTCCAGTTACCTAATTAGAAAATATTTAGCATTTGAATATTTTCGACTTTAGATTTTGAGTTATGTCACTTTTGTAGCGAATGTGCGATTTGTGCATTTTGGGAAATAAGTTTTTTCTAGTATGATGCAGTTTTTGAATGGGTAATACAATACTTGAACAAATATAGCGATTTGTTACAGAGGTTGTCACAGAGGTGAGATATACAGGGTGTACCAATTTCGATGGCCTATTAGGCGTGTCTGGAGAACTAGACTTATTTGAAATCTGAAAATTGGGATTATGATATTGTTTGAAGTTATCTACCGAGCTAAAATATTCATGGAGCCTGACCACTTTCAGTTATACAGAGAGAGAAAAAAAAAATCAAAATTATTTTTTTCTGTTTTTTTGTTTTTGAATTTGATAGAGTATACAATTCTGAATACATTCGTACTCAAATCGTTGCATTCTTCGGAATACTTTCCAAAATATCGAGAAAAACCTGAAGATTAAGAGAGAAAAGAGTATTCGGTATTATGTTTGTTATTCTTAATCTAGATACCTTAAGCACAAACCGTTTTCACATTTTTGAAGTCGAAGACTGTGGAAATATTGTACATTTTTGTATGGTAACGTTAATCCCGTATTAGTGTGATATATAAATTGGTAAGGGGTATGACGGGGAGATGTTAAGTGAAAGGCTAGATTTCTTTCTCTCCTTTTTTTATTCTTCGTCTACGTTTCGGCCGCAGTCGCAGGCCTTCTTCAGGACTCTACAAAACATATAATATTTAAACAATTACAAACAAACCACACAGCAGCATTACCCACCGAATTCTGAGAGAGAAACGCCCTCTAATTCGCATGACCAGTATGGTCTTGAATCTTGCAGTTGTTAGAGCAATTCGGTGATATACATGCCAAAACGTTCTTCTTAAATTTACAAATAATAATCTTCATGAAAACAACAATATTCTATATTTTATTGTACTTCTTCTTGCGAAAATTTGGAAGTAAAAACATGCACACATGTGGCAAGGCGAGAGGAAATGTCTGTGGCGTGAATGAGGTTGACGTTTGTGAATATACGACATTTTTCTTTTTCTTCGTGAAGTTAGTCTGTGAAATTATTTCTTATAAGATCTTGGTATTTATCATGATGAATTAAAAAAGTGTATATGCTACTGATGTTCTTAATGTCCGATCTGTAGTTAACCACATTCTCCAAATTTTTCTTTATATGAAACATTTCAAGAAAGGTTCTTTTTCTATAGTTCTTTTCTGATTCTAAAATTTGGATGTTATTGAAATTCATCATGTGTTCATTGTCATGACAGTGTTGAGCCAAAGCACAACCTTTTCCAGGATGTTTGATGTCGCTTTTATGTTGTGCCATCCGTTTTTTAATTTGTTGCGACGTTTGCCCTATATACGATAGATGGCAGTGGGCACAAGGAACTTTGTACACTACATTAGATGTCTTTTCTAGGCTGAATTTATCTTTTGTTTGAGAGAAAATGTTACCAATTTTAAACTCGTTTTTTACCGCAATCTTTAAATTGTCACTTTTGAATAATTTTATTATTGAACTGGTTACCAGTGGGATGAGTGGGAACGCAACAAAAATTAATCCTCTTTCTTCCTCGTCAGTGGCTATCTCCATGGTCCCATCCGGCATACCGTTCCGGATAAGACTGTCTCCGTTGTTAGGTGTTATGTGTGTTGTTAAATTAAACCCTGTAGATTCCTCTGCTTCTTCCAGCTCATCGTCTTGAGAGGAAATCTCACTCTCATGTGCTATTATCTGTTGTGTTCTTTCTACATATGACAACTCTCTAGTCCCACCTGGCATGCCATTCAAGGTGGGACTATCATCCCTCTGCTGTGTAATTAATCTGTTCACATTCTCATCCGAGACCTCCCTGGCCTCACTCAGCATACCCCTCCGGATGAGACCTTCCTGTATGTCTGTTGTGTGTTGGTATGGAGTACTGAAGATCAGTTTGCTTGTTAAGCATCTAGGGAAACCGTTATTAAGCATCAGTGTTTTTAGTTTATTCAGGTTATCTTTAATAAAGGAGCTGTGTGAGATTTTGCTGATGCGATTCTTTAAATTAAGTACTAAATTAATTTTTTGTTTTATTGGGTGATTTGATGCAAAGTTGATATATCTGCCTGAACTACTAGGCTTGGTGAACCAGTTGGTTATGATTTTATTATCCGGTGTTCTTACAAGTCTTGTGTCAAGGAACGGTACTGAATTATCTGTTTCATTCTCAATGGTAAACTTGATATGTTCGTCAAAGCTATTGAAACGTTCTAGGGTTGATTCGGCCATGTCCTTAGGAATGGCGGTTACAATGTCATCCACGTATTTTTTAATGAAGGGGAGATTGAAGGGGAGGGTTGGTAAGATGCGGTCTAGTAGGTAATCCATCACCATCCTTGCAATGGCAGCGCTGTGCTCTGCTCCCATGGGGGTGCCAAAAGTTTGTAGGTAAAACTCCTTGTTGTAGGTGAAGCAATTAGAGGAAAATAAAAATCTCAACATGACAAAGAAGTCCTCTTTAGATATAGATGTTACCTGTGATATGTTGTCCCAGTTATGTTCTACTGCATTCAAAGTTAAGTCTATTGATATATTGCTGTAGAGTGATACAACATCCAAGCTAATAATGACGTAGTCTGAGGGTAGTTGAAAGTCATTGATGAACTCTACAAAAGTGAAAGAGTCCTTGACATAGTACCTGTTGTCGTCATCCATGCTGTCCGTAAGGATCTGTGCCGTCAGGGCGGATAATTTGGTAATGGGGGTGTTGATACTAGAAATAATTGGTCGCAAGGATAGTACTGGTTTATGTACCTTTGGGAGGCCATGAAATCTGGCTGGGACTGCATTGTAATTAAACATCGTTTTACCCTGCTGCTCGTTTATGTATTCCCTACGGATGAAATGCTTTATCATGTTGTTGGCCTTAGTTTGAAAGGACGATGTTGGATCCCTGTTAAGTTTTCTGTAATATCTTTCATCTGACAATATCTCCAGCGCCAAGGAATGGTAACGCTCCCTGTTCATCGCCACTGTTACATTACCTTTATCAGATTGCAAGATTAGCATATTTGGCTGGTTTTTGAGGAAATGCTTGCAATAGTAATATTCCGCCTGAAATGCATTATTAATGCTCATGCTATTGAGTAAGTAGTTGGTAACTATATTCGCGGACAATGATCTGAGGACATTATCAGCTTCGCGACTATTGGTTTTTTTGAGTGTGATTAGTTGTTCAATGTTCGCTAGCAGTTTCTGAATAGATACTTCTCTCCTCGGGATCTCTATACAAAATTTAGGTCCCAAGGCAAGAAACCGTTCTACTCGATTGGGAATACTAATGTCGCTGATATTTTTGAACCATTGAGGCTGAGCTTTGGCTCTGTCAAGACAGTTTTGTTTTAGTGATTGTATTTTCTCGAGGTTGTTACTTTTAATTGATTCAAATTTACTATTGTACTTTATGCTCTGAAATTGCTTAAATCTTTCAAGTATATCAAGAGGTAGGGAGACAGCCAAAATCTCCCACCTTCGGATCAAATCCCTCTCTAACGCTAGTGTGTTCTTTATAGTTGTTCTTATTTCGAATTTGATTATATGATTTACAATTCTAACCTGCATCCTCTCGGCTTGCCTTACAGAATCTGAACATGAGATTGATCCGTAGAGTGAATTTATTTTGTCCTTGATGTGCCTGGGTGTCAAACCTTGTCGTCTACATTCCAAAAGAAAAATTCTTCTGTTTCTAAGCGAGGCCAGCTTCAAGTTGTGATTGGCCCATAGTTTCAGCTGCTGGCAGTACAGCAGCAATATATGCCAGCAGCTGAAACTATGGGCCAATCACAACTTGAAGCTGGCCTCGCTTAGAAACAGAAGAATTTTTCTTTTGGAATGTAGACGACAAGGTTTGACACCCAGGCACATCAAGGACAAAATAAATTCACTCTACGGATCAATCTCATGTTCAGATTCTGTAAGGCAAGCCGAGAGGAATCAGGTTAGAATTGTAAATCATATAATCAAATTCGAAATAAGAACAACTATAAAGAACACACTAGCGTTAGAGAGGGATTTGATCCGGAGGTGGGAGATTTTGGCTGTCTCCCTACCTCTTGATATACTTGAAAGATTTAAGCAATTTCAGAGCATAAAGTACAATAGTAAATTTGAATCAATTAAAAGTAACAACCTCGAGAAAATACAATCACTAAAACAAAACTGTCTTGACAGAGCCAAAGCTCAGCCTCAATGGTTCAAAAATATCAGCGACATTAGTATTCCCAATCGAGTAGAACGGTTTCTTGCCTTGGGACCTAAATTTTGTATAGAGATCCCGAGGAGAGAAGTATCTATTCAGAAACTGCTAGCGAACATTGAACAACTAATCACACTCAAAAAAACCAATAGTCGCGAAGCTGATAATGTCCTCAGATCATTGTCCGCGAATATAGTTACCAACTACTTACTCAATAGCATGAGCATTAATAATGCATTTCAGGCGGAATATTACTATTGCAAGCATTTCCTCAAAAACCAGCCAAATATGCTAATCTTGCAATCTGATAAAGGTAATGTAACAGTGGCGATGAACAGGGAGCGTTACCATTCCTTGGCGCTGGAGATATTGTCAGATGAAAGATATTACAGAAAACTTAACAGGGATCCAACATCGTCCTTTCAAACTAAGGCCAACAACATGATAAAGCATTTCATCCGTAGGGAATACATAAACGAGCAGCAGGGTAAAACGATGTTTAATTACAATGCAGTCCCAGCCAGATTTCATGGCCTCCCAAAGGTACATAAACCAGTACTATCCTTGCGACCAATTATTTCTAGTATCAACACCCCCATTACCAAATTATCCGCCCTGACGGCACAGATCCTTACGGACAGCATGGATGACGACAACAGGTACTATGTCAAGGACTCTTTCACTTTTGTAGAGTTCATCAATGACTTTCAACTACCCTCAGACTACGTCATTATTAGCTTGGATGTTGTATCACTCTACAGCAATATATCAATAGACTTAACTTTGAATGCAGTAGAACATAACTGGGACAACATATCACAGGTAACATCTATATCTAAAGAGGACTTCTTTGTCATGTTGAGATTTTTATTTTCCTCTAATTGCTTCACCTACAACAAGGAGTTTTACCTACAAACTTTTGGCACCCCCATGGGAGCAGAGCACAGCGCTGCCATTGCAAGGATGGTGATGGATTACCTACTAGACCGCATCTTACCAACCCTCCCCTTCAATCTCCCCTTCATTAAAAAATACGTGGATGACATTGTAACCGCCATTCCTAAGGACATGGCCGAATCAACCCTAGAACGTTTCAATAGCTTTGACGAACATATCAAGTTTACCATTGAGAATGAAACAGATAATTCAGTACCGTTCCTTGACACAAGACTTGTAAGAACACCGGATAATAAAATCATAACCAACTGGTTCACCAAGCCTAGTAGTTCAGGCAGATATATCAACTTTGCATCAAATCACCCAATAAAACAAAAAATTAATTTAGTACTTAATTTAAAGAATCGCATCAGCAAAATCTCACACAGCTCCTTTATTAAAGATAACCTGAATAAACTAAAAACACTGATGCTTAATAACGGTTTCCCTAGATGCTTAACAAGCAAACTGATCTTCAGTACTCCATACCAACACACAACAGACATACAGGAAGGTCTCATCCGGAGGGGTATGCTGAGTGAGGCCAGGGAGGTCTCGGATGAGAATGTGAACAGATTAATTACACAGCAGAGGGATGATAGTCCCACCTTGAATGGCATGCCAGGTGGGACTAGAGAGTTGTCATATGTAGAAAGAACACAACAGATAATAGCACATGAGAGTGAGATTTCCTCTCAAGACGATGAGCTGGAAGAAGCAGAGGAATCTACAGGGTTTAATTTAACAACACACATAACACCTAACAACGGAGACAGTCTTATCCGGAACGGTATGCCGGATGGGACCATGGAGATAGCCACTGACGAGGAAGAAAGAGGATTAATTTTTGTTGCGTTCCCACTCATCCCACTGGTAACCAGTTCAATAATAAAATTATTCAAAAGTGACAATTTAAAGATTGCGGTAAAAAACGAGTTTAAAATTGGTAACATTTTCTCTCAAACAAAAGATAAATTCAGCCTAGAAAAGACATCTAATGTAGTGTACAAAGTTCCTTGTGCCCACTGCCATCTATCGTATATAGGGCAAACGTCGCAACAAATTAAAAAACGGATGGCACAACATAAAAGCGACATCAAACATCCTGGAAAAGGTTGTGCTTTGGCTCAACACTGTCATGACAATGAACACATGATGAATTTCAATAACATCCAAATTTTAGAATCAGAAAAGAACTATAGAAAAAGAACCTTTCTTGAAATGTTTCATATAAAGAAAAATTTGGAGAATGTGGTTAACTACAGATCGGACATTAAGAACATCAGTAGCATATACACTTTTTTAATTCATCATGATAAATACCAAGATCTTATAAGAAATAATTTCACAGACTAACTTCACGAAGAAAAAGAAAAATGTCGTATATTCACAAACGTCAACCTCATTCACGCCACAGACATTTCCTCTCGCCTTGCCACATGTGTGCATGTTTTTACTTCCAAATTTTCGCAAGAAGAAGTACAATAAAATATAGAACATTGTTGTTTTCATGAAGATTATTATTTGTAAATTTAAGAAGAACGTTTTGGCATGTATATCACCGAATTGCTCTAACAACTGCAAGATTCAAGACCATACTGGTCATGCGAATTAGAGGGCGTTTCTCTCTCAGAATTCGGTGGGTAATGCTGCTGTGTGGTTTGTTTGTAATTGTTTAAATATTATATGTTTTGTAGAGTCCTGAAGAAGGCCTGCGACTGCGGCCGAAACGTAGACGAAGAATAAAAAAAGGAGAGAAAGAAATCTAGCCTTTCACTTAACATCTCCCCGTCATACCCCTTACCAATTTATATATTGTACATTTTTTGAATTTTGAAAAACTCATCACAGGGTGTTCCAAATGTTGGGTCAAAAATTGGGATCAAGATTGGCCCATAACTTCCGTTTTTCAAATTAGAACCCTATTTTTTTATGATTGCGTTGGATTGTACGAAGAGAAATGATGATAATGTTCGGATATGTTAATGCTCCTAAAATTGATAATTCTTGAGTTATTTAGGATTTTCTGATTTTATGTCGTACGTAGCGTCAAATTCATTAAATCTGTTCCATATCAACTATGACCTTGGTCATAAAAGATAAATTATTCCAATAACTCACTAGTGACACACCTTTTTTTTCAATTCATTCATCATTGTTGTTATGAAACAGATTTCATGCATTTGACGCAACGTACGACATGAAATCAGAAAATACTAAATAACCCAAGAATTATTAATTTTAGGAGTATCAACAATATAGAACATTATCATCATTTTTCTTCGCAGAATCCAACGCAATCATAAAAAAATAGGGTTTTAATTTGAAAAACGAAAGTTATAGGCCAATCTTAATCCCAATTGCTGACCGAACATGTGGAACACCTTGTGACGAGTTTTTCAGAATTCCTAATGTGTAAAATATTTCCACTGTTTTCGACTACAAGAACGTGAAAACAGTTTGTGCTTAAGATATCTAGATCAGAAATAGCAAACATTATACCGAATATTCGCATCTACCTTTTTTTGTTTAGTTTTTTTTTGATATTTCGGAAAGTATTTTGACGAATGCAACGATTTGAGTATTCAATTGTGTGTCACTAGTGAGTTATTGGAATGATTTATCTTCTATGACCAAGGTCATAGTTGAAATGAAACAGATTTAATGAATTTCACGCTACGTACGACATAAAATCAGAAAATCCTAAATAACTCAAGAATTATCAATTTTAGGAGCATTCACATGTTGAAACGTTATCTTCATTTCTCTTCGTACAATCCAACACAATCATAAAAAAATAGGGTTCTAATTTGAAAAACGAAAGTTATGGGCCAAACTTGTGTATGTACAATATTTCCACAGTCTTCGACTTCAGAAATGTGAAAACGGTTCGTGCTTAAGGTATCTATATTAAGAATAACAAACATAATACCGAATACTCTTTTCTCTCTTTTTCTTCAGGTTTTTCTCGATATTTTGGAAAGTATTTCGAAGAATGTAACGGTTTGAGCACGAATGAATTCAGAATTGTATACTCTGTCAAATTCGATAACAAAATAACAGAAAAAAATAATTTTGAAATTTTTTTTTCGCTCCGTGTATAACTGAAAGTGATCAGGCTCTAAGAATATTTTAGCTCGGTAGATAATGTCAAACAATATCATAATCCCAATTTTCATATTTCAAATAAGTCTATTTCTCCAGAAACGCCTAATAGGCCGTCGAACTTGGTACACCCGGTATTTAAATTCATAGTTTTATTAGGGTATTCTCTCCCAGTCTCTGAAACTGAAACGAGAATCAATTAGAAAATTTCCTCACATAATTACAGAGAGCTTCGTGGTGAAACTTGTGCTCTATTTTTCCAGGGGCCATTTTAATCTCGAAAGCTGCATAACGTTTCGAAGTCGTTCGTCAGACAATTTCTGGATTTCATTAACCACTGCAGAATCCTTAGAATTTTATGTTTCCAATTCCTATTTCATTGTCAGGCAACAATTTTTCGGAAGGATTTGTACTCTGACAAATTATTGCTCCAGGTTCACGCAGAACTTTTTTTATATTATCGAAATTATTGATTCTTGTTTCAGAAATTGGGACAGAAAATTTTTTTTACGAAGGTTTCAAATACCCACTCGAAGTTTTTCAGAATTCCCTCTCGAATTTTCAATATCAATTTCGATCATAATATTTCAATAACATCAAACGTTTCATCCGTGGAAGAAGGCCAATTTGTAATTAATAGAAACCTCATCATGTATACTATGAAAAAAAATGATATTCTCGTTCTACAAGATGTGGCAAAATAGAAACGAAAAATGAAAAGACAACAACACAACAGAATGTAAATAAGAAATGGCATCCGAAAAATAAATACAGACTTCATACCATGGCTATAAGAAAATAGATTAGGAAGTTGTTTTAAATAAGTATTAAGAACATAATATGTCCCATGGTACTCACAGATGGAAATCAAAACTATGGAGGAAATAGTACTTGAATCGACACAAAGAATGATATAAAAAAGTTAGCAAATAAAACGGATGCTTGAAATTCCTGGGAGATATCTTCTATCCATTACATAAGGAGCAGTCAGATCTACGGAGTGTTGCATTGAAAGCTTTTCGGGTTAACCAAGTTACAGTATTCACTAGAATTTGTTTTTTTATACTTGTTATAGTTGATGGAAATAATAAAAATAGTCTTTCAGTGTATGATGGGCGAAGAGTGGGTCGAAAACACAGATATGAGGTAGTTATGAAGATTTCAATTGGTTTCGAATCCCTGGATATAAATTGATTCCAGACGTCTGCTATATCTGAATTCAAAAAGGCAAGTTCTAATTCTTCTGATGAAAACGGCTCGAGCATTACCTTCAGTAATTGCTCCCAGAAAACCCACTGAGTCAGTGTTGAATTCAACTTCTGCAAAAAGAAGACGTTTCAATGAATAAGTACAGAGTCGCCTCGGAGATATTGCACAACCCCCCTATATTCGCATAATTCGCTCCAGGGGAATTCTGCGAATTGAATTTATCGCCGCAACCTCGGTTGCTCATCTAGCCCACAGCGTTGAGACGGAATGTGATGGCGATGCCATCAACATCTGCCCCATTCCGAGATTGCGGTCGCTCTCAACTCCCATCTGCCGGCAGATGTTCTCTTGCATTTGGCAACATCAATGACTCTAACGACAGACGTCGTCGACGGATGAAAAACCTAAGTTTTCCCATTCCTCATTTCCTCCCGCTGCCACCGTCTCGTTTTGAATGTCTACAAAGGACGGGATTAGGAAATGGGGGCAATGTACCGACTTTTTGATCTCTTCTCCGATGGATTCCTCTCGATCGGTTCACTTCAAGTGGCAGGATACCGAAGTTATTGCTTTGTTTGCGTTAGATGGACTTGTTCATTTTTCCGAAGACGCGGAGGAATATAATGCCGAGGATTTTTCTACGTGACGGAAAGATCTGAGCAATGGCGTTATATATCTTGTTATTTCAGATGGTAAGAGATACCTCAGAAGCAGCTGGAGTGGATCGGATATCTGGGCGACGTATTTAGGCTATCTGTTATCTTGGAGTTATTGTCTAGATCAAACCAGAACGATCAAATGCTGATATTGTCTTCAAATGGCCTACCACATTGAGCTCTTGAAATATCTGACAATAGGGTTAAATAGGGATGAATGAAGCATTTTTTTTTCAAGCTCCATAAATCCACTGTTTCGAACTAAACGCGGTCATAAACTCATAAATAATTTTTTAGGTAATACTTTCATTCTATAATATCAAAGTGAAAAAAAAATCGAACATTTTTCGAAATTAATATTAAATGCAGAATTCTGATTTTGGCAATCTCTTCCGCACCACATGAGTGAGACGACGCATGGGGTAGGAGGGATTGCTAAAAGGAGACCGGGGTTTAATATAATATGTTCACTTTTGTAAAATCGTTCTCTTCCTACATGAGCTAAGAAAATGATTTTTTTGGCTGGAAATAATCGATGGAATTTCTTATTCGTGTGGGAATAGGATCTCATTCTGCATTTTGTTTTAGAATATCAATTTGAAGTATCCTGTATTAGGTAATTTCTGTAACAAACTATACCAACATAATATTTTTTTTACAATTCCATAGCTAATTTTGTGTCTGAAAGCTTTCAATCTACTCACGTATAAAAAAACTATTGACTAATTGGAGAGTTGCATGTTTCATTGAATATTGAAGTTTTTCCCTTATGAGTACCCTACATTCTTCATTGAGTCCATTAACTGACAAGCTCACGGCTATTTGCTAAAAAATATTGATCATCTGCATGAATTTCCTGGGAATCATGAGGAGTATCAAGGGAAGGTAGTTTTGTCGACGTTGGGTTTCCCGTCTCATGGAGTAACACAGAAGTGGAGTCTTGGAGTTTACTTCATGATTTAAATTTTCACTAGCCGGACTTCGATATTGAACATATTGACGCCCTTAAGAAATTGTATTATCCATCGTCAAGAGTTCTGATACCATACATATATGAGGATCCCTTCAAAATAATTTATGACATTCAAATTGAAAAATTTTCACACCGCCAAAAAACGTACGTCCCCTCCAAAATATTTTTCCAGGGGTTAATTTCAGCTATATACGCTGATATATACAAGTTGAGGGGAATTCGTTGTCCTCCTAATAAGCTACCTTGAGAATTGTGGGACCAAATAATAAATGGGAATCGGACAATATATTTTCTCTTATATAATTTCTTCAGCCGAAGTTTCGGTAGCACAATGGCTCCTTTATCAGGGCTACAAAATAATTACACTTGTTAACGTCAAGAATTGTAAAATAGATAAATTATAACTTTGACTTTTCAAAAGTGTTTTATTTATTTACAAACACAATGGATGATAACTATACTAACTACAATCACGATCCAAATAATAAATGGATATAAACAATCTGATTTCTTCTCCTGAAAAATCTGTATTATTCGACAGAAACAACATAGCTTGAGAATTAATAATTCATCGGATCTTCGAATGAATAAATTCATATAATATGAAAAAAACTAACTCAACGAAAACTCAGCAATGCTGAATGCTGCTAACAATTAAAACACTTCCACCACGAAGGTAAGGGTGTACTCGACTTCGAGAAAGGCAAATAGACAAAGCAGTAATAAGATGCTGTACGAAAATATAGAGAATGGTAAAATTTTGAATGAACATAAATGTTAACATTTCTCTTCTGCGATAAACACGTAATGGTCGTAAAGCGGACTTGCTCCTTATTGTAGTTCATAAAAGTCTGTGGCTTTATTCAGACGACACGACAGAACCGTATGCTCCTCCGAATTGACAACTTGAACCAGATAGAAAATTCATTCGTTCGTTGTTGGATATAGGGAACGATTTTATGGCATTTTTAGGATTCATCTTTCTTCTCGTGAAATTTCTATATTATATTGCATATGTATGATAAGGATTGAAATGGTCGAAAATTTTATTTGAAAAAGCTTTTCCTTCGTAGAAATACAACAAGTGACAGCATTAACTGGACTTTTATATTTATGTCTACAGACCCTTCATTACTGATATACAATGCCTAGAGTTGATGTTGATGTTAAACGCTTCAACAACGAGAGAAAAGTTCCACTAACGACAACGTTGCTTCACATAAGACATGAAGTGACCTACAGTACCTTCTCTATACGAACGTTAAGTTTAATAGTTTTATATGGAACAAAATTGCTTTTTGATTTTTTATCGTAATGACAATTCTCGGAATATGTCTTAGTTTTTGGTCCTGAAAAGTATTCTGTTTTCTTGTGTTATAACATGTTTGGTTTATCTATGGGAGATGATTGCCTTTCATTGGGGTCCCGTGGCGGTCTTCAAACATCTGAAGTGCCGAAAAATCATCACCTAGAAGGTCGTATCCGGTTTGAAAAATCCTCACGACAAGAGAGCGAGAATTTGTGGATTTTGAATTTGAATATCGAAGGAATTTCGAAAGACAAGTGTGATTACGTCTTCAAATTAGCTGAAGAAGTGATTCTTCTGCAAGAAACCCACACGGCAACAGAAAAAAATCCTCGTGGAGGAGGATAGTTAAAAGTTATGTACTAATTGATTTTTTATAATTTTAGCTTGTTATGTTAAAAAATTATCAGTTTCGTGAATTTCAACAGATTCGGAAATGGGAAATTGATGGAGCTTTTTCATTTCTTTCAAATTTTGTGACCTTTCTGTCATAATTATTTATAAACCTCCCAACATTATTATTATTATAATGTTGATGTTTTTTAAAGTACCAAATGCATTTCTAACATGCATTTGATCTATTCTGAATAATCGGTTTCTTTTCTGCTTTTGTCTTTTTTCATTTCAGATTAAGAATTGAGAGTCGTTTTGGGAAGAATCTGTCTATCCGAGCTCATCGAGGGATAACATGAAGATGATCACACTGATGTCTTTCAAGATTTTCCTGATATTTAATATTTTATGTTATTTTTTTAAGGGGAGACAGGTTTTTTCGGCTGAGGTTTTTTCCCCTGGCTGTATAGTATACTATACTGTTCTAGTATACGATACTAGTGATATATATATATCGTGAAAAATCCATTGGAAAAACACAATTTTCCTCAACAAACGTAAAAATATAATTTTTATAGTGTAACTCTCAGTTTTTCTAATAACTCATTTATTTTATCCAAAACAAAACAAAATTCATGAGAACAATGAATTCCGGAAATATCGAAACGATGCTCAGCACAAAAAATTTCAGAATGCTAGTATTTATTGCGTTCTTATTGTTTTCAGCTCATGACCTGAACGACCTAGGAGCCATTCGACCCTTGGTGAAAACTTTTCTTGTTTTCTCATTCGGCATTCCCAAATTCAATAATGTTATTTCTTTAACATAAAATTCATCATTTCTTAATTGGAATGGAAATGATTTCAGCTCCGTTCGTAAACTGGGATTATCATATGTATTGAAACAAAAAAACAAATGGATTGTTTTTTCACACAACCAAGTGTTTTTTGCAAAATTCTGGTAAATATTAAACCGAAAAATACATAAGCGCTGTTTCTTCGAATTTTATATTTGATAAAAACGAATGTTAAAATTGTACTATTTCGAATTTTATTCAATAATAAATGAAAGATTCATATATCATGTACTAACAAATATTTGTAAGAAAAAATTCAAATTCTTCATTTCTTTCATTTCTTAAACAGTTAGTTTTTTGGCAACACGTGGTATGCAAACCAACAAAATTGAGTACTGATTGAGTTTGTTCACCTTCATGGTAATTGAATTTCTCTCTTCCCGGAATTCTGTAAGTATCCATTTTTGAATGTTTCACCAGTGAAATCACTCAAAGAATCGTCCGAACTATAAAAAAAACGGTGAAATCTTTTCCTTTACGGAGGGCACATCGAGAACATTTTTGAAACATAGATGAATTCGAAATAGTAATCATCTAAATGAATACCATTTTCAATTCCCAGGCTCAGAGATCTTTCATCATGAGGTTGGAGAAATGATATTAGATTTTGTAACTGAGATGAGATATATACCGTTTTCGGCATTGTTTTGCCTCATCAGTATCCAATACATCTTAGGGACAAAATCTTCATGAAAAACTTCGATATTTGAAACAATTGGTTGTGCAGTAAGTATAAAGTACTTAGGTGGTGACATCCAATTGCGTCATAATGAAAGATCTCTGAGCCTGGGAATTGTGAATGTTATTCATTTAGATAATTACTATTTTGAATTCATTTATGTTACATAAAAAAAAACACTTCTCAGCATTGATTATCACAATTTTTTCACAGATTTGTCATTCTTCATTATCGTGTGTATATCAACGTGTTCAGTATAAGAAAGAGTTTATGATGGAATTTCCTTATCATCAAATCAAGTTTGGGTAACTTTTTTCGACATACCTGGCAACCCAATTATTCATCCAGATAAAAAATAATAATAATACGAAATTCACCATGAAATAGGGTTCAAGGTAAACCCATGTTTGGATCTTCAACTATAAAAAACTTTTCGAGATCCGTCCGGTCGCATGTGACCCCACATTGTGATTGAAAATACATTATAACCTATGAAAAATCAATGTAAGGTGAGAGTTTGTCTAGATTGATATAGTTTTTGAAAAGAAATCAGTTGCTTCATTGAATGTTTTGCTATCAATATCTTCCTTGTGATTTCTGGAGAAACAGTAATTATCAACATTAAAAAAAGGAGATATTTCTCAAATTGAAGTACCACGGATATTTTGCAGAACAAAGCATTCCTCCGAAAGTGTGCCCATAATTAGTCGGACAAACTACTAGTGGATATTCTAGAAATTTTTGAGACACTTGAGACGTGAATCATATCGTACAAAAATGCTTCGTTAAGGTGATAGGACCCTCGGAAGATGACCTTCACGGAACATCTTTTGTCACTTATCTCCGAAAAGGCCTCACCTGAAGCGTTGAAAGTTCACACATTAGCTACTAATATTTAGAGTGATTTTATTTATCTCAATCAAAAGCGTATAAATCTAGAGGAGGGGTACTTTTAGCGACAACTTTTTTACTTTTCATCATTTCACAAGTTTAACATTAAATTACTAAACTTAAAAAGCTCAAATTTGTGTGCTGTTTTACTGGAATATTCTCTTAGGAGCGTTGACCACCTTTTTGTGAAGATATCTACTGTTAAGAGCATGTTCATTTTGGGAGGAACCATGGGCGACCGCAGAATTTTTTTTCAGGGGAGGCCAAATAATGATTTGATGAGGCGCAGACGAAATCAGTATTAGGTTTAGCTCAAAAAAAAAAGAAGGGAATCAAAACCTCAGCCCCCCCCCCCCTGCGTGCGCTCATGGGAGGAACAAATATTCCCCCAAATTCTTCTGTGAATGTTTACCCGGACCATGATCTGGTGGTGGAGAAGATCTGCCTTAGCCTTCCCGATCTGCGACTTTACCCACAGAACACGAATATACAAGAAATGAAAACTCCCTACTAATCCAAGGCAACAGATTGGCCGCCATATATGGTAGGAATTGTGATCAAACGGCGGGAATTTCAATTAATATTTAAGCGGGAATTTTGAATTTACTTCCTACCACTAGCAGACCCCACTATACATGTTTTTTATATTCATTTCCGATGTGAATTTATGGCTTCAATCATGAATCCTGATTGTGTAATCAGAATTTATGATGGATTGCCACAAATTACATCGAAATTTAACAATGATGAACTTCAACAATTTATTTATTGTTCATGAATTCCCAACAAATTGAGAAATATGTCTTACAACGATAGATTCATTCCATTGCAAAATATATCATCAGAAAGAATTTGAATTGTGGTATGAACGTCAACGAGTAAATCACAGTATTCATAAGTCAGCACCAGCCAGACATCTTTCCTTTAGGACCTCTTATCCTTGTTGAATGTTCCTAGATAGAAAAATAGTATTAAAACTTGAGGTAGTGTTGACATGAAGGAAAGTATTTATTTCTGCAATAACGATCATTCTTCTAGTGACAACTTCATGATTAAGATGGCTAGGCGCTCTTGAGTTACAATATTAAAATGGTAAAAAATGAGGACTACATGAATTATGAAATCAATATAATATAATAAAATAGTTCCAGTGCATTAGCTGATTCTATGCTTGCTCCCAACCTGCCGCTTTACAAATAACCATTGACAAGAAGAACTTTTTTACTTACAACACACAGAAACACTGGAATGAAAAGAACTTTTACAACTAAAAATCTGCAAGGATAGGTTTTTGACTTTTAACAGTGGATACCACCGAAGTTTTTGGCATTGTAAACTTATTCAGAATATGTAGGTACAATGTGTATGATTATCAAAAGTCTATCAACTTATAAATCATATGTGGCAGAACTTACCCAATCAAATTAATTATGAGTATAACTGGAATATTCTACATTCGGTCGTTAATAATCATGGATATTTCCTTTACTGTAAAAACTGCTACCCAGAAGTCCTTTGAATTTGTACAGTTTTATGAGTGATGGATGAATTAACCTGTGAGAAATGTTAAATATTATTTTTATTTGCAAAAATTATAATAATAAAATACTTTAAATTTCATACGTAAAACAATGAAAAGAACTCACCTGCATATTTGGATTGATGATTTTTTTAAATGAACCTGAAGTTGACGTGTGATTTTCAAAATGTCATCTTACCATTCCTACCAAATTCTAATCAGTCTACCAAAAATTCTAGTGGAATCGCGAAATGTCATTCAAACCGGAAACAAGAGGCAGCCATATATGGTAGGATTCCTCAGGAACATAGAACCATCAGTTTCACCCCCCTGACTTTACCTCTGTGGTGACTATAATGTACGTAGTGGTGAGTAGCGGGGCGGTGAGCTCGTGTTGTGTAGCGAGGATCATTCGTCAGTGTTTTTCAAACACTAAACTTTTGGATTTGCACCAGTTATGCAGAATACCTTATTCTATGAACATATTTCTTGACTTGGTGTATTCAAATGATATCTCGGTAAATGCTACCTTGGCTATAGATCGACTGCAAGACAATGCTATTCATCACAACGCTTCGGAGTTGTGTCGTAAATAATTTATATTATAAAGATGTGCGGTATGATTATAACAGAAGTGATTATGTAGCACTTTATGTTTTTCTTTCCTATTGTGACTGGTTCTTCGACTATGCAAATATTAATTATTCTTTGGCGAAATTTTACAACAAACTTTATAATGGTATCGCTCGGTTCATTTCTTCTAGAGTTAAAAAGAGCTCAGGCTATCCCCCCTGGTTCAATGCCAACTAATTAAATATGTAAACTGAAAAGAGAAATTTCATAGAAAATATAAACGTTTTGGAAAAGTAGAAGATGTAAAAAAATTTAGGCAATTAAGTTTCCGGTGCAAGGGATTGAATAATAACGTGTACTCCAATTACTTGAGAAATATTGAATTGAATATAAACACGAATCCTAGGTATTTTAGGAACTATCTCAATTAAAAAAAAAATTAGAGAGGTTTTCCTAATTGTATGATGTTGAATGATTGTTGCGCATCTAATGGTTAGGACATTGTTGATTTGTTTGCTGATTTTTTTCTGATGTATATAGTTCTGATCAAGTTGTTCCTCCGGAGATGTGCAGCAGAGGTAACCTAAATTTAAGTTCATGTCGTTCCACCGGTGGAATTCATGGTCTGATTGATGGTTTCAAGTCAAATTTTTAATCCTGGCCTGATGGTATATTTGCGATTATTTTGAAGCGGTACGTGATCTCACTTCAGCACCCTTATGTTCGCTCTTCAATGCGTCGGTTGGATCAGGTCACTTCCCGGGATATTGGAAGTCGAACTGCGTAACACCGATTAATAAATCGGGTCCTGAGCATGATGATTACAGAGGTATTTCGATTCGGTCGGTTATCCCTAAAATATTGGACCGTTTAATTTGTGGTTTCTTATCATGGCATTGTAGCCCTACGTTAATAGATGAACAGCACGGGTTTCATTCGGTCCGATCTGCAAGGACCAACTTGCTATTGTACTCGAATGATATCATAAGCAGTTTCGATAGAAGGTATCAAGTAGATTTCATATATACAGATTTCTCAAAGGCATTTAATAAAGCTAACCACAACTTACTCATATCGAAACTTGAGTCTATGAGGATTGTCAGCTCCCTTTTATAGTGGATACGAAGCTTTCTTTCTGGTCCGGTTCAAATAGTGAAATATAAAAGCTTTTATTCTCGGTCGATTCATGTTACATCTGGAGTACCGCAAAGCTCCCATTTAGGACTGCTTGTCTGGATGTTTCTAGATATTTGCGGATGATGTCGAGATTTTCAATAAGATAATTAATTCGGAGAACTCGAGTTCACTTCAAGCTGAAATGGATAAATTTTACGGGGGGACCGTCAGGAACTTTTTGCAGTTGAATCTGAACAAGTGCCATGTTATCACATTCCATAGATCAAAGACATTCGCTAGTCATGACTACGTTATCAATGGTCAAAATTTGCTACGCGTCAGAACCGTTCGTGACCTAGGAGTGTTGGATGGCATACTCACCTTCAGAGAGCATATGATTGCTTTTATGTCGAAGGCATTCTGTATGTTGCGGTTTATAATGAGAAACTCTGTAGCATTTTCTGTGAGTACATTGAAGATCTTGTATTATATTACGCCCTAGTTCATACTGTTTTGGACTATGGTTCTGTCAATTGGTCGCCAATTTATAATTGTGACTTTTCCATGCTAGACAGATTCCAGAAGAGATTTGTGCGTTTTCTTGCTCACAGATCTGGTGAGCCTGCCAGAAGTTCGGATTATCTGAGTATTCAGATTATCTGAGATTTATTAATGCTCTATAAAATTCTGCATGGCCGAGTGGATTGCCCCAGACTGCTTGAGTTAGTTCATTCAAGAGTTCCGAAACGTTCTACCAGACATGAGCCCTTGTTCAATCAAATACTTATGTGCAAAAAACTAATTATATCCAATTTTCTTTGCAAACTGAGATGTGATATGTGTCAATGAGATCAATGCTAACTTTTTCTGTTCTATTTATGCATTCAAGAGGAAATTATGGCAAGCAATAGTATGACCATGTTGTGTACTTTTTTGTTTTTGATATTTCATTTTGGTTTTGTTATATGCAAAAAACCTTCAGTAGCTCTTAAAAAATGAACTTCGAGGAAATTGAATGATTTCGTAAAATAGTTGTTTTATTAGGCTAAGCTCTACTCTAATGAAAGTTTGGTGTAAAACTTGAAGAATAATGAAGGGTGAAAAAGTTGTCACTCAAAATACTCTTCGCCTCCCCAAAATAATATATTCATGATTGAGATGAAAAAATTGAACCATTCGATGCGTATTTTTGATAATAGGTAATGTGTGAAATTTCAACACTGAAGCTGATGCAGTTATTGAGATATGTGACAAAAAGTGTTGACTGGAAGTCATCTTCAGAGGGCTTTAGCTCCTTAAGGTAGCTTTCTTGTACTGATTTTAGTCGCAAGCGTCCCAAATTATGTCTGAAACATTCACAAAAAGTTTGTCGGTCTAATTATGGGACACCCTGTAGATACTTGAAATTGCATGAGGTGTAAAAATCATATTCATTGATTTGCATCTAATATCGATTATGAAAGAACTAGCTCAAACCCGCGGCACCGCTAGCGTAATATTCCAATTTAAAACGGTACACATAGGTCCGCAACCCCACATTAGAGAGTTATCGAAACACAAATACATGCCTGACTTTATTAAAGAATCCTGTAATAAAAGATCCTTTAAAGTTGGTTAGATATTTGACATATCGAAACGATTTATTTCTTGACAACTTTATTATGACATTTCCGTTATTTTGACAGTTGTTAGAAGCTGTTTAATCTAGAAATTGCGAGAACTGTCAAAATAAGGAATCTTTTATATAAATACGGCTTTCCTTTTTTTAAATTAAGTGTATTAGCGTTTCGATAACTCTCTATTAATATAATATCTTGCTCAAATTCGAATTCATTTGAAAACTTCATTGTGAGAAGCATTTTTCGTTCGGAATAAATGCCGTACATTCATTTTTATATGAATTCATTCCATGGCAGTCGCGGACCTTCTTCGAATTATTTTGAATTGGCTGAAAATGATCAAAATGGTCATCGTCGGTTGTCCTCATTAGTTATACTTATGCCATCGCGGACTTTTTCATGAAACTTTTCACGTAGTACCAAATTGTCTCTGATTATGTTTCTTTATCTCTCATGGTTTACCCAGCGACGGTCGTTCATCCTGAAACAACCGGGTTAATTGCCCGAATTTTTCATGAAAACTCTATATTTTTCTCATTTCTTCGTGATATACGATTGAACCTTACATGAAGACCTCCCAGAATATATTTCCTACATTATAGTTAAAGTTTCATCAAAATCGGTCATCTGGTTCCTGAGTCCAAACACACAGGCATTCACTTTTTTTTTAGTATGAATTGTGAGATTGTTCAATATTAAGCGGAATATTTTAGTTGTAAAATGATCTGAAAACTGAGCTGTTGAATCTGACCGAGGATCCAGCAGACTCTGTTTTCCAACTTCACTTCATTGACAGGTTCGATTAAAATACCAAACATTGTAGTTGCAACTTCTGAACTCATAACAATTTGATTTCGATCCCAGAACCAAGAACTCAGTTTCATCAAAATTTAATTTCATCTTATTTGCACACAACCAATCATATGAGATTGCAAGTTCTGAATTCAGTTTTTCTACTATTATATCATACTTTTGACCAGCCACTGAAAGCACTGTATCGTCCGCAAATAAATGTAGGTACACATGAATGCTTTAACACATCCTGCAAATCATTAACATAAATAAGGAACAAAAGGGGCAGTTCACATATTAGTTTTAATAGTATGCTTTTCAATCAAGCTTCAACTCATTCTGCATGAGACTTTTATTTAATCAAACACGTGAATAGACACCACATAGATTTTTTTGAGTATTATGATATAGAGCGATGCTTCATAGACTCACTCAGGAATATCTCACATATCTGTTCTGGAGAACTGAATAAAATCGGAACAAGTTCTGAGTGAACGATTAATCATCCATTTTTCGGCTTATCGGGGTGTGACGCGATGACGATCGTGTTTATGTGCGGAGCTCTCTGCCTTTCATAGGTCTTTGATTCGAAAGTCGAAGTTAGTGACGTCGGGCGTCGTATTTTGTCCGGGCAGTTTTGTGCGAGAAAATCTTAGTTTAATTGAGCATTAGATATAAGCATCTGCGAATCAGAAACTGACAGATTCATTTTGTCACATTATTCAGATACGCTTCATTTACATAATCGAATCCTATCAAATAATTCATGTTTATTGTAACCACTACGCGAGGAAAAGAAATATTCCAATTCTCCGATATAGTTTTGATGATGAATTTATTTGTATTCCATTCCTTTGTTCAACTCCTATTCTATGAACTCTGAGATTTCCGTATTGAATGCTGTAACTTAAATCCAATATGAATTTTTTTTCGTGCGTAAGTACGCCACCGATGACCGCGTTTCGGTATTGGACAAAATAATTACCGATGGTGTCGCTGCATTCGCCGATCAGCTGTTTACCGAAACGAGTATTGTTTCGTGTTTACATTAGATTTCTATTTGTATTAATGGGATTTTTTATTTTAAATGTTTATTGATAATCAATAATCGAATTTGTTTCCTCAATTGTGGATCCTGTGGATTATATTGTAAGTGCAAGTATAGGTAATATTGTGCTTTTTGTTATATTTTATGTAAAATATTGAGGTGAGCACTATTCAATTTTGAATGCTTTTCAGATCATCTGGCGAGATGTTTACCAAAGGTTCCTCTAATTATAGGAAATTTTCCAATATTTATATGCTCACAGATGCTGTATAGAGGGTGAGCAAGTGTTGCAATGCAATCATTTGATTCTATGTGGGAAAAAATTATTTCAAAATATTGGAATTCTACAAGGACAACCCCATCATATTGAGGAAATGATGTCTTATAAAAATGATGGTGTGAAGGTTGACAAGATTATATACAGATACCAAGCAAGATTGTCTGGAATTTGCAAGCATATTTTAGCCCTTCTACTATACAAGGTTGTATGTACTACGAAATATTTTGACAATTCTACTGATTGTGAAGGTAAAATTGTAATATAAATGAACATTAGCATGAACAATATATTCATTTAATAGAAGCTACTAATTTTTTTTCTTTTTAGGAAGGGAAGAAATCTATGAATAGAAAATGGGTGATTAATTTTGAATAAAAATGGACATTCTTTAGAGAACCGTATGTATGCAGAACATGACGTGATCCTTGATTAATCATGTTGAAGAATTCATTACGCTAGATTTTAATGTATTATTCATTTATTGCATCTCACTTGTGTCTTAGGCTGCAGTTATAATAAAATAAAATAATTCAACTCATCTATCGATTGATTGCACCTTTCCCATTGCTAAATGAACGTCAATATTGTCAAGCTATTTTTAATATTAATATTAAATTGATACATATATGTATGATACATTGTTCAAAATTGCCAATTCTCGCAATTTATTTGAAATTCCACATGTAGATTTGATCACTGCTGAACATAAGTTTAATTTTGCAACCATCGAGAGAATCACTTGAACTCACAAGGTCTCTAGTTTTATTGCCCATTATCATATGGATTGAATTCAGCACTTTCAACTAGGCTTCTAGAATTGTTGAAACTTCTATATATTCAAAAATATCAAGTAGACTCAAAGTAATTCATTTTGATAAGAATGAAAATTATTGTACAAGAACGATATCAACAAAAATTTGAACTTGAACTGCTTTTTTCTCACAATCTTCTGGTCGGAAATGCTGTAAGCATACTCTAATATGTTTAGATACAGGTTTTTCCATTATCAAAACATGCTCCCAGGATTTACGTCTATCAATTTCCTCTACGATTTCTAGTTTATTGGTAAAGTAAACATTTTGATTTTCACCACGAAAATGGGCTCCAGGATTCCTAGAATTTTTAGAATTACATCCATAAACACATCAATTAGTGTTTTTCACGGTTTTTTCCTTAGGCATATCTTTTTATCCCAATAAAAACGTAAAAATAAACAAATAAACCCAGCTTTCACGTACTAACTGTCAAAACGATACTCGTTTCGGGCTTAGTTCCAGCTATCGCCGGCGGTGTCGCATAGAATTGTGTTTTGCTCTATATCCGACAGACGGTCTGCCAGGAATTGGTCTGCTAGGTTTACACCGGTCTCATATTATGAATGCAGTTGATTGTTCGATGGACTATTGAAATTGAATTGACGTCGGTGGTATTACGGTGATGCGATGAATGACCCTTGTGAGTTGATGTAATATTTTGACAATCAGAAAGAGTACATGTTCAAAATCGGGGTTGTTCTGATTTTGGAAAATACTCTTTAGGACTGTATCCAGATAATTGAAGTAGAGATGGTATTGCGAAAACATTTATTGACATCATTCACAGTCATGAAATGAATAAGTCACCCGCATGAAGTTAATACAGTAAAAAAAAAACAATATTAAAGTCATCTTTAAACTCAGAGTGATTTATCCAACTAGAAACAGAGGTAATCTAGAGATGTTTAAAATGAGAGGTCAGATGAAGTCAGACTGAGACTTTGAGAGAGTTCCATTAATTCAAAATTAAACACAGAGTTTACAGTGATGATGCAAATGAAATTTATTGCGAGAGCCTCTTTAGTTCATCAGAAAAACAAACGGTTTAATAATGAATTGTTAAAGTAGACTGAGTTGTAATAAAATGAGATCAGGCCTTAGAGGAGTATGTGTATTGAAAGCTTAGTAGTCTAAGTCTGGTCTTCGTTGAGATCATTACAATGTGGGAATATCATGATTGAGAAATCAGTAATTATGATCTATAACGTGGTTCTGTAAAGAGAAGGCTAATTAATCAATTGAGACAACATTTACAGTGACAAACTACTTTTAGTAAGCAGGGTTAGTGTTCATCAGAAAATCCAAAGCTACAATTGATAATTATGAGAATGATAATATGAGAGTACATTGTATGAGTGCAAAAATCACCAACCCTTGATTCGTTCGAAGCTGAAGGCTTGAGGCCCCACTTGCTAAGTGCTTCCGATGAATGAACTTGAGATTTTCATAGTTATTGAGGAAATCATACCAATTTAATCATGTGATCAATATTTGAGGATACCGCTCAAGGTGAAGCAGGGATTGAGACTGTCAATCAGGTTCAATATGTGAGTTTCTTGATCGTTCAAATACTTCAGAGAAGTTCACTTGATTTTATCGAGAGAGAAGACTGATTCCATGATTCACCTTTACGTTTGAGAACTTTCATTCATCTGAAACTCGAGAACAATAATTAGCAAGTGTAATGAGGAGTGAATAATTGAGAAATGAGATGAATACATTGGGATAATGAGGTGCACATGAGAATATAATGAATCAGGATTCATTACCACAAAGAATGTTCATTCTTGGAGCAATCAATTACTTACATGTGATGAGTCTAGAGAAATCTGAAAAATCTATGAGAACTGCAAAAATATATCAAAATTTATATCTTAGAGGAGTCAATTCCATTAGCTAAATTCAATAGAGATTTTATGAGAATAAAGTGAGAGAGGATTACCAGTATTTTTATAGATTTCCATGATCTGAAACGTGGACACATTTTCAAGACTTATAAAAAAAGAAAAACAACATGAAATATGCAGAGGGACTTTTGTGAAGTACTCACTTGCCTAATTGATTGCTCCCCAAAATGAACGAGATGATCAATTAATTTGGAGGTGACTTTTTGAAAATTCTAATTTCACGAGAGAAGCACAAGAGAAGGTCTGATCTTCAGTGAAACTTGATACAAGAAGGGGCAGATTAATTGATACAATTAATGAACATGAGTTGAACTGTCAGCAGGTTAGTTCATAGAGGTAGGTCAGTTTTGACGTCAATCAACTGTTCATAGAGTTGCAGAGATCGAGTTGACGTTTCGGTGCGTTCGAACCATAGGCGTAGTTGAGGATGACGTCTGAGGGGGCTCAATTTTTAACAGTACATCATATCAATTATGTGAATGTTGAAAATAAATGTCCAATTTAAATGTTTTTTATTATATTTCCGTGAATTTTCCGTTCTATGTTAGAACAATCGATTACTTAGTTGAATATCCATATATTTCCTTCTGGGTGTTTTCAACTCCTTCAGAAAAATCAATGCATTCCACTCTATGAAATATTTCCATGAAGTAAATGACTTTTGATCAAAGCATAAAAACATCATGTGATAAAAAAATTATATCTACTTTTTTGATTTTCTTCAATCTCCATCTCCACGCCACCATCTCTTTTCCCCCAGAGAATTAACTGAAATGCATAGCGGAGTTTGTCGAAATTCCAGAAATATCACCTCAGAGTAACTGTGTCAATAAACTCTATTTCTGTTCAGTGAGATTATTCATACAATGAAAGTGGAGAGAAAATTCTCAATCATCCCTGGCAGTCTTGAAAAAATTGTGCCGTGTTGAAATACCCGAACGGCATGGACTTTGGAGAGAATAAATCCCATTTAAGGTGAGTATCGAGATCGTTTATTTTCCCAGTGAGGCAAAAACTCGAAGCGAGGTCACTTCGTGATTCACGTTGAAAGGGCTTTGTATTGATTGAATCCAGCATGAACATGAGTGTCATGCTTTCTTTTCACTACGTTTTCCCAGATCACGGTGCTCTTCTAGGTCGTCCTCCTATTGACGAAATTCGCTATTGCAACATTGAAAATCGACAACCCTCATAAAACATCATCCACTTCCACAACACATGAATGAAATTCAGAAATTACATTCAGAACATCTGTAGACAAATCGCGGCATTCATTTCCTGATGGCACTTCACTTTGCATTGGTATTACTCCTGTAAGAAAAATCTGAAATTGCTCAATGAAACTACACCTTTTTTTGCTTTCGAAGTAGACTGAAATGAAACAGGAATATCAACAAAAAATCTCTTCATAGAAAAATCAGATGGGGTCTCCGAAAATTAGAACACATACCTTGGATATCTCGTTTTCAGTGAAAATTAATCATTTTTCTATTTTAGTATCCCAATGAGTTCATCACAGTCTTCAAAGAAGTGCTGAACTGAAATAACTACAGCATTGTTTTCAGTTATATTTGTCGTTCTATAGTTATCAGTATGGAGCTCCGATACTCATGAGTTATTATCATTTTCAAATCTAATCGTAATTCGTAAGTCACAGCAACTGTCCAGATACAAATTAATACAAAACTCCCCATGATGAATTTTTATTTAAATTTCGACAGTATTTCACAAAATTTTCTGAATCTGGAATAGATGAAATACGGTCTGATTCTCGTAGCAGAAAATAATCCCAACACATTCGCACATTCGTGTTCGAATAGGAGAAACTCGTTTCAAAATATACTAATACATAATATATCGATATTTTGTAGCGATCTTCCAACATGTGAATTCTGAAAACTGGCCAAACAGAAAGGCAAAACAAGAAGCAAAAAACTAATTCGAAAAACAAGGCTCAACATTCACTGAAAGAAGTGAGATCTTCATCTTCAAATTTGGAAAAGATGCATAAATAATTCATATAATCCACTCAAAGGGTCCTATAGCAATCCTGCAACATCAAGTGTTCCTAAGGAATGATCCTTTCAATGGACAAATTCATCTGATTTTTGTGGATAACTTCGTAGAAGATTCTTCTTCAAAATACTCAAAAGGATGATCTTCAAAGGAGCATACAAACAAATTAAGTTTTTACTAAGGAAATTCAATGCACCAGCTTTTCTTATTCTTTGAAAAAAAATTCTGTTCTGGTTTTTCTATAATAGTTATATTTACGGGTATACCGGGTCTGACAATAAAACTGTGGGTTTTCATATCTATTAATTTCTTAGGATGTTTCGAGTTGTAATAAAAGTTGTATTTTTTGTGGGGTGTTGGTAATTAATCTGATAACTCATTGTGTTATTATTTGTTATACTGTTAACTGAACATCTATTTACCCACAGAGTGGATACTGAAGACATTAGTCTGTTTGTATCCTTATATTTCCAAATAAATAAATAAATAGTTTTCTCTGTCCAAATCTTATTTTCATCTAAATTAAAACAATTGCTCAGATTTAGAACAATTGTGAATATTTCGATATGATATTTCATAATAATAATTCCAGAGTAGCAGTGCGAGAATTCCGTCAGAGATTTCCAGATAGAAGAATGTTCGCTAAGTCATTAGAACTTCAGAACAGAAAAACTCAAGTTTTCTTTATAACCAGAATGTACAAAACTTGGTAAAAGGAGATGAGGAACTTATCGTTTATCGGCTAAGAATAATCAACATTTGACCCATTCTGAAAAATCTCAGATGGATAGGAAATGGCGGACCTGTGGCATCGCCACCAAGTTCTCGAAAGACTTGAACTTCATTCTCGTTTCTGTTGAAAGCCACATCATTCACGAATCTTATTTTCCAAGAGGGTCCACATCAGTTATATCAAAAATGAATATGTAATTCAAAAAAATTTGAGGAATAGGGCTCAAAATAAAAAGGACTTGGACAGAATTCCAAATTATTCGAAATCTCGAAACGGACAATAAATATTATCACCAAAGGGATAAAAACAGGGCCACCATTCGAAAAACTTACATAAAGCATCAATTCGTCCGGCGCAATGCGAAGTGAAAATTGAATTTTTTAGAATACCTCATGTGGTTTCTCATGGCAATATTGAAATTTCTGTGAAGAATGTAGAAAATATAGATTTTTGGGAATTTTATTTTTTTTATATGCAACTCTTGGTAAAAGGCTGAGCCCTATGGCGCGTTTTCACGCGTCCCGAGATGAAATCAGTAAGAATGGGTTAGTGGTAGGGTATTCCATAGCGTTGAAGTTCGGTAAAGAAAAGCTCTCTGATAAATTGATGTCCTAGCTATAGGTAGAAGCACAGCAAACCGGTGACTATTATCGGCTAGCCTTGTTCGCTGATCGCTGACCAAATTGAGCTGTTGGTGGAATTATGGAAGCAATGGCAGCAGAACTTCTCCCGTGGTAAGATCTTCCTGCGGTGATCGAGGTTATGAAGGTTGACAGTTAACGTTAGATCATCTATAAGGCGCACTGCTCTCCTTTGAACGGAGTCAAGTAGGTGCAACGAGTCCTTAGGAGCTGAACTCCCAGCATGCGAGCAATACTCCATAGCTGGACGAACTTGTGCCTTGTAGAGCAACAATAGCTATTCTGGAGTGAACAACCTTTTTGAAGGAAATAGATAGCTAAGCTTCTGTGCAGCTGATTTGGCAATTGAGCAGACATGCAACTGCCAGGTTGCATTCGAACTAATATTGACCCCTAGAAGCTGAAGGAAAAATCAGGATATTTCGAGTTTTGCCCTGAAATTGTGTGTAATTGATGTACTGGTTGAAAAAGCTTCATGAAGTCAATAAACCTATGAAATTTGATTGAAATCAGACGTAGCATTTCGAAGTTACAGCTTAGATGACCTGAAATGACCATCAAGCTTCAGCCAATGACTTGTGAAACACCCTGTTTAATCTACACTGAGAGAAATAAATTTGTTTTTATCAATAAAGTATTTATTTCGAGATTATTCATTAACAGACAAATCCACTTATTAATCTTTAATTTATTTATTAACTAACAGATCTTGCGTCTGAAAGAATTCATTCATATATAACGAAATATTTATTTACACGGTATTTGTTAATATTTAATATATTTGGGTATGATGTATTTCATTTAAACTGCAGTTCTCTTCAAATATAAGATATATTAATTGAAAACATATGTTCATTTGGTAATAAACGAACGTTTGGTTTCTATTACTAAATGATTCTAAACTTCCACCACTCCACGATATGTTTACTCAAAATACAGGATTTATTAACAATGAACAAACCGCATTTGACATGTTTCAGTCATCTTGGCTAGTTAACATTGTTCGGTGGTCGGTAGATTCAACTACCCGACTCCTGCCGATAAATCGCGAATGACGCAATCGGATGAAAGGTAAAAATCGAATCATCGATGACCACCGATAGCGAATATCTCTCCAAAGAATTCTTCACGAGCGTCATAGTTCATGAAGAATTAAAACTAACAAACTAACATCGAATTCTGGGAGAGTCGCCAACCGAAGATCAGATGGAACCTTCAACCTCCCCAATGGCACAGTAGTTAGCGCATTGGACTAGTAATTCGAGGGTCGCAGGTTCAAATCCTGCACGGACTGGTCATTATTCCAGAATTCACTTCCGTCTGCAAAGCCATTAATTTTCAATTTTGCCATCAGACGTTAACATTTATTCATAATTCATGCAGTTTGTTAATTATTACTAAATATATTTATTTCAGTGTAATGCGTCTTTATTCGGTATTATTGAATGTTATTATTCATAAATAAATGTGATATAATATTGAATGAAGGTGATTTGCGAAAACTTAAATAAATTCTTTATTTCCAAGAAAGAAATATTTATTTGTCCATTTGGCCAATAAATGATTTATTAACTATAACGCATGATCGATAATATCAAGTGAATACTTCTCTCAGTGTACTCATAAAACTGTTATATTGGTAAGAAAGGGAGAAACAAGTTTTAAATTTGAAGAACAAGGTTCATCTACAGTGGGTAATTCATCTACAAGTTAATCATAGGAAATTTTCCGCACAAGATGTTGATATTCCAGCTTTTTCTATTTTCCCAAATATTAAGAAGCTTTTGCTTTCTTCTTTCACTTGTTTTCTTTCTTCAATTGCCTTTTCAGGTTTGAGTTACTCCCATCCTTGAGATAATGATTGAAAAATTCTGTTGTGATTTCGACTGCTTCTTAAAGTTGATATTTCATCAAGCCATGGCAAAAGTATATTTTGTACTCTCCTGCAAAATTTGGAAAAACATCGTCATTGATCTTTTCCCAAATTTCTATTGAGAGGTGCGTTTATTTCTCCATTGGCTGAGCTTTTACCGAATACTTCATCAATAAGCTAGTTGCTTGAAATAATGTTACTAAAACAGTGTGCAGTATGAGTATCATAGTCTGTATCCATCTATCCATCTATGAAATACAAATCTATTCGAGTCATTGATGCCTCGATTCTTTCATGATTTCGATTTCTTGTTAACATCAGAAAGTGTATACTGTATCGACGAGAAGCTTATGCGACACTGTTCTGGAATTTTGATGTATTTCAACGTATGATTCACGACTATATCAATTTCGTATTTGTGTTATTTGTAACGATTAAATAGAAGAATCCTAACCATGTTCGTCCACATGTGCAACCTTGTTTTTTCAGATTGTCCTGAAGATGGCATAATTTGTGCCGAAATAGATAGCCAGAAAATAAAGATTACTTATCAAAAACAGTGTGTTCTTCGTTTGTCTCACTTGTATGAAACTACATACTGATGGAGAAGTTCATCGAGTCAATCCATGCGATGTTTAATCAATTCCAACGTGAAACCTAAATCTCCCAACATTTCACTCCGAGCAGAATGTCTGCCAAAAATGATTCCTCACGTACGTGTGTCGAAGAAAACGTGCAGTAAGGAAGTTGAAAGCTGCTCTCAAGACATCATGAACGTTCGAAGGACCATTATCTATGGATGATTCGGTTCGAAGATTAGAGGGAAAAGTCCATATCTTAGAATTTTCGGAAGAATAATCATATATATTCGGCATTATCAAAGCGTCCTTAAGCGAAGGACATTGCTATTTGCCAGTGGCTTAAAACCCAATTCTGAAATCTCAACGGAATGCTCGGTTGAACTTTGGTATGCGCTCATTATTCCGATTGAGGGGAGATTGGCTGGATAGCAAAAATTTTTTGAGGATAAAAGGTTCGCTATCTGCATTTTTCATTTATATTCTTGGGAAGTTTCCGCTCTAACGATGCATTCTTTCGACCTACTTTTAAATTGTGCCATTCAGAACTCACCGATAAAATTTAACTATATTTTGAGAGGTCTCATATTATATCCACCTTCAAACAGATTTCTTGCTAATATGGTATAGCTATAAAATGTTCATTCAGACACAAATTAAATTTCTACATTGCACTTATGAAGAGTGGTTTGCAATACATTTTTCAGTGTTATGAGACATGATATAGAAAATTAGCTAGTCTATTCATACATTCATGCATTAGTTAGTTTTATTTGCAATGATTTTACGGAACAACTCGTTGTTCTTGACTGAAAATTTTGTGAATATTTCGAATTTGTTTTCTCTTGATGATGATATTAGTCGCAGAAAATCAAGTCAAGCGGAATAGATTATATGAGAACATGATAACGATGGTATAAGACATATAGGTTAATTGTTCGATTCTAAGAAGATATAAATATTATTTTCAATGCTTTCGATGGAGTTGAAAGTTACAGCTTTATCAACTTGAAATTCGAAAACATTTCGAATGTAGTTACGCTATTGTTTTCTGTTTCCTTATATATAATTGCATAATATGGCCCCATACTAATTAGATACATTGTTTATCTATATACCATTGATTCGATATATTATTATGTTATATTTTGCAGACTAAGCAGTGAACACCTGCAGTCAATACGCAGGAAGAATAAGATGAGAGAATGTTATAAATATCTGTGGATGACAATTTCTAGTCAGTTAATTAATCGATCTAGTAGCTCTACCAAGTATTAACGTTGTATTGTATTGAATAAAGTAAAGTAGTTTTTTTAAAAACGAAGTCTTCCTCCCGAAAAACATAATTGGCGACGAGGATGGGATTGTGCCGGTTTTGTTAAAATCTGTGAGTTCCTGAAAAAGAAGAGGTCCATTCAGTCTACAACACCGTCGGTTTCAACCGTTCAGCACAAGAAGAACTAGGTGAAGAAGACAGGAGCCCGATCACCCGAGTAGCGCCCCGTGACGGTTTCACATTCAACAAGACAACGTGGTGAGCAATCCTTTAATTACTCCCAGTTTACCTAATCTGGCCCAAAATTAGTCAACCTTTTCCCCGAGTTTTGAGCGTAAAACTTGAATAAAGTTTTTCTAGGTTTCTTCCAAAAACCGATTTATAAAGTTTTCTCTAGGTTTCTTCCAAAAACCGATTTATAAAGTTTTTCCTAGGTTTCTTATTTCAAAAACCGATTACAATAGTTTTTCCTAGGTTTCTTAAGAAAAAACCGACAACTTGATTGAAATAAATAATTGATATAATTGATAATTGATACGATTACATAATAATTGATATAACTGAATAAGTGAAATATTAAAATAATTCAATATTACGTCGATTAAACAATTTAGAGGTCGTAAGAATTAAACAAAGAAAATGGCAGTAGATTTGTCGCTAGCTGAAAAGTTTGGTATGCTGTTACCCAAATTTTCTGGTGTTGAGAACGAGTTGCATTCGTTCATAAAAAGTGTTGATGATTATCTAGCGATGTTCGTAAACGAAAATATTATGGTGAAAAATTATTGCTTCGCAGTGGTCAAATCGAAACTGATAGATAGAGCCCTAGCAGAAGTAGCAACGTCTGACATTCCGAATAATTGGGATGTTCTCAAACATTTCTTATACACTAAATTTGGTGATCAAATTAACCTTGACGTTTTGATACACCAATTGCAATTCTTAAACAAAAAGCCCAATGAGGATATAATACTTTTTATAGACCGAATAATTTCTTTGAAAATAAGAATTAATTATAGGATAGATGCAGATAGAATGCCAGATCCAGAAAAAGCAATTTATAAGAATAATAATTTAAAAATTTGTAAAACTGTTCTAATATCAAATGCACCTATGGAGCTAAGAACATATTTAATAACAAATAATGAATTTTCTTTTGATGACACAGTAAACGCAACGAAAGACTATATGTGCAATCTAGCCCAATACGAATTACTTGATAGGAGCAGAAAAAATAAGAATTTCGCTCAGAATCATTCAAAAAATGTTCCAAGAAATTATAATTATAATTCACAAAATAGATCAAATTACGCATTTAATAATTACGGCGAAGTACCTAGATTTCCTTCGCAGCCAGTTCAATTTACTCAGAGAAATACTAATTACCAATACCCAAATCATAATAATAATTTTAAACCGAATCATTCAAGTAATGTTTTTAAACCAAATCCCAATCAGAGAATTACTACACCTCCAGAGAAAATGTCAATTCAGACAAGAAATTATCCCCAGAAACGTTCAAACTACTCTACGCAATATAATCTAAATCCTCAACGTAACTTCTATCATAATAATGCTCATAATAATTACCAGAACAGAAATCAACATAATAATCCCAATTTTTACTTTGAAGAATTAACGCATTTAGATACGAGGAAACAAAGAAATGAAAATCAATTTGATTATTGTAAACCTTCAACTTCAAAAAACTACGACAATAATAGTCGAAATTTTCGCGAAGTTACCCAAGAAGACGAATTGACTTAAATTATAATATTAATCATTCCAACCAATTGCCCTTTATTGAATTCGAATATCCAAAATGTAAACTTTTAATAGATAGTGGCTGTTCAGTATGTTTGATAGATCTGAAATTTGCTTATAACAATTTCTATGATAATATTTTTCAAGAAGAAGCAACATTAACGGCATGTATGAAGCAGGGAACTTCAAATGAAAAGGTATTACTTCCTTTATTTTCAGAATTCCGTATGAATGATAGTCACGCTTTTGTACTTTATAAATTTCATAATAATTACGATGGCCTTATAGGAGCCGATTTTCTAAATAAATACGGTTTAGCGTTAGACTTTCAAAACCAAGTATTAATGAATACCTATTGTAGAATTCCTTTTAAATATCAACAAGTATGTCAAAATCCAGTAGAAATCCCTGTTGATCTTAGTCATTTGGAACCCAAGTTAAGCAATCAATTAATGAAAATTCTGCAAATGAACTCGAAAGCTTTTCAGTTGCCAGGACAACCATTGAATTTTACAAGTAAAATTAAACATAAAATTCGTACAAGCGATGAAATACCTGTACACAGTAAAATATATCGATATCCTGAAACTCATAAAGAGGAAATTAAAAATCAAATTGAAAATTTATTAGAAAAGAAAATTATTAGACCGAGCATTTCTCCGTGGTCTTTTTCCATTGTAATGGTCCCAAAGAAACAAGATTTATCCGGAAAACCTAAATGGCGCATGGCTATAGATTATAGAAAATTGAACGATAAAACTATAGATGATCAATATCCTTTACCCCAAATCGAAAATATTTTAGATAAACTTGGAAATAAAAAATATTTTACTACCCTTGATCACTCTTGAACACTGAACAAAGTGGACGTGTGTGTGCTGCTGTGCAATATATTCTCGAAAATCTCTGGTAAATCGCAACCTTTTCATTGGAAACTTACAGATTCATTATTTTATGTTGCCTGCTAACCCCTCAAATGGTTTTTTTTTCTTTGATTTTCTTGGTTTAATTGTAGCTAAACTCAACATTTTTAAGTTTTGTTTACATTCTTTCTTATTCGACACCGCGTCGGTTGACCTTGAGCCGAACTCGTTCTGCCGGCAACTCTGATCGCGGGGTGTGTACCCACGTTCCGGTCTGCTCGATACTGTAGATCGCCTTCCGCCGTCTTTTTCACATTCAGTCTGTAATATTGACAGTTAACCCTTCAATATCCTCGTTCTCGTTATTGCATTGTAGTTGAGCTCACTATTTATAATTTATAGTTTGGTTTACATTCTTTGTGTTTACCCGAAGTGGTATTCTCTGTTTTTCCTATATCTTCTCCTCCTTTTCCTGACCGTGACCTTCCCATTCTGTGAAAGCCCTTCACATAGGTCCGTGAAGGTGAAAAGTCTCTTCCTTTCCATCCCGTTTCAGAGAGAATACTGGTTGCAGCAACCATGCCGCGCATTTGTACTATTTGTAGTGAGGTGGGCACTGCGAAGTTTATTCGGTGCGTGAAATGTAAGAAGCATTTCCATTATGATTGCGTTAATCTGTCAGGAGACGATGTTGCTAGTTTGGGGGAGGATCGGGAGGGATGGACGTGCTCTGCGTGCGCGCCCGGTGTGAGGCAGCTTCGTAGTGGCTCCCAGGGGCAACGACAGGCATCCCAGTCATCCGCGGCGCGCTTGGACGGGGATGTTGGTGGAGGTGAGATGATGATGACAGTTAAACACTTCGAGGTGTTAATGGATCAGATGCGAAATCTAACTTCCAGCATGGAACGCATTGAAAGACGCCAGGATGACCTTTTTAAACAGCTGTCCAGTTGTTCCGATGCTATCACAAGGCACGCCAAAACACTGACTGATCATGATACTGCGTTGAGATTTTGTGAGGGGGAGATTTGAGAACTGCGCTCGAGCCAGACTGCACTATCCGATAATTTGTCATCCATCATTAACAGGATGGAAGGTGTTGAATCCTCCATTGCTGGAGGCTGTTCACCAATGACCGTGGATGCCCTATCATCTTCTGAAATTCTGGATCGAGTAAAGAAGTCTTATAACCTTATAATAACTAACGCACCGGAGAGCGCCAATAGCTCAGGGGATACGAGCTTGGCATCTGGTATCGTGGAGCACATCCACAGGTCATCAAGCCTTTCACTGGTAAGTGTATCCCGACTTAGATCAAAGGCCACTTCCAATTCCAAGCCTAGATGGATGAGATTAGTGTTTTCCAACCCAGAAGTTGTTACTAACATACTTCGCAATAAGGCTTCCCTACGTGCACATCCAGAATATCGAGACATATCAATCCAGGATGATAAAACCAAAACACAGCTGGCTACACGAAACGCAGTCAGACAGGAATTGAGAGAGCGTCAAAAGCGTGGCGAGAAGGATCTCACCATCAAATATATCCAACACACTCCCAGAATTGTGAATTGCCCACAGCAGCCCTCTTATTCCAGAGGTACAAAAAACTAAACGACCTTACAGTCTGGCCAATTCTCTACACCAATATCCAGTCAATATGCTCCAAATTTGATGAACTCATTACTGTGGTTCAGTTACATAAACCATTAATCATCTTTATCACAGAGACTTGGCTAAAACCGTCGATTCCCGATTCTACTATTCTGATCCCAGGCTTTTCTGTTTATAGATGTGATAGTTCCGAAGCTGTGGGTTATCGCGGTGTCTGCATCTTCATTAGCGATGAAATTTCTAAAATTTTCAAACTGGACTTAGTTCAGAATGATTGGCCGGGCATCGACAACCTTTTCTTACACATTCATGATCAGCAATCTTCGATTTTTGTTGGATGTGTCTACCGACCCCGTCCCTGTGACTCGGACTCTGATTGCATACAATTTCTGAATAGAGCTTCCTCGCTTCATCGCAACTTCTTGATTACTGGTGACTTCAACTGTCCAGACATCGACTGGACCTTTGCAGTTATGCCTCCACTGAGTTCAGCCTCTTATCCATATGCGGAGTTCATTCTTAACTCCGGATGTCGACAGCTAGTGTCCCAGCCGACGAGGTTCAGGGCGGGACAGGTCCCTTCCCTGCTAGATCTTTTCATTGCCTCAGACCTCAACATTATCTCAGATATCAACTACTTGCCCCCCTTGGGAAAATCGGACCACTCAGTGTTAAAGTCAGAAATTCAATTAAACTTCAGACCCATTGCACCCAGACGAGAGAAAACATTGAGATTCACTGATTACGATGAAGTCTCTACCAACCTTAATGCTGTCGACTGGGTTGATGCCATGGACCTCTCTGATATCGATTCCGCGTGGAGAGTCTTCCTTGCGGAGACTCGAAGGGCTGTCGCTGCAAGCGAGCAGATAAGAACCACCAAGGAGAACCCACTGAAGCCGTGGATCAACGAGCGAATTCTGAAACTCATTAGGCAAAAAAAATCACTTTGGCGAAGATTTCTTCGCGGCCGGTCGCCTGTCGACTATGAAAATCACCGGTCCTTCTCGAACTTTGTCTCTCAATCTGTGAAAACTGCAAGGACTTCATATGAGAGGAGATTAGTTACGTCTCGGAATAAGAAGAGGTTGTTCAGGTATGTGAGAGCCTCATTGAATAGCAAAGTTAGCATCCCAACTGTTAGAAATGAGTCCGGGGATATATGTGACGGTCATGGCGAGTCCGCTAATGTGTTGTCTACGAGCTTTGCTTCTTCGTTCTGTATTGAACCCGATGGTAATATTCCTATTCCATCCACTGACCGCGTGACGCGGGAAATTTCTAATATCCAGGTAACTCGGGACGCTGTTGAGAGGTATCTGTCTGACCTAAAGGTGGATACGGCTCCCGGCCGCGATGGAATCACTACGCGTCTTCTCAAGAATTGTGCGAGTGCTTTTGCTGTTCCCCTACACCTCCTGTTCACCAAATCGCTCACTTCAGGCTGTATTCCCTCAGACTGGCTTTCTGCATCAATCACTCCCATCTTCAAGAAGGGTGATAAACTTGATCCCTCAAATTACCGCCCTATTAGCATACTTTCTTCGGTCTCAAAAGTCCTAGAAAGGATTGTGTGTGATTGTCTGCTACAGTTCTGTTCTGAGATGACTTTGATTCCGGATTCCCAGCACGGCTTTCGTCCCAACCGCTCAACCACAACAAATTTATTATCTGCTATTGGTGACTGGACAAGGGCATTAGACTCCGGATCTCCTGTCGATGTGATTTACCTCGACTTCTCTAAAGCATTCGATCGAGTACCTCACCGGCGCCTTCTTGCTAAGTTGGAACATCTGGGAATAAGAGGTGGACTTTTGGGTTGGATTAAGGCCTTTTTGACCAACCGCAGATATCGCGTCAGAGTCGGTGATGCCTACTCTGAGGAGGGAATTGTTACATCTGGTGTCCCCCAGGGATCTGTTCTTGGGCCAATTCTTTTCCTACTTTATACCTCCGATTTACCCCCTCTTATCAGGTCCTGCATGTACTAGTTTGCTGACGACACCAAATTATTTAATCTGCCCCTTCTTCATGGTCGCACCCTCCAGGATGATCTGGATGTCCTCTTTGAATGGTGTCAAACTTGGATGCTTCCTTTAAATATCGAAAAGTGTTGTGTTCTTCACATAGGAAAGAATAACCCCAAGCTATCCTACTCTATCGATGGCCATCGACTGGCACCCGTAACTCACCATGCCGATTTGGGAGTCACTGTCTGTTCGGATCTGGGATGGTCCGTTCATGTGGGGGCGATCACGGCGAGGGCAAAACAGGTAACTTACCTCCTTGGCAAAACATTCAAGTCCTCCGATGTGTCAACATGGGCGTTTCTTTATAAGACATACATCCGACCGATATTGGAGTATGCTGGACAGGTATGGTGGCCCTCGACTAAATTCGATGAAAATCTTTTGGAATCTGTACAACGCTGGGTCACACGTATGCCGTACTCACACATCCGCCCATCCTATGAGGAACGTCTAACTATTTTCGACATACCCAGCTTTGCCGAGCGTCGATCAAGAGGTGAACTTATTTTTACATTTCGTGCGATGAACGGCCATTTTGGTGATGAAATAAAAAATGTTTTTCAGCTAAATACCAATAGCTTGCGTGGCCATCGCTTGAAGTTGTCGAGAGAACCATTCAAAACATCGCCTCGTCAGATGTATCTACCAAACAGGGTTTTCAACGCTTGGAATCGGCTGCCAGATGCTGTTGTGGAGTCAACTTCAGTCAACACCTTCAAGAATAGACTGGACGAATGGAGGTCGCATTGAAATTGTTTTTGTTCTTTAATTCGAGATTCTCATGTTGGTTTTCATTCTTAATTCCACTGTTGTTCATTTTCATGTTTATTCTTATTTTGGGTTTATAGGATCAACCTCAACCCTTGTACAAGGTTAAATAAATAAATAAATAAATAAATCTAGCATCGGGTTTTCATCAAATTGAGTTAGATGAAGAATCTATTGAAAAAACCGCTTTTACAGTTGATAACGGGCATTATCAATTTCTTAGAATGCCATTTGGATTAAAAAATGCCCCTAGAACATTTCAGAGATGCATGAACGAAATACTTAAAGATTATATTGGAAAAATTTGCTATATCTACATGGATGATATAATTATATTTTCAGAATCAGTCGAGGAACACTTAGCAAATATTCATACTGTTCTTGAAGTCATAAAGAAAAACAATTTCAGATTCAATTAGATAAATGTCATTTCTTCAAGGATGAAATAGAATTTTTAGGACATATTATTACGCCAGAAGGAATTAAGCCGAATCCAAATAAATTGAAAGTAATTTCACAATTTCCAATTCCGAGAACTCAGAAAGAAATAAAATCATTTCTTGGTCTAGTAGGATATTATAGAAAGTTTATTCCAAATTTTGCAAAGATTACTAAACCTTTGACTATATGTTTGAAGAAAAATGCGAAAATTAATATTGATGATCCCAAATACATTGAAGCTTTTGAAATATGTAAAAGGAGTTTAATGAACGAGCCGATATTGCGTTATCCGAATTATAATGAACCCTTTGTTTCAACTACAGACGCATCAGGATTTGCGATAGGTTCTGTATTATCTCAAGGCATTCCTCCGAATGACCTTCCAATTGCGTATGCTAGTAAAACCCTTAACGATGCAGAATCTAAATATAGCACCATTGAAAAAGAATTACTCGCTATCGTTTGGTCATGCAAGCATTTTCGTCCTTATTTGTACGGGAGAAAATTCACAATTTATACGGATCATAAACCTTTAACATGGTTATTCTCTTTGAAAGAACCTAATTCACGTCTAATGAGATGGCGTATTAAACTTGAAGAATTTGATTATGAAATTAAATATAGAAAAGGATCAATGAATAATGCAGATGCATTAAGTAGAATAAAATTGGAAAATGGTAAAAATACGATTATAAATAAAGACTTCGCATATTCTAATGACATTACGTATGAAAACTTTATGAAACTATACGAAACAAATAATATTCCCAATTGTCATAATGTTGAAGAAAAACAAGGTTATTTATTCAAAGCCCCTAATAAATATTCGCTAGCCCATTGCGTATCAGAAGATTTTCATATGGGAAGAGGCATTGCCCGAGATTTTAAGAGAAAATTTGGAAATATAGATGAATTAAAATCGCAAAATAAAAAAGTAGGAGAATTAGCCGTTGCTCGAAATAAAAGCCGTGTTATTTACTATTTGATAACCAAGAAATCCTATTATGATAAACCTACATACGAAAATGTATTTAATTCCCTTTTATATTTGAAAAAACATATGGAGTCACAAATGAAACTTATTTAGCTTTACCGCGTATAGCGTGCGGATTAGATGAATTAAAATGGCCTATCATTTTGAATATGATAAAGTATATTTTTGCAAGATGCAAAGTGAAAATAATTATTTATTATTTATCGCCACTGCATACTGAAGTAAATAAAGAATTTATAGATTTTAACGGAATCGAAGAGAATTTACGTAATGAAGATGAAAATATTGAGATGAACTATATTGAAGAAAATGTAATTTCTATTAATCACGCTACGAAAGAATTGAATAATATACGATTACCGAAAGTAGGAAATAGCTCATATGATGAGATTAATTATGAATTAAGTATTAATAAAAGAAATGATATGAACCCTATTGAAGATGATTCAATATCAATTAATAATAAAGTACTGAATGAAAAACTAGAGAGATATCAAGAATTATTGAATCGAGGTAATAATATAAGTTATAATGAAATTGATGATATTGTTTATGATGAAATTAATGAAGATTTACTAAATGATTTTAAACTTAGATATTCAGACGGATTGAACGAAAAACGTTCCGCAGAAAGAAGAATGTTCCTTCCCTCCAAATACAAACCCCATGTATATTAAAAACCCTGTGGTTAGAAAGTTAGATCTAGTTTACGAAAATATTAACGCTCGCGAAATAGATACGCATAGAATTCAAGACATGAAAAATAGACACATTTATCATAAAATTATTACTCCCTCGTGAAATAATATACTCCCCATTTTACTTGGAAAAGCTTATATAACGAAGAAGAATATACAACTGATTTATCATATTGATTTGAAACAAGTCGAGGATCTTATTTCAAAGTATCAGAAAGAAATTGATAATTTGAAAAATAAAGAATTATTGGGATTTACACAAACGCCGCATTATGAATATTTACAACATTCAAATACAATAAATATTAAAACTTTAGAAGAACTTGTTAATGGAAAAATAAGAGTTAAAAGAGGACTTATTAATATTGGAGGTAAAATTTCAAAGATTTTATTTGGAACCTTAGATTCAGATGACGAAGAACTTTATAAAAATTATTTTGAAAGTATATCAAGAAACGAGGACACACTTATGAGGAATCAAAGACAGATTGCTACTGTGATTAATGATTTGAAAAATAAGTATATTGATAAATTTCGACAATTCGCAGACAATTATAAATTATTACGAACAATACCGCAATTGAGACACATTGAACACATGCATCTTCTCACATTTGAAATTAAGGATCTTAAAAGTATATTAGATGAAATACAAACAGCAGTGAGCTTTGCTAGATTACATATTCTACATGAGTCTATTCTGCCATATACAAAATTCGCAGAATTAATTAAAAATGACACTATTATTCCAATGAATCATTTAAAAGATTATTATCAGTTATGTCATACGAAAGTAATGTTTAAAGAGAAAGTTCTATTATTTCTTATATCAATTCCGATCGTTTATGAAGAAAATTTTAATCTATACAAGTTTTACTATATCCCTCAGAAGAACTTAACCCTTCCTTATATCAATCCTTATATGCTCACTCAACAAGAAGAATTGAAATGGTCAACCAGTGAATGTCATGCAGTCGAAGAAGACTACCTTTGCGATCAAGACTCCTTAACAAAACCTCCAGAATGTATGAAGACTGTATTGAAGACACATTTAAAAAATTGTCCCAGGAAAAAAGTTATTCCTATATCAAATTTGAAAACCTTAGAAGATGGAAGCATCCTTTCGATAAATAATATGAAGATTCAAGAAAAATGTCCTCAGCAAACAAAATATTACTTCACTTCACCGATGGCGATAATCCAATCGAAATGTATTATAAGTAACTTAAAAAAAGAGATATTCCCAACTCCGATTAAAAATGAAGAAAAATACATAATTCTACCCAAGACGGCGATAATTCCACGAAATCAATCCCAAGATGAGGAAAAAGAAGAATTCCAGGAAGAAGATATTCCAGATGTCAAGTTAGAAGATATACAAAGATGGAAACCTAGTACACCATCAACTTTTATTATTATTTTAGGAATACTTATGTTTTTAATTATTTTATACTTTTTATTGAAATATTTTGAAAAATGTAAAGCTACATCTAATCAAGGTGATACCTTTATCCAAAGGGGGGAGGAATTACATAATATGGCCCCATACTAATTAGATACATTGTTTATCTATATACCATTGATTCGATGTTATATTTTGCAGACTAAGCAGTGAACACCTGCAGTCAATACGCAGAATAAGATAAGAGAATGTTATAAATATCTGTGGATGACAATTTCTAGTCAGTTAATTAATCGATCTAGTAGCTCTACCAAGTATTAACGTTGTATTGTATTGAATAAAGTAAAGTTGTTTTTTTAAAAACGAAGTCTTCCTCCCGAAAAACATAATTATATGTCATGTTTGTTGTCATCAACAAGTAGATATTACTTGAATGTTAATTTTTATTGTACAAATATCATATATCAAAACGAGACCAGTGATCTTATAGAGTGCTTCTGATTATGAAATGAATGATTATCGATGTTTTCATCTGAACAAAGGTACAGTTCAGTGTTCATGCTACTTTAAATTTCAGAAATGTGATTTCGAAATATTTCAGGTAATATGAACTCAATATAAAATGCAGTTATTAATGAAACACCTTGCTAATGTAGAACTGAGTTAATAGAGGTACTCAGGTTTTGGGAGAAAGTGAGCTCTATATAACCTCATTTTCGGTAAAAGTGTTATATTTTGTGGAACTCATTCTACTATATCTATAATTTCCGAAAACCTGATAGGAACCAATAGATCAATTTCTTAGGCTTAGGGTGAAAAAGAAAATTTACCCTTCTATCTGAGTCTACACCTTCATAACTTCAAGTATCATACTCTATATTTATATTTCTTCAAGATAATATGTGCCAATAGAGCATATAAAAATTATCGGACAAGTATCTGATCTTGACTCCCAAGGTATATTACATTCACTTCACGGAAAAAAAGCTTGAAATAAAAAATTCAATGAAAAAAAAACACGTCAATTTTTACTGTAAAATATTTCCCATTTTGAAATCATACTCATCGAATGGTTTTCATATATTCTGGTTGATAACGTTGAATGAAAACAAGTCTTGAAGGGACCCATATTTTGAAGACCTTCATTCATCATCCTCATTATGGGTTAGTTCAACATACAATTCCTGTAAATTTCCGGGTAAACCTCCTGCAGCTCATAAAGTGAGGCAACCACTAACAAACAATCTCGCCTCTGAATAATTCACTTGCATGATCGCGTAGGGAAAGTGAATGTATGTCAACAACCAGACCTCTTGCCATGCTCATTAATTCCTAGAAACAAATTTGAGTGGGCGGATCTACATTTTCCAACCCGTGATGTCAGAAGTGTTTGATGATGTACCCTCTTTGAAATAGGATGCGATCCGGATGGAAATTATTATTTTCTATTGATTTACTGCATCATAGATCAAATGAATACATTCAGTAGACTTTTCTGAAAGGTGCGAGGAATCTTTCAAAATGTTTTCGGAAGATATGAAGTTAAATAAATCAATGTGATGAATATTTTTTCTTTGAACAATTTGCGTAATGAATCAACTACATTTAAGCACAATTCCGTGGGATAGAAAAGTATGTCATAGAGAAATACCTATCAGAATAACTCGGTTATAAACATAGTATTAAGATATCGATGAAGATATATTTCGGAATAAAGGTGTGACCGTGTGTTAACGTATACGCTTTGGATTTGTTCATTGCTCCCGGCCCGCATCGTTTTGATTTAGATTCTGTCCAAAACAGGCAATAGTGTGCAATGTAAAAATGGTGTTTCATCTTAATTGTTTACTGTTATTATTTCCTCGAACATTTCGGCCGTCAAACTTAATTCATTTTCGACGTTTTGCCAGTACGAGGATCTATCCTTTTCAGGAGTCATGTTGTACATCCTACTTATATTATAAATGCGAAAGTTTGTGAGGATGTGAAGTATTTGTGACTCTATTACGTGAGAACTACCGAACGGATTCAGATGAAGCTTCACATCATTATGGGTTATCTATCTGAATATCATAATTTATAAAAATTTTGTGGTATTTGAGCATAAAACAATCAAAAAATATTAAGCGAGTCGAAAAAATGCCTTCGTCTCAGAGCTATAAGGCCCATTCGTCAGAGAACATACGTCGCGTATCGTCGAGAATCATCCATGTTATTCTTACGGTGATAAGCAAAAGTGACTCATAACGATCGATTCTAGGTAACTAGATGAAACTGTAAAATATCGAAGTACAACAACTGAGAAGTACTATTATCAGTTGTTGTAGAATATCTTGGGTAACGTACCCCCAAAGAAACCGCGTGACGGAAGGGGCCATTCGTTGAGAAAATTGTAGTATAGGTGTTAAAAATTGAGCCCCCTCAGACGACATCCTCAACTACGCCTATGGTTCGAACGCACCGAAACGTCAACTCGATCTCTGCAACTCTATGAACAGCTGATTGACGTCAAAACTGACCTACCTCTATAGACTAACCTGGTGACAGATCAACTCATGCTCATTAATTGTATCAATTAATCAATTCCTTTTTGGATCGAATCTCTCTGAATATCAGACCTCTCTTGTGCTTCTCTTGTGAAATTAGAATTTTCAAAAAGTCACCTCGCAAATTAATTGTACATTTCGTTCATTTTTGGAAGCTATCAATTAGGTAAGTCAGTATTTCTCAAAGTCATCTCTCATTAATGCATATTTAATGTTATTTTCGTTCTTTTTATAAAGTTTGAAAATGTGTCCACGTTTTAGATCATAAAAATCTATAAAAATACTGGTAATCCTCTCTCACTTTACTCTCAGAAAATCTCTATTGCATTTAACTAATGGAATTAACTCCTCTAAGATATATATTTTGATATATTTTGCTGTTCTCATGATTTTTCAGATTTCTTCAGACTTTTCACATTGGAAATAATAATTGATTGCTCCAGAAATGAACATTATTTGTGGTAATGAATTTTGATTCATTATATTCTAATGTGCACCTCATTCTCTCAATGTATTCATCTCATTTCTCAATTATGTACATCTCATTACACTTGCTAATCATTGTTCTCGAGTTTCAGATGAATGAACGATCTCAAGCGTAAGGGTGAATCATGGAGTCAGTCTTCTCTCTCAATAAAATCAAGTGAACTTCTCTGAAGTATTTGAACGATCAAGTAATTCACAAATTGAACCTGATTGACAGTCTCAATCCCTGCTTCACCTTGAGCGGTCTCCCCAAATATTGCCCACATGATTGAATTGGTATGATCTCCTCATTATAACTAAGAAATTCTCAAGTCCATTCATCGAAAACACTTAGCAAGTGGCACCTCAAGCCTTCAGCTTCAGACGAATCAATAGGGTTGGTGATTTGTGCACTCATACAATGTACTCTCATATTGTCATTCTCATAATTATCAATTGTAACTCTTATTTTTCTGATGAACACTAACCCTGCTTGCTAAAAGTAGTTTGTCACTGTAAATTTTGTCTCAATTGATTAATTAGCCTTCTCTTTACAGAACTACGTTATAGATCATAATTATTGATTTCTCTACCTTGATATTTTCATATTGTAATGATCTCAATGAAGACCAGACTTAGACTATCAAGCTTTCAATACAAGTACTCCTCTAAGGCTTAATCTCACTTTTATTACAACTCAGTCTACTCTAACAATTCATTATTGAACCTTTTGTTTTTCTGATGAGATAAAGAGTCTCTCGCAATAAATTTCATTTGCATCATCACTGTAAACTCTGTGTTTAATTTTGGATTAATGGAACTCTCTCAAAGTCTAAGTCTGACTTCTCTCATTTTGAACTTCTCTAGATTACCTCTGTTTTTAGTTGAATAATCACTCTGAGTTTATAGATGACTTTAATATTGTATTTTTTACTGTATTAACTTCATGCGGGTGACTTATTCATTTCATGACTGTGAATGATGTCAATAAATGTTTTCGCAATACCATCTCTACTTCAATTATCTGGATACAGCCCTAAACTTTATTTTCCAAAATCAGAACAACCCCGATTTCGTTTAATAGGTTAGACGTATATACTGCAGAATAGGTACGGAAAAACAATCGGATCTGGTAGGCGGTGTGACAATTAGGATCTCGGCTTTTTCAAGATTATTCGTGTTTGACAATGATATTATAGTAATAATCATTATGAATAACAATAATATCAATAGCCGATTTGGGCAGACCAATCTCTTTCCTGTTCAGAACATCTCAATTTTCATCCTATAGAGTCTGCGGTAATACGCAGAGTAGTGCTATATGTACCATATAGCACTTAGGTATGATCGAATTCTATTGTATGAAAGGTGCTGCCAGTACTCTGCGACTGCAGGAAATTGGACTAGCGTTGATTGATTCTTCGTTGTATCGATGAAAACAATTCCATAGCTACAGGGAATTCAGTGTACACCTGCAGTACTGAGTTTGTCTTTATTGTCCTTGCAGGATTCTTTGTTTTTTTCGAAGTTTTGAAATTTTGTTAGATGTTGCGGTTGCTCAGAATTCAGCTGATTCTATATCTGGTATTCGCGGAACAGAAGGTAAAAATGCTTTTTCCATGGATTTTCGGCGACTTGAAACATCGTCAGTATTGTTCTCAGCTCTATGTTTGATATTTTTAATTGTGTCATTTTCAGTGTATCCGTCAGCTACTAGGAAGGGATTCATGTTTGAAGTTATTCTGTTTCACATATTTAGCTCCCTTTGTTGACACTGGTTTTAGTTATTATGATGATTCAAAGAATTGTGTAGTAATCTATCAGCGTGTGGGTCTAGATGATACTTAGGTGCATGTTGTTTTCGAATGTCAGAAACTCATTAAATTTTTTTCTCGCACGACTTTATATGGCGAATTTGCCATCCGCAAAAACTTACAATGTGCTCTATTTCATCAATCTCTGGACCTAAGCACTGGATAAAAAATAACTGTCCATATAGATTATCTCGACTTTTTACGTGCATGCAGCTGAGTCAAATAAAGAGGTTGCTTCTCGAATTGGAACACTTAGACGCCAAAGTAAATTACTGCCCTAGGATACCGCATTTATTACCGACCGGGCATTCTCTGTAAAGATAAGCTAGCAGCAGGAGATGTTACCATTGATGTCCTCGCCTACAAAGTGGTTCCTACGCCTCCCAGTGTATCTCATTCAGGTACTTGAAATCTTTACAATGCAATCATTGAAAGCGACACGATACTACCTCGCTTAATCTCCTTATCAAACTGGTATGGTGTTCCACTAAAATGATCCGAGTGTTGTGTGTTACATGTTGGGGACAAATGATTCGGTTGCAGTATTCCATCTATGGGATAGTAGATGATTCATTTAATCATAGTTCAATTTTGATTTCAGATTATTAGTCTTTGAATATATCTCAAATATAAAAGTGGTTCAAATATGATGAAGACAAATTCTGCAGATGACGCGCATGTTTGCAGGCCCGGATCTAGAGTGACAAGCGCTTTTGCCCCGGTAGTCAGTTAAGGGCACGCAGGGGCGGCCTTAGCCATTGCGAGGTCTCGGGCGGGAAGTCTTCGCGAGGACCTTTTTCCTTCGTGAAGAGTATGTGATGCCAAAGTAAGTCCGGTTGTTCGGTATAGGTTATTGTCATATTTTATAAAGATATGAAATTTGAGTTTTAATTAAAATATAATAATATAATATAACATATAAAGATAATATAACTTTGGAGGATTCACAAAATTAACAAATACAGAAATAATAAATTCAAAATTCATGTTGCAGTGGTTTTTTACGATATTTTTATAGAAAATTTCTCTCAAAATCCACCATATATGACTTTTCATGGGATTGTCCGAGCGATAGAGGAGCCACTAATTATGAGTTTGATTGAACGTGAAGTCCCAGTTTTACCAAGTCCTAAAGCTCAGAGCAGTTCATGGTAGTGTTGTGCAACTTGGATACTTTTGAGTTTCCGATGTACTGAATGAAGTATTATGTATTGGATAAATTCATTGTATAGTTGGTATCCAAATTTATACTTACAAGAGTCACACTGAAAAGAACGGCTTTAGAACCTAACGAATTGAATTGATTTCTCAATTCTCAAAAATTTTAAGTTATTCGAAAAATGTGAATATAACCTCTAAATGTAAATGAAGAACCGAAAACAATGGAAGTTTTCCATCACAAAAAATAGAATATAACAAAACTGAACTCAATATTCTTATCTCTAATCACTAGGTTTGAAAAAAAACAGATTTCGCTCTCCTCTTTCCGTAATTCTCTACAATGGAATGAATTCATTCATAAGACGATAATGCAACGAATATTTCAAAGGAAGCGCCAAAGAACGGTCAACAGGGCTATAAATATTTTATGAGGTTCCAACATCTGGGATGAGTAAACATTGTACCTAAATACTTAGATAATTTTCACCCTAATTGTGTTGTGTGCATTCTTTTCTACCTACTGATCTGGTGCCTCAATTACCCATTTGGACGTTCCAACAAAGCGCAATATTCAAAAACTACAGAATGGTTTCTTCAATTTGGTTCTGAATGAATGTATGGGTTAACTAACTGCTTTCGAATATACCTTATTTTCAAACCTTTATAAATAATAAGGGATCTGAATCAATATCAAAATTTGCTCGGGTTGTTGTGTGTGAGGCCCCACCAAGAGCGAGGCCCCGGGCGATTGCTCCGTTGGCCACCCCCTAAAGCCGCCACTTATGGCACGCTAAAATCAACCAGTTTGAATTTTCATATTTTTGATTTTCTCGGAAACATCAATTCACTAGTGCTTGCACCGAAATAGTATAATGGAAACATGATAAATATGCCAAGAATCTTTGAAATCAATTAAATCCATATTTTTCAGTGATTTCAGATATCAACGAATGACTGCCATACTTGGGAGAAATAGGTTATGAGGTCCTATATGTCTAGGTACAATGTGTTCTCAATAATTGAGATTTTATTCGTATTACTAGTGGAAAAGGGAAAATAAGTTTTTGTTTGCCTATCTGGTTATTAATGTGAAAGTAGAATCAGTGTTACAAAATTCATTGTTGGTTAAACTTCTTAATTGTTTCCTAACTTTCGCCAGAATTTCATTGCAGATAATGATTTCATTTTCGAAAAAAGAAACAATTTAAAACTTAATTATCGCAGGCATTAGCGTTATTCATCTCTTCTTTGTTCGTATGTGTGTTTCTGTTTGAATCATTATGATTTCGAAGAAAAAAAATTTTAAATTAGCCGATTCCCTATGTATTCAGGAAAAGTATCTGAAAAGCGATATGAAAAAGGAGGATTTCAGCTAGGGGTACTAACTTTTGTGTGAAATTCAATTGACGAAAGATCGGTACAATAATTAATGCATTTAAAATGATTGAGAGCTGGTTTTTAAAATTTCTGAGGTTTTCCCAGAAAAATTGAGAATAGAAAAGTTTTCGAACTTTTTTTTAATTTCTTCCTGAATATTTGACCAACATCTGTAATAAAATCATGTCAAAACTCGGACAAACTTCATTTCTCATGTGAAACCCTTTTATCGCTTTCAACAGAAGAGCATATTAGCATATTTTTTTGGTATATTACTTGGCTTCAGACCGGTGGTCACGCGGCTAGTCACAAATTCATATACAGTATTGTACAGTCATCAACAAGTATACAATTGATTACGAGGAGATGAAAAATTTATAAGTATTTACACATGTGTATAAAAAAAAATTTTTGAAATTATAAGAGCATATAAATTTAAAAAAAATACTGAATATAAAGATTGTATGAATATGTAAAACACAAGAATTTATACGAGCATTAAATAGATAAATAACAATGTAATGAATAATTTAGAGCGGTACAGTTCAATTAAGTATAAACAAGGGTATAAATCAGATTTTGAGGCACATCTTAGTGAGGTGGTAAATTTATAAATTGTCAAGAGGAAGTAGGTGATTTATATTGAAAGGTCTGTAAACTTTAAGTTCATCTCTTAAGATTGTGTGAACATTGTTGATTTCGTGGGAGTATTTTCCACATCCAAGAAAAAATGTGATCCGAATCAGCTTTCACATGACATGCTTTACACTCATAAGATGGCAGGATGTTGATCTTATTCAAATGAGCTGGACAACAACAATGTGCAAATGTTATCCTTGTGATTGTGGTTACGAATTCTCTACTGTAGATAAAATTTTGGGGCCAATATTCAGTTAGTATGCTTTTGGTGAATAAATTGTAATTGGTTCTCGATATCTTCTGCTCCATTTCTCCTAAATATATGGAGATACCTAGTTATCAGCATGGAAAAGTGTAAAATTACAATCATAGTTAGGACCATTATCAATGCTGACTCTGGCTAATGTATCAACATATTTGTTACCCTCTACTCCGAATGTGCTTCAACCCATATGAAAGAAATATCATTGTTTCTCATTCTGTTTTGGCAATAGATATTTTGAATAGTCTACAGGATTGGATTGTTCTGTGACTCCAGGGCTTCACTTGATTTAAGGCTTGCAGAACTGACATAGAGTCTGAGAGAATGAGGAATTTCTTGTTAGTATGCGTGAAAGCAAAAATGAGTACCTCTTTTATTGCTATAGCCTCAGATGTGAATATGCGATATTTTCTATTTAATTTCATTAGTTTTTGGATATGAAACTCCGGTATGTAGATGGCAGAACGGTGGAGAATGGTGGAGAAGTTCAGACGCATATGACTGTCAGAGTTGCCATAAGAATTCTCCCGATATCACAAAACTCCCGGATATGTCGACGAAGTGCGTAACTAGTGGAAGGTATTAACTTGAGGAACTCTGAATTCTTGTGAACTTTTTCGATATTGGAAAAATGTGTCAGAGCATTTTTCCCGATTATATGTGAATCACCCTCGTATCATGTTATCCAACATTCAGTGGGAACGACTCAGGTGACATTGTGAGATCTTATTGAGAAAGTATGCTACTCTAATGGATTTGGTGCAGATTTTATGTTAGTTTATAATGAGAGGATGGTCAGTTGGAACGATTAGCAACAGACCTTGTCGTATTATCCCAGTTCCCTCGACTTCGAACAAAACTAGAGATAGAAATTTGCCACTTCTCTATGATAACGCCACGGTGCCTGAATCCCTATTCGAGTTAGGATAGGAATTCCAGAAGAGATTCCCAAACGTATTTATCAACTGGACATTTAACATAAATCATGGCTGCAATAGGGTGGAACTATTACGGTTTCTAGTAATTTGTTCGGAATCAGTTTCAAAGCCGTTTCGATCGATTGGAGTTTTAACGTTATTTCAACATGTGGAATTACTATTGCACACTAGTATTTCATTAATTATAACTTGCACGGAGTGTTCAGATATCGATGATTTAGTACTACATCAACTAAATCAGAAGTAATAAACATGTTATATGCTCTGCTTCCGGGAAACATAAATTGCTGAATATCGCAAGTCGCTACGATGTCTAGTTTTCATGCTACAGGGTAATTTTGAAATCTGATCAACTCTTATATTTCGCTCCAACTGCCTCAGTATTGTGACTACGCTCTCAGAATATAAACATCTATGTGGCAGTTTTTTCAGTACTATTGACGACTGGTATCGAAATTTCAGTGACACTTCAAGTTTTTATGGAAACCATAGTGTAAGAATGACAATTCTCGGAATATGTCATAGTTTTTGGTCCTGAAAAATATTCTGTTTTCTTGTATTATAACATGTTTGGTTCATCTATGGAAGATGATTGCGTTTCATTGGGGTCCCGTAGCGGTCTTCAAACATCTGAAGTGCCGAAAAATCATCACCTGGAGGGTCGTATCCGGTTTGAAAAACCCTCACGACCAGAGAGCAAGAATTTGTGAATTTTGAATTTGAATATCGAAGGAATTTCGAAAGACAAGTGTGATTACGTCTCCAAATTAGCTGATGAACATGGTATCGAAGTGATTCTTCTGTAAGAAACCCACACGGCAACAGAAATAATCCTCGTGAAAGAGGGCAGTTGAAAGGTTATGTATTAATTGATTCTTTACAAGTTTAGCATGTTATGTTAAAAAATATCAGTCCCTAACTTTCAGCAGATTCGGAAAGAGGAAATTTTTCATTTCTTTAAAATTCTGTGAGAAGTAGTAACTAAAAATTCAGACAACTCAAGATATGAAAGGTCACCAATGACTAAGACTGTTTTTGTCATAGTTCCGAATAAAGAGTTTTACTGATATTAAAATAATATTGAATGTTATTTTTCTAATTCATTGAGATATCATTGGAAATGGAACATCGTTCAGTGATTTCTGCATGGAAAAATATTGATTTCTCTCATGTGGCGAGAGGCCAACATATAATGAATAGGTAAATATAACCATGAAGATTGTACAATATTAAGATATTCTAGCACAATTCTGTTCTGAGAGATGTGTCAAAATGAACAGATTTTTGACTGAATAAAAAAAATAGTTATTCTCCTACCAAGTTCAGAATGTTTACGAGATTGCAATCGAGTACGGGAAGGATACTCTCTGCACAAGATAGGAACATTATTTTTCTACGACCCCACATTGATAATATATATTTCATTTCAACATATAAAACATTCCATGAAAATCCATAATACACATGAATTTCACATGTCGTTAGCATGGTACTCTCATGGTTGACGTTCGATGCATAGGTACATATCATGAAAGTGTGTGGGAAGGTGACACTTTCTGAACTAAAATGAGTACGGGAAAGTGGGCAAAAACGCACGGTCGTAGAAAAATTATTTTTTAACATCATGAGATCGTATTAATAAAAACATGTTGAATCCATCACATTTTCTTTTTCACTATAAATTTGTGTCATCAGGAAGCATTAGATACACTCGAACATAGTGAATTATTCCTTCATAGAAGTCGTATCGAATACTTTTTCGAATGAAACTAACCTCAAGTGTCTTGAATACTTCGTAGTTGAATGTTTTAATTTCTTCTGCGATAGTCATTTTTGATATATTCCACAACAGTGTGTGCACATTATACTCATTGGAGTTACTCTGATTTCGTAGCTAGCTCTCAAACAAGGATATAAGTTGCAAGCTTTTGACAAGTCTAAGATAAAACCTACAGTTTTGTGTTTTGTAGTACTTTTTATCGTGAACTGTCCCAATTCTCTGTCCATGTTATGTTTTCATAACTCTCGAGAAATTCATCATTTGTAAAAATTTCACTCACGTGTAAAAGTTCAATAATTTACTTAGGTCGGTCATAGAGGTTTTCGACGAATTGTACATAGAAGAAAACGCTGGTTTTGAATACAGGTTTACTCATATAATTAAAATTTCCAAAGATTCTAGAAATATTCCCTCTTCAAAAAAAAAAAAAAAAATAAATGTAGTGCAATACAATTCGTCTTATTCGAAGGAGTTCAAATGTTTAAATTGACTCGAAGTAGTGATGAATTACATTTTTTTCGTCATGAAAAAAAACAACAGATTCAGGATTTCGTTCTATGCTGCCGTTGTAATATGGAATAGTGGGTGCCATTTATTGAGCAAAAAATCGAAAGTATTTATCAAAGTGATGGACATATTTGTACCCCATGTGTCGTTTCTATCATCATGATCAGGTTAATTATTCGGATAGAAAACCTTTACAATGGGACTAAATTCTCATCAAATTCCGTGTACTTTATTATCAATATATGTATCAATCAGCAGTAACAATGAGAGCGCTTTTCATGTTGAATCATTGCAATTGAGCAATGAATTGTCTTGATGAAGGGGATTGACGCTGATAGAGCTTTGACACTAATTGGAAGAGCATATCACGAGTATCTGATTGTTCAATCAACAGTTAACTAATAATGCAAATGGGAAGTTGAACCCCCACTAGGGCCTGGATAGTAGTTATACCTACTAATAACCCCTGCGGTATCTCCTCTGCGAACTAATTGCCTACCCTAATCGTACCCCTCAATCCATCTATATGAAGATCAAAAACTTTCATTCCGCAGATATGGGGAAGTCGTTAGTTGCCTCGAGTTTCTAAAGTTCAAGTGGCGGAATTCGGAACCGACGTTGCCTTCATCGGCTGAGTCTAAATAGATTATATGTAATGATTCAAATAAATGGCATATTTGAGATTCTTCACCTTGATATTATACTTATGACCTTTTATCATTTTTGAACAAGATAAAACTATAATCTTGAACCCTTCCTCATTGTTATACAACCTTCAATGTGGAGATGACTCATAATAAAATTTTCAAACCATAATATGCCATTCATTCAAGAACTAGACGGTGCTGATATTTTTGGTCATTTTTTCAAACATTACGTTTGAATAGAATTTTTTTTCAAATAGTTTCTTGAGGCATGCCTCAAACTTGTACTTTTATCAGAACAAATATGCATTCTAATAGGGCCCTGAGAGAGGCCTATGTCCAGCAGGGGACTTTTTGGGGGCTGGTTGATGATAATGATGTACAATCTAAGCAAGTCAGATTGTTCAGATTCAATCATAACATATTCTTCAATGTCTTATGATAATATCTTCATATGAGGAGACCTGATCGACTGTAGTCTCGACATATATTCTACCACGAAGGTGACGAACAAAGTATAGTATATAATATTACTAGCTAGCAAGGTAAGAGGGTTTTTACTGGCGAATGGAGGATATAACTGACGAGCCGAGACGAGAAGTTACCTCCTTGAACCAGTAGAACCCGTTACCTTGGCGTGTATTGTTTTATATTTTATTTGTTTCTCATTTGTAAAAAGGTTAGATAAATTCCAAAAAAATCTTAATAATTTGCCGCAAATGTCGTAAGCTATGGAACCGTTGCCATGAACATGTCTGTTTATTTTTCTTTACATTCGTTTTGGCGAAAGCAAACATGAATGTACCGAAAGAAATTATTGGGGCAGCCAGCAGTGAAGCATCATGTTTATTACCCGCATAATCAGCTTCAAGGTACGAGCGAGAATACGACGACTCCAAAATGTGGCAAAACCAAAATAGTGTGATTGGGGTAACTAAAGATGTTTGTTGGTCTACTTGAATCAACTATCAGCTAGATTCAGCCCTGATAATTTATGGGCAAAATGGTCTATGCTGAAAAGCTGTTTGGAAATGAAAGAAACTGCCCTTGTTCGCAGGTTTGTTTTCCTTGAAATATTTATTGAAAAATATGACGTTCAGTTGACATTTACAGAATTCAAAAGGTTATAGCGTTTCTGAAACAAAAAAATGTGCGTTATACGCCAAAAAAGGCCAAGGTAATAAGTAAAGAAGGGGCTTGACAATTTCTTTTACATGCTCCTGATGACCAGTGGTTGCTGGCGAAAATTGTACCAATATTTGGGATTTTTGGATGTTGTCGATTTGACGAAATTCTCTCCTCAAACATGAATGATGAATAAGGTATGGGAAAAAACGTTATTGTGACATTGCGGCAAAATTGACCATCAAAAGGATCACTATGGTGATCCTTATCGGTTATGACCGATGATGGCTGCAGCTTCAAGCCCTGCATGTTATACAGAAAATATGTAAATCTTTGGCCTCCTGGAACATAAAGCCCAAATTTTTTTTGATATACCGACATGGAAAGTGCATTTCCCCTATTGCTGGCCAGTATACTATTGGTGGTGTCCTAAGACAAATAGCGAAATATTTAGGTTTAAGAGACCCAGAGTTATACACCGGCTACTCTTTTCGCAGAACTGGAGCCATTATATTTGCGGATTCGGGTGGAGATATTTTACCACTACAGCGTGCAGGAGGGTGGAAGAGCACAGAAATTGCGATGAGTTATGTCCATGATTCGGTCAACAAAAAAATTGAAATGTCTAGCAAATTATTTGGTAGTGAAAAGAGTACAAATGTTCAGCAGTCCGCGAGTTCAGCAGTTTTTGAGTAAACAGATGGTTCATCATCATCAGTATAAACTCTTTCATCATAAAAGATCTGTGTTACTGAACATAACAATTGTACCATACTTTTCGCCATATATGACGATAAAAGAAAATTTTCTGATAATAATAATAATAATAATATCGACTTTATTTTACTAAACTGGTACAAAAGGCGATATTTAGCTTAAAGCTATTCTTACATATAACCCTTGATGTGTATAACTTGTGAAAATTTTTCAAATTAACTGTCAGTTTCACAAATTAGTGACTTGATAAAATAAACCTTCTTGATTAATATCGTGTTTTTGGAAACTGACGTTTGCAAATGAGAAACAAATAAGGTGTCGCATTCCTTAGTAATGAGATGTGCCGAGGAAGTCAAAAAATATGTACGAGTCAAAGATAGAATTGCGTACATAACAGTGGATTTGAGACGAGATGAAACTATCAGGATTGTCCAAATCTATGCCCCCATTCGAGACATGAGGACGAAGAAGAAATAATTTACGAGTAACCTCGGGAAACAACACGCAGAAATCTCTCCAAATACACGTTTTTCATAGGAGACTTCAACCCAAAGATAGGCAAACGAAAAGACAACCAATAAATTCTAGTTGGACAATTCGGACTGTCAGAAAGGAATGAAAGAGGGCTCACATTGGTGAACTATCTAGAAATAAATAACTGATGGGCCATGAATACCTTTTAGAAAAATTGATCTGGGAAATTGACCAGAAAGGAAATTGAATATATCCTATCAAACAAGCTCCGAGTAGTCAAAGATGTCGCAGTAGTTTAGTAGTTAAAGCAGTCAACACCAGAAGTCATCACCGATTCTTAAGAAGTAAAATATGTGTTAATGTTAATGAAAGTGGATTGCACAGGAAAACGAACAAGAAGACGGAGCCGCATTAATTCTGCATTGTAAAGAATAAAAAAAAAAATATGATAAAAACCAGATAAAAGGGACCCTTCGATGAAAGATGTATCTGAAAAAATAGAGAAACCCAACAAAATACTCGGGGAAGTCACTGATGAATCACAAAGAACAGCAGAAAAGACAAAATCAGTGACAACACGAAACTCTTATCTGAATAAAGAAAAAGATAAGGATGGACAGAAGGAAAAATTCAGAAGAGTGGGCAGAACTAAACGAGCTGATAAGGAGGAAGCTACGTAGAGGCATACGAAACTATGATACTCAAATAATTGGGGAAACGATTGGAAAGAACAGGGGACCAAAGGTATTTGAAAAGCACCAATTGAAACCCAAACCAAAAAAATAAAAGAAAAAAAAACGAAACATTGGAATTGAGGAGACTGGACATGTCTCAAAATCCTGGTAAAGGATGAGGTTGTTCTCATTCATAAGAAAGGTTATATTAAGAGACTTAAGAACTCAAGGTTGATAACCTTGCTTTCCTAGATTTATAAACTATTCACAAGAGTTATGACCAACAGTCTTACACCAGAAATTGAGTACCAACAGCAACGAGAACAAACTGGTTGGTTTCAGCCTTAGTTTCAGTACAACAGATCATCCTCACACAAGGAGCAACCTGAGTGAATAAAGTCATGAATACCACTTGAAACTCTTCATGTCTTTCATCGATTTTGAGAAATATTTCGAAACAGTTGAAATATCGGCGGTATTGAACTCTTTGTCAAGGTGCAGAATAAATAGTAAATACACGAAACTGATTAAAAGCATTTACTCTCAAGGGAGACACGATGTCACCCAAACTATTCGTAGCGACGCTTGAGAAAGTCTTCATGAAGCTGAAATGGTGAGAACAGGGTGAATGCAGGATATCTTAGTCATCTTAGATTTGGGGTCGTCATTTTGCTAATGAGCAGCTCGGACTCGGAACTAAGGGAAACGCTGGTTGAATCAGAACATCACTCTTAACTGGTGACACTAACAATAAATAAAGGAAAAACAAAGATCATGACCAATACAGACGTGCAGATTATTATGACCATCGGAGGCGATATCTTGGAGAAGGTTACACATTACATATACCTCGAACAGAGGGTCACTACCTCTAGATTTCTAGATGAATGAAGAGGTCTCGCATCGATTCAGAATGACAGCTTTCGGTAGGTTGTGCTAACATCTGAACTTCCCAAAACTCTGAAGAAAAAACTGTACGAACAATGTATTCTACCAGTGCAAATCTACGGAGCCGAGACAAGGAGTCTGACAAAAATTCAACAGATATAGCCAAAATACAGCGAACACAATAACGTCAAATGCTGAAGAAGCTAAGCGATAGGATGAAGAGCGAATGTATCCGGGAAAAAACAATAATAAGGAGATTAGTTAAAGAGTTGCCGAGTTAAAGTCAAGATGGGCAGGGCATGTATCTCGCAGAACAGATGACAGATAGTGAAAGGTGATATTGAAGTGGAGACCGGGATTAGGTAGGAGAAGAGGGTAAAGGCCTGTCACAAGATGGAGAGATGACATTAAATCTCGGGCGAAAACAAATGGAATGAAATGGATGCAGATAGCCCAAAATAGATGAATAGAATAGAAGTGGAAAAAATGCCAAGGATAGGCAGGTCGTGATCGTGAATGTACGATATTACATTTGTTTTAAATGTGACTAGTAGAGGATGATTCAGGTATCTGAAGCCGGTGGAATTCTCAACATGACAAATATTCATGCTCGTCATATATTAAGACAGGATATGTCTAGAATAAAACGTCTAGAGTTCTGGAGGCATCATTTGATATTCAAGAAATATCAATATTTGTGTTCGTCCACTTAATACACCCATTTGGAAATATTGACCCATAGACAAACTAAATGAATTAATAACATTGAATTACTGGCAAAGCTCGGCACACAACACAACCTACAGCCAAGTATGATATAATGACTACATAAATGAATAAATTATGGTGAAATGACGTCATAACAACAATATAACTCAACCTAGGGTACTTCTCCCTGACACCAAAATATCATTCAAATTCGATAAATATTTTTAAACTTTCGAAGCTGGGCATCTTCAGTTAGTTCAGCATAATATTATGGAATTCAATACCTACACCTATAATATGTACCCACTTTATCCGGTAGGTGACAGTGGATGAACTGGATAATTAATGTTTATTCGTCTTGTGTCATAATTGTGACTAGTTTGTTTGAAAAAATGTTTATTATGAAGACATTCATAGATGTATAATGCCTTTATAGTATTATTATAATTCTGCCTGGAACCTACCCTACATATCTGAACTTATTTTCCATAACAAAATTTTTATGAATCAATGCATGACGTCCCACAAAATGAATTTTCGATTTCAGAACTTACCAATTGTTCAAAAACCATTTTGTTTATTGAATTCAGTAGTTCTGATGCTGTTCTTTCGATATAATCAAGATTAATACTCCATACAAGTACCTCAGTGTCATCTTCATACTTCAATAGTAGGTGAAAAGGAAAGCTCGGATAGTTTATGTAGAGAAGAAGCAAGGGGAAAAGAATACCACCCTGTGGAATTCCTATCATCAAGTCAACAACACAAGAACTTCTGTTTGATTTGCTAATTGAAACATATCGTTTGCTCTCCCTCTACACAACCAAGAGTACCCCAGGCCTCTCACCTCATATACAAGGTGAGTCAGGAGGAACGGCCCAAACTTCAGGTGTGTATTCTACAGGTCGCAAAAATTGCAAGAGACTCATATGTTGTTTTTCGATTTTCATTTGTTGTCAAACTATATTTTCTACATTGAAATGGTTTCATTCATAGCTTTTCTTTCATAAACGGTCAAAAATCCCGCTATTAACCTCCAAATATATTCGACTTCGTCTGCCCACATTGCTTTTTTGATTGATTCGTGTCTATCTTTAATGTGCAAGAATAATATTCTAACTACTCTATAGTTTGAAAACAAATGAGTATCGGATAACAACATATGAGTTATTTTTAAATTACTTCGACCTGCAGAATACACACCTGAAGTTTGGGCCGTTCCTCCCGACTCACCCTGTATTTCTGGATTGAAACATACAATAGAATACCTTGTGGAGGAACCTTAAACAACAATCATTTTTCCGAGTTATCTGTAGAAGATTTATTTCTTAGTGATCCATCAGATATTCCGGAACCTCCTTTATACTTTCATAATTGTGATGGTATCCCCTTTCAAGAATCTCCTTTTCTGCATAGAAAACCTGGTGTAATGATAAATCATACAAGAAATATCGTTTTCTGTCGCATAGGAAGGCCTAACGTGCTAATATTTGTTCCAAAATCTGCCTCATATTCTCAATTCGTTTAAAACCAATTTATCCTGTTTCGAAAAAAACAGCGCGACAAATGCATAAAAACATCAAACAGAGCTTTTGCGAGCATCAACACCCAGAGAACTCATTTTCGAGGATACTATATCATCTCAAAACGTCTGACTCTTTTTAATATCCTGTGTTATATGAAATCTGTCAGCTTCTGATGCGATTCATGTCTTTGAGGCTATAATGGGGTTCGTGATATGAAATTCATAAATTTATCGAGTGCGAGAACAACGCTTGTTGAACATGCTATGGGTTTTTGAACGGTTGAAGTTTTTCCAATCCATTTTTCTGACACGAAGTATCAGAATGTTGGGTTGAAAGGCGAACTATGAATATCTGTATTGTTACCGTCCTCAATTTCAAATTATTTCTGATTATACCTTGCATTTGTAATCATATACAGGGTGCTACACATTGAAGTCCTATAAGGCTCATATATCTTTTGGGAGGGAAGTGAGTCATGCAATGCTCAAATATCTTTTATAATATTGAATATCAATGCTTTCAGGAAACAGATTATTAAGAATTGTCCACATGACCGCAGTCAATGACGTTGGAATAAAGGATAATAAAATGATTTTCTTATGTGGAGTATTTGAGTACTGCAAACTCGAAAATCCCAAGAGCAATCAAATTGAGTATTCGATAAAATTTAATGAGAATGGTTTCTGCTTTAGAACGCTTATCTATTCATTATATATTTCCTTTGAAATATATGAGAACCACTTTTGATAGAAGAAAATGTTTTTTTTTCCAATTGTTAGGAAATGAGATGTTTTTTGTTAATCCTCAAAGACCATAGGAAATGAATTCAATGGAAATTATTTTGGGCACTTTATTACTCTCCTATCAAAAGTTGAGAGCCTCGCAGAAACATGGTAAAGCACCCTGTATAACAACTGATGCAATTCGAATGATTTCTTTAAATTTCGAGACCTCATCGGATGTTTAGAAATCGCATGAGATTAATATACTGGTAAGGACATTATTTGGGCCATTATCTATATTGTTGGTATTCACCGACCTTTCGGCAAGCATTCGCCTGCCGTCTCCAGGGTGTTGTTGGTCTTGAGAAGGATCAGTCTTTGCCAAACTTGTTCCGTTTGGAATTGTGCACACCATACTATCCAATTATGATGTGGGGATTCAAACACAAGTCCAGACAGAACAAGTTTGGCGAAGACAGGTCCTTCTAATGACCAACAACACGCTGATGACGGCAGGCGAATGCTTGCTGAACTGTCAACAACCTATATCTTTTTTCGAGGTTTTCCGATTTTGTTGAAATTTTCACCAGGTATAGTATTGGGTATTGTTATATTAACCTGAAATTCACTCCGCGAAAATACCTGTAGTTCATCTGTTATAAAATGTGGAACAAAATCTTGTTTTATACCTTTCATTTCTATACACCTTGTGGTGAATTTCAGTCGTGAAATTGGATATCATTCAGTTTCAAGTTGAAGAGTGACCCTCAACAAAATGTAGTTTGATTTACATCAGTTTCTGATTTGAAAGTAAAGTTACACCTTTCCATTTTTATAAGAATTTAGAATATGACAATACCTTATCGACAAGTAAACATAAACAAGCACCTGAAAATTAAAAGAGTGTATTTCCACCTCGCTATTTCATCATTTCTAACAAACGAGGTGGCATATTTTCAATGCATTTACGAATTGCTTCTGGGGGAAGCAATAATTTCTGTTAATGCAGAATAATGCTAGGCCTCACGTTGCACGGGTTGTAACAGAATACTTTGAAGAAGCGAATATTCAACGATTCGTGTAGCATAAGGCTGGATTTAAATCCAATTGAACATGTATGAGATATGATAGGCAGACATGTTCGAAATCAGCAGCCCCCAGAAGCAATTCGGAAATGCATTGAAAGTAGGTATGCCACGTCGTATGATAGAAGTGATGGGAAAGCGAGGTGAATAAACACGCTATTAATTTTCAGATGTTTGTTCATGTTTACTAGTCGATAAGGTATTGTTATGTTTTGAATTGTTATAAAAATTGGAAAAAAAATGAAACAATTTCTTCGAAAATGTGTATCTTTGTTTTTAAAGCAGATACTGACGTATATAAAAATAAATTTGTTCAGAAAAAGACACAATTCAAATTAAAACTGAGTGATATCAAATTTTCCGCCTCGAATTCATCACAGGGTGTTTAGAAATGAAGCTTATAAAACAAGGTTTTGTTTCACCTGTATAACGAATAAATCACAGGTATTTTCGCGGAGTTAATTTCAGGTTGATATGACAGCACCCAATACTATACCTGGTAAAAATTTCAACAAAATCGAAGAACCACGAAAAAAGACACAGGGTGTAGAGTTTGACAAAAATTTTGCCTATCCGGAATTTATTGACGGGGAGTGTAGATAATGAAAATAGCCCAAATAATGTCCTTACAAATATCCCATCATCAGGAATATCTCGTTCACAATTAATATACTTCATGAAGTTCCTAAAAAATTTGAATTAATTAATTCGATACCCAATCGAACCAAAAGAGCAAAACTAAGTCATTCAATTAAAATGCTTTTTTTTGCATCTAAGTGTGATTCAGTTTGGACTATTCTATGTTTACCTTCCTCACAACCATTGAATGAAGAATATGAAGTCAAGACGAGACATGCGAAGCGCCACGCCGGTTCACTACCTATCTTTTCTCGAAGTGGTTCGTTGTAATTTCGAGGCCTCATAACTTGAGGTATATTTAGTTCACTAAGGAAGTAAACAAAATTCACAGGATATAATGCCAATAGTGAACTCATCAAACGTGCAAAAATTCAAGTTCATAGTTCGTACTCACAGATTTTATAGATATCTAAAACCCCCGATTTCGTCACCCACTCAGTGATAATCAAAAAAATTGTTTAGGGTACTTCCTGATGACCTATCACGTTGAAATTTGGTATGGAAGCTAGTTTCACAAAAAAAGGAAAAATTCTTCAACTTGAAACTTTCACCTGCAACCCTCAGATCTCTATTTGATTAATATTGGAAAAAAATAAACAAAGAGTAGGGATTTTGTCATAAGCAACGTACAAGAAGAATTGGAATACAAAATCCAACCAAAAACATTTTTACATAAACTATTGCCAAGACGAGCCCGTATTTCTCTAATACACATTGTCTAAAAGTTATCAAAGCCAAGATGCTAACTCTACTGTTCATCTTCATGAGTCCTTATTTCTTTACTATAAGATCTGGGGTGGGTTTCACAAAACTTTGATTGTACGATTAAAAAACCTTACTTAAATTCAAACCAATCGTAACACTCGTTTTGAAATTTCAACGAAGGGCGGTGGCTCCAATTAATTTAATGGCACAATCAACGTTTTGTAAAACCGACTCCTAGTGTATAAAAGGAAAGTTATGAACAGAGACTGAATTTCTTACCTCACGCTCACGTGGAAAAAGAGAAACGGCCTTGTCATTTATTTCGACCAAAGACCTTTTATCCTTATCATAAGTCTATGATTTTGACCAAGGCATATATTTTGTGAAATAAGCACTTGTGAAGATGAAGAGTGTACAGTTACCGGCTTGGCTCTACAGAAGATTTGATAACTTTTTGACATTGTTAGAAATACGGGCCTGTCTTGGCAATATTTTAAATGAAAACAATTTTGGTTAGATATTCTTTTCTGCAGGAAAACAATTTTGACCTACATAGGCGAATTTCAAAGAAGCAATTTTGATTCCTCTGATCCTAATTCTCAGATAAGAGTTACCGATTTGGTACTTTTGCAGCCTTTATTTTAATAAGTGATTGAAATTGCGGATTTATTCAGTGTTCGGCGCTTTGTTCTGTGTTGTATTCATGTCAGATAGATATTCCAGTTTTTATAGTTAATTCGCAAGAACTTTTACGGTCAAAGGCAATAATACAAATTCTTGTTTTCGGAGGATGAATGCTTATGTATCACAAAAAATTATGAGAAAAGTGCAGACTTGCTTATTATGCAGACCTCGAAAATATCAAAAGTTTGTGACCTCGATCACTGAAAGCAACTTCGTTAAAATAACTGAAAAAAAAGTTTTTTGTTTCAAATTTTGCAATCATCACCCTAGACGAGTGGTTTTTGGAAAAACTTTACGAGGCTTTTTGAAAGAAGATAAAATTTTTTACAATATAATACAGAACTGTCTCTCTGGACCCAATGGTTTTTCGAAGGTTTCTCAAAGTCTTTGAAAGTTTGTCATTTCTTAGAATTTCTCATAATTATGTTGCGTCAAACTTTATTCATGTCAACATTCAAATGGTTGTATGAAGAATGATTCGATACAGTCAAATTATCTATGTTTCAGGTACTATCAAATGATTTTGTGTTACATTATAAAAGCGATCAACTTCATTTTTCTTTCTTTCTGGCAAGAAATGCTGGAACGCTGATGGGGTCGAAATTAATAGGGACTCTGTTACCAATTTGGATTAAGTGATTCGAGGTGTCCTTTCTTGACGAAGATATTCTATTATATTCATAGCGGGAGGATTTACCGAACCCTCTCCTTGTGAAACATCAGAGAATAACAGATTAATCTTGAGAAGCTCTAATGACGAAATTCAACCCTGGGTCTTTGTGTTCGTGTGAAAATATCTCCGCTCGAATATTCGAATCATCCCTTTGAAATTTGTCGGAATGAGAGTCAGTCGACTTTGTCAGTGATGTGGTCCTTGTTCGTTTGATGGAGATACTGGAGGTCACAATTAAATACGCTTCTTTTTATAGGGACTGTAACAGCTCATATCAATTCATTCAATTGCTCCAAATGGAGGATGTGTTAAATTCATCAGAAAATAATATGCACACGATTTGTCTAATGGATCCAACCTTTCTGGAGGTCAAAGCTCCTGATGTACAAAGCAATTACTCACATTTCTACATTAGAATAAACTGATGTTCTAGGTAGATAACTAACTTCGTAGGATCCAAGGGCGGATATAGTTTTTTTTCTTGGAAGGGATAATAACCATTGAGAACCAATAACTAGAGATTTCGAGTTTTTTGAGTTTCGATTGGAAAGGTGTTTGCTATCACTTATTTAGAAAGTTTTCTTTGTTAATACACTTCGCGAAACAATTGAAAAAGAAAAAAATTAAATTTCTTCGGTGGTTTTTAGCAGACTGTATATATCTCAGCAAGAAATGGTCGTTTAGAAAATAAGAAAGTAACTCTTGAAACTTGAAGACTAGTGGTTTACAATTTCACAGAGTACGAGTAGCCATGCAATCATCGGATAAAACAAGGAGGAAAAAAAATTTCGAATTTTGTTGCACTCTTCAAAAAAACTGATCGTCTAGGAAATTCTTCTGCTGTTTAATGAAAAAAAAATTTCCACCTTCAACGTCAACGTGAAGAAAGAGCACAAATATGTTATATTGCCAGTTTTTGGTTGGAGTTCTAAAAGAAGCGAATTTCACAGATGTTCTGAAGGAAGCTATTGTGAGACCTTTATCCAAGGAAAGGAAGAGGAATTCTGAGTTAATGATCCATAAGAGTACTCAGTCCATTTTCATGGATCATGGGAACGATTATGGCAACATGAGTAATGAAGAAAGTCAAAACTGCCAACATGGTCATACTCGTATCAGAAATAGAAATGCGGAAACAGTAATTTATGAAGTAACATAGCTGTTTTTGAAGGAAGCGGTCTTCTTCAATTGATATAAATACTGATTGAACGTTAAACTACAAAGAAGTTCATCGGGATAATCTCATGCAAAAAAGACGTTGTTTAAAGACACTTTCTTTAGAACGTCCATGGATGAAAGAATATAACTCATTCGAATATAAGAATGCGGTTTTTCAAATTCTGGAATTATATTTTTTCTGAAAATACAGTGAACAAATTGATTCGGCTGCCAAACACTCAATTAGAGTTCATATGCACTACTGCTCCAAAAATATATAATCGTATTCCTGAAGAAGTGAAGAACTTGAGGAATTATAGACTTTTCTCCAGGAAACTGAAACAATTGATCGAGCAATTGATTTTATCTCAACACGATGACAGTTTCAACATTATCTAAAAATAGAAAGAAGTCATTATACACTACAAAAAAATTTCAATCAGAAGATATGAATCAGTATGGAAGATATACAGGGTGAGTCGGGAGGAACGGACCAAACTTCAGGTGTGTATTCTGCAGGTCGAAATAACTTTAAAAAACTCATATGTTGTTATCCGATTTTCATTTGTTTTCAAATTATAGCGTCATTATAAAAAAAACAACATTTTCCACATTAAAATGGTTTCATTCATAGCGTTTTTTTAATAAATGCTCAAAAATCCCACCTCCAAGCACATTCGACTTCGTCTGCGATGGGCTCTTGTTGCTTTTCTGATTGATTCGTGTTTTTCTTAATTAAGCAATTCCGCATTTCTAATTCGTCGAATTAGGGCATCCCGAGTGTTAACTTTTACTTTGTATACCTCGTTCTTGAACCAGCCTCACAAACAATAGTCCAGTGGTGTGAGGTCTGGAGATCTTGGAGGCCAACTAATAGGACCACCGCGACCAATCCATTGTCCGCGAAACTTGATCTAAATATTGTTTGATCTGTCGAGCGAAATGCGCGGGAGCTCCATCGTGATAATAATTCATTTGCATTCGGATGTTTAAAGGAACGTCCTCAAGTAATGCTATTAACTCAATTAGCAGATAGAAATAAGTCAGCACCTACAGCATTTGTGATAAGAAGCGATAAACTGGAAAAAAATTATTCATTTGAAATATTCTAATTACCCTATAGTTTGAAAACAAATGAGAATCGGATAACAACATATGAGTTTTTTTAAATTATTTCGACCTGCAGAATACACACCTGAAGTTTGGTCCGTTCCTCCCGACTCACCCTGTATATTCTGTTACTTAAATTAATAAATTTGAATACTTCGGTGTGAAATTGTTTCATTTGTCGAAAACCGAGCGCTTTCGGCCTAATTGCAAGGCCATCTTCAGGGTTTTCCTGGAAGGGTATATTTAAGTTGTATTGAGAAAATAATTAAATGAAGAATAGTTACCCGTCCAAGAAACCATCACAAATATACAGGCGGAAACGGTCATCTCAGCATTTAAAGGACAAGATTCACAAAAGGGTGAATTTAAGACACTGTAAAATTATCGGTTCCGAATATAAAACCGTGAAAACAACAAAGGTTTACAACCTCAGGACCCCGAGAGAACAAAAAATGAATATTTATGACTGCTAATTTATGACTATTAGGGTGATGAGATTGTTCAGGAATTATGTGGTCTGTTTGTGTAGGCTTCCTGTATATTTCGAAGTCAAGGAATCCACTGTTAGGCTGGAAGATGGGAAGATCCAGAAAATTTATCTTTTTATCTTCTTCAAGTTTGAGGGTGAAAGTGATACTGGGGTGAATGTAATTGACAAAATTAAGCAGAGCACGGGCATCGTCTGGGGAACCGTCCAATATGACGAATATATCATCAACGTATCTATACCAGCGTACTATTTGGGTACATTTATCCAGAATAAGAATCTCAAGTTTTTCGAGAAAACGGTCAGCCAAAAGGGGGGATGAAGGGCTGCCCATTGCTGGTCCTTCAATTTGTTGGTATATTGTTCCGTTGAAAACAAAGAAATCCTGGGATAAAGCAAACTCAAGCAGAGCAAGCATACCATCGAGATCAGACTCCGGGACGCTGCACTCGCGAAGAAGCTCAGCGATGGGAGAGATACATTCATTCCTCGAATTTTTCAATTATTTTGGGGATAACCGAACCAGAAGGTATCAACATAATCTCAAAAGGCAACAAGGAAGGGATTTTTTGTCTCTGAAATAGATAAACCACCGAAGTACCATTTTATGATTTGAATTTTTTCTTCAACCGTAAACATTTCGATTAACGCGAATATAATTTGAGAGGGATAGATTGAGAGGGATACATTAATTCCTCGGGACAGAGGTGAACAAGTTACAAACATCCAATGAAAGTAGAATATAACCATCCTTCATCTCGAGATCATGTAGTTTCTGAGCAAAGTCAACAATTACAAACCAAGGTATTCTGTCCTGAACTCAGTTGCCTATGCCCAGAAACTACATGATCTCGAGATGAAGGATGGTTATATTCTACTTTCATTGGATGTTTGTAACTTGTTCACCTCTGTCCCGAGGAATTAATGTATCCCTCTCAATCTATCCCTCTCAAATTATATTCGCGTTAATCGAAATGTTTACGGTTGAAGAAAAAATTCAAATCATAAAACGGTACTTCGGTGGTTTATCTATTTCAGAGACAAAAAATCCCTTCCTTGTTGCCTTTTGAGATTATGTTGATACCTTCTGGTTCGGTTATCCCCAAAATAATTGAAAAATTCGAGCGTTTAAAAACATACCATCATTGCAGGATTGATAGCACCTGAGTATTTCTGTGCGTACCCAGTATCCTGAAAAACTTAATCTTCGGACAGGACTACTGGAGAATTTCATCATAGAGCCATTTTTCGAGGAAAATTTGAATACTTCAAGATATTTGGAGATTTTATGAAATCGAATCATTTCGACAGCTACTGATTGATTTCAACACGATGGCTATTCCAGTAGTCATAATGCGAGAAAAGTCAAGAAATATCTGAGGACAACTTGACGTGTCATACTGACAAATGGGAGGACCCAATCTCCCCCCAAGATCTCATATCCTCTAATTTCTTTGGAGATATCTGAACATTTGCTGTATGGGTAGGAAATTTCAAGGAGCGACAAATAATATTGAATAAATGGTCAAAATTATCCAACTTGGTGCCGAAACAGCAAGTATGACTTATCTTCTCAGATGTGATATTATCCCTTTTTTATAGATTCGGCTTCTGTTTGGCACAACAAGATGGATTATTTGAACATTTAATTTGAATTTGTCGATACTCAATTTTGCATATTTTAGAATTCGTTTTTGTTCTGCTTCTTCATTTTCATGTGTATGTACACATGAGAAGTATGTGTGTCATTCCTTGAGGAAAATAAATCCCCGCGTCAGAATTGAATACAATTGTCGTATTCATCTACAACAGATATGATATCACCCATAACTCGTTTGAAGTGTTACTGATTCCATTCGACACCATACGTTGCGCTCCACATTCCCATCCAACCGAATCTGTCGTCCCAGCAGTTCATTCGATATTATTTCCCCTCTGAGGTTTTGATTCTGCCACTGTTTCACTAGAATATGTCCCGGTTAAAATTCACTTTAGAATCTAGTAGTTATTTTGAAAACCGAACATCGCTTACCTATATCTTAAAACCGGCTCATTTGCGTACCCATGTTTATACGAACTTTTTCACATATGTCTAGGTCTATAATCACAATCTAAAATACTGATACTTTGTTTTTCAACAACCTCTTCACAATATTTGTGAAAAGACTTTCACACCTATTGTAGTTCTTGAACGGATATGAGTAACATACAATGAAAGAGAAATTTTCAATCAATAAATGTAAATGAAACCATACAATAACAAGTGATCGTTTGAAGTTTATAAAATATACGTTGTCCGTTATATTGATTTTCTTTCGGTCTAGGAAATATGAAAAATTCAGGGTTCCATATAATAGATAACATAGATTAATGTACAGCGTGTTTCAGAGTAAGGTTCCGTAAATTCAGGTGCTTAATCCTCAAATGATTTTATGCTATAAAGTTTCTACGCACACTCTTCCTGTGATAGAGGTTGTTGAAATTAAAAAGAAAATTGGGTTCATGAAATACGGGGTGTTGAAATTGAAAAGAAATATTTTTCGGAATTACCTTCGGCATGGTACACATTATCTTGCGTTTTGGTAGATTATTAGTACTCCATAAAACACAATTTCTGAATTTCGTGAAGTAATCCAAAATTTCATAACACCCTGTTTCAAATTTCACCCAGATTTAAATTTCAACACCCTGTTTCTCAGAACACACATAATTCATAAAAACTTCATATCATAAGATCCCCTGAGGATTAAGATCCTGAATTTACGGATCCTCATTCTGAAACACCCTGTATATAAGACCATATTATTTTATATAGCGCCTCCAAAATCTGATTATGAGTGTTCGAAAGATTCAACAATGACAAGATTGACAATGTGCTAGATTGAAAATTGAAATTATTTGAATACGTCATCTATAAGTTTACATCCTGTAGAATTTTCGATTGACCTTGTACCTTGTGTCATTGGCCTAGCTGTCGCGAAACACGAATTAAAATAAAAATTGTTCACTGAAATCGTTAAGCCTATCGATTGTTTGTGATTATCAGACCTCTTTTCTTACTGAAGTAAAAATTATTGTTGAATACGAAGCGAAATCCACTTCCACAATACAAATATAGAAAAACGGAGTTGAGAAAAGTTGCTTTGATATTCAATTACCCGCCTCCTTTGAAAAATAACAACATAATTATGGGGACAGCCATCCCGAGTAAAAAGTTGTGTATCCAATTCATATATTTCCTCAATAATTCAAGTTTTTGCTGTGCGAATCTCACTAATTATTCGATAAGCAACGCAATAACAATCCTTGTAACCCTGTCTCAACTATCACTATCAAAAATACTTCTTGAAATCAAGAATGAAGGTCAATTTTAAATAGGACTTTCTCATGAGAAGAACTACGAATCAGAATATCGGATCTATATGGAATAAAATTAAGTGTACCTTCATAACTTGTAGAACCTACTGAAAAATTAAATAAGTCGGTTAGTTATATTTCATAGAAGAACGACCGTAGAAAAATTAAAGGAGCGTGAAACGCATCCATATTTTAATAATGAGTTTAAATAGCCGAAATAATGAGATTAAAAAAAATAAGGGTTCCCAGTTCTCTCGGTTTCTCGAGAGGTCTCTCCCTCTTCCAGGAAAATTTATGGCTACATAGAGGAAATTAAATTTGCTTCGTGGTCTCCAAACTTTATTTGCTCATTGTGAAGGCGTTCCGATGTTCCAGTTGTATTTTGAAAAATGTGAGTTTGAAAGTATCAGAGTGAATTTCTCTAGGAATCTGCTTTCTCAAGGTAAATCGGATTGCTTCAGTTTTCACTCTCAATGACTTTTGTCAGTTGCCTTGTGAGACTAAAGGTCATTTTCAACAGATATTTTGGTACTTGTGTTCGAGTTGAAGAGGTTCATCAATGTCCTATCGAATCTGCTTCTTTGTGGAATCTCATCTTCTCAAGCCTGATATTTTACGGTTCTGAATAGAATAGTGAAAAACAGTCGGAAACAATAACTAACAGCCATTGAATCGTGCTTATTCTTAGGCAAGCATTTATCCATACTTGTCCATACTTAATATTATAAATGTGGATGTCCGTGTGTTTGTTTGTCCTCTCTGGACTCAGGAACCGGATGGCCGATTTTGATGAAACTTTCACTACATTTTAGAAAATTTTCTATATAACGAAAAAAAATCGTTTGTCATGAAAAATCCCGGTACTTTCCGGCTTCTACATGCGACGCTGCGTGAAATATGAGAGATAGAGAAACTTGGTCACAAACAATTTTGTAATGCTCGAAAAGTTTCATAAAAAAGTCTGCGACGTCATATGTCTGACTACAGAAGACAACCCACGATAGCCATTTCTAACATTTTCAATTCAATCCAAAATAATGGTCAATTTGAAGAGGTCTTTTGACTGACATGGAATGAATCAATATAAAAATGAATGTGACTGTTAGCTGCGTCATTTATTCCTGATGAGAAATGCTTCTTACAGTATAGTTCTTCAATGGATACTCTGAAAGTTACAGTAGGTTGAACGAGTGTGAGTTTGAGCAAGGTTTGATGCGAGGTTATGAATGTGGGGTTGCGGACCTATCAGAACCGCTGTGAATTGAAATATAACGCGAGCGGAGCAGCGGAAATAAGCTTCTTAAAACTATAATTCGTTTAGGACGAAGCATGTAATATCTTGATGCTGAAAAAAAATATTATTATTATTATTATGTATCCAGGATTTTTAAGAGAACTTGGTTTTCGTTCTAGATATATAATAGGTTATACAGGGTGTACCAAGTTCGATGGCCTATTAGGCGTTTCTGGAGAACTGGACCTATTTGAAATCTGAAAGTTGAGATTATATTATTGTTCGACATTATCTACCGATCTAAAATATTTCTGGAGCCTGACCACTCTCGGTTATAGGGAGTGAAAAAAAAATTTCAAAAAACTTTTTTTTCTGTTTTTTTGTTTTCGAATTTGATAGAGTACCTATACAATTTTGAATACATTGATACTAAAATCGTTGCATTTGTCGAAATACTTTCAGAAATATCGAGAAAAAACTGAAGAAAACACGGAAATAGGTAAGTGTATTCGGTATTATGTTCCTTATTTCTAACCTAGACATGGTAAGCACAAACCGTTTTCACATTTCTGAAGGCGAAGAATGTGTAAATATTGCACAATTTTGGAATTTTGAATAACCCGTCACAGGGTGTTCCAAATGTTGGTTCAAAATTTGGGATCAAGATTGACCCATAACTTTCGTTTTTCAAATTAGAACCCAATTTTTTCATGATTGCATTGGATTGTGCGAAGAAAAATGATGATAATGTTTCAACATGTCAATGCTCCTAAAATTAATAATTCTTGAATTATTCAGGATTTCCTGATTTCATGTCGTACGTACCGTCAAAGTCATAGAATCTGTTTCATATCAACAATGACCTTGGTCATAGAAGATAAATTACTCAAATACCTCACTAGTGACTTCCCTTTTTTATGAATTCATTTATCATTATTGATTTAAAACATATTTCATGAATAGAAACAGAAAATAAATAACTCAAGAATTAGTAATTTTAGGAGCATCAACATGTTGAAACATTATCATCATTTTTCTTCGCAGAATCTGACGAAATCATAAAAAAACTGGGTTCTAAATTTTTGAACCAACACCCTGTGACGGGTTATTCAAAATTCGGAAAATGTACAATATTTCCACATTCTTCGCCTTCAGAAATGTGAAAACGGTTCGTGCTTACGATGTCTAGGTTAGAAATAACGAACATAATACCGAATACACTTATTTCCCTGTTTTCTTCAGTTTTTTCTCGATATTTTGCAACGATTTTAGTATCAATGTATTCAAAATTGCATACTCTATCAAATTAGAAAACAAAAAAACAGAAAAAAAATTTATTGAAATTTTTTTTTCACTCCCTGTATAACCGAGAGTGGTCAGGGTCCAGAAATATTTTAGATCGGTAGATAATGTCGAACATTAATGTAATCTCAACTTTCAAATTTCAAATAGGTCCAGTTCTCCAGAAACTGAAATTGTGTCAGATGAGGATTATTATTCATTTTCCTGAACACTTGATAAGTGTTTTCTCTCCCAGTCTCTGAAACAAGAAAGAATTAGACAATATATTTTAATAATATAAGAAAGGCCCCTGCTTAAAAATTTGAGAACTGATTTGTCAGGGACCGAAACTTTACCAAAAAAAATTGTTTCCTACCAATGAATAGAAAAAAAATGAAAACACTTTGAAATCTTAAGCTTCTTTCTGTTCATTGTAAGGCAACAATTTTTTCTCGTGAAGTTTTGGTCCCTGACAAATTAGTGCTCAAATTTTTACGCAGGGGCCTTTCTTATGTTATCAAAAAATATTTTCTAATTCTTTCTTGTTTCAGAGATTTAGAGAGAAAACCCAAATAAAGTTATCAGGAAAATGCAGAGACCTCCCAGAAAATATTTCAACAGATATTCTTATTCATATTTTGGAATTTAATGATAATAAAAATGACATTCGTTGTTCATCGGTGTTTTCCAACTGCTGCAGTATACTTGGGTAACAATGTTATGTGATTTGTTTTGTTCAGCTAAAACATAAAGATTTTCTGCTACGTAAAGCTTTCCGTGGGAAAAGCATAATATGCCGAAATGTTCTTGGAATTTGCCACTTCCAGTGACATTTGCAAACGTTTAAAATTGAAGGGTATGTTACTGGGTATTATTGGGTTACGTGGTATGAGCACATTGTCACCAACCAACGCACTGAAAATATTTGTGAAGCATTCGTGACCACATCAAACGAAGAGAAGTTGTTTAGATGATTTTGTAGACATTCAAGATATATTTTGTCTGCGAGTTACTGAATTTATTCATTTTACGATAAACGGCTTCATAAAACAATCGTTTTTCATTTCCTCAGCTTCAACTTCACGTCTCAAGAAAAATGGCCTGAAAACAGTTGAGAAAAAATGAATTGGCAATAGAGTTTTGAGCATCGAGAAAGAAGCCGAGTACTTGATTTATTAGCAGGATATGAAACTGGATGAATTTGAATTCATCCAGGTTGATTCAAATGACAGTGATTTATCACAGATCATTAAATCCCAGTTAATAACGAACGGATACAGGATTCAGAGATTTATTGCGATTTTAATACCCAAGTTTTTTTTCACTTTTTATATTATTATGAAGCACAATCGAAAAGATTGTTTTCGATAAAGTTAACTGTGAAAAAAAGCCTCATCTCTAAAGCACCATTTAACCCTTGAAACTTGTGAATACCATTCGGAGAAAATATTCATCATAGGTTTCATTCTCACATTCATTACAGAAGCATTCAAAGGTCAATTAAAAGAACTTACCATATGGATTCAACGGGCAGTAACAAAATCTTTCAAGCTCCTACCTGTAAAAAAGTATCATCATGAATGAATGATTTGCAGTGGCGTAGCAGAGAGCAGTTATTATTCTCGAAAAATACAAACAAAGTCATTCGATTTGACATATCACACCCTGTGCCATACTATTTTAAATTTTTGTATATAGCGTTCAATTATTTCTCTCTGAACGTCGCCAAATGATTGTTTAATTGGGGGCTCGGAGGCTTAATTCACGTGTTGTTCTTCAGGCGGCTTGTAGCTTGCGGCTTATCTGTTATTACAGAAATTATTATGAATTCTCCAGTCAGGATGATTTTATGAAGGAGGAGAAAATATTATGATAACTTTTTATTTTCACTTCCATTCAAGTTGAAGTAGTCAAGAAGTGAAAGAAATAAGTGCTCAAATACAAAACCAAGTTGTGAGTTTGTTCACAAAGACAAATTTTTCAATATTATGACTTTTCTAGTGCCCTTTTGGTTTCAGAATTACCTACAATTTCATTGAATGTTAGTTATAGAATTTCATAGCTTTCTCGAAGAATCAAACTCATCTCCCACGGCACTAAGGGGGCTCCCCGAGCCAAAATAAAAGCTTTGAATTGGGCCCCAATATCTATTGGACTTGCCAATTCGCGATATTTTTCTGATGGTATAACGAACAAAACCAAAACAATGAAGGTACAGTTAGTATTCTCGAAAAATAGAGAAATATGCCTGAATTATATAAAAAAATCATGGAAGGTTTACAGTAATTCGATTCGACATATCACTAAATCACACCCTGTGCTACCACCCTATTTTTAAGAGTTTTTTATATAGCTCCAAGCTTTTCGGCATTTCTCTTTGAACGTCACCACATGATCGTTTCATTAGGGGCTCGGCGGCTTATTTGACGTGTTGTTCTTCATGCGGCTTATCTGTTATTGCAGAAATAATTTTCAATTCTCCAATCATTTTATTAAGAAGAGAAAAATATTATGAAATCTGTTTATTTCCATTCTAGTAGTGACAGAAACAAGTGTTTGAATACGACACCACTTTGTGGGTTTGTTTACCTTCAAAGACAAAGTTTTCAATATTCTGACTCTTTAAGTGCTTTTATTTTCAGGATTACAATTTCATTGAAGGTTGGTTCTAGAATTAATTGCGTAGCTTATTCATCCGTTAGTAATGTCTCTCGTATTTTTTCATTATTCGTTCATTTCAATATACAAAGAGTTATTGAATGCTCAAATTAGGAGCGACAGTTTGAATACCTTATAATTTCTCAGATATCAGAAAAAATGTCAGAGCGGAAAAAAAACATATTTTAGTGTAGCTTGCGGAAGAAAACCACAGAGAGAAAAAAAATGCATTTTCTAAGCAATGAAATTTTTTTAAATATTTTAATAAGCCAATGCCTGAGTCACATTGAATTATTCAGCACAGTGGCGTATCAGGCTTCGTAGAGGGTTCGGTTCTAATAATTTAATTCTATTGAACTTGCCGATTCGTTATCTTTTTCTGATGATATTGTTACATTAACGTAAATCGCAGAGGCTAAAGCCTGTCGGAAGAAACTAAAACAATGCTTTTCGGGGCTCTCTTTGAACATCGCCAAATGATAAAGTTGATAAATATGTGTGAACAAAAAAAAACAGAATTTTTGTTGAATGATTTTTCAAGTTCTTTATCACATTGATTTATCCCTAGTTACCTATAGCATTTTGTTTAGAAATTCTTGTTATTCAATATTATATATTATTATTATCACTTTTTTCTCAATATTTTTCTTTGAAAAACGTCAGATGTTATCATACATAACATAGATCTATGGAAGGGGCACTCGACTGAAACCTTGCGAGAGAGCCCCCAAATTATGCGCTACGCCACTGATTGAAATTGACTACAATGGGTTTATTCACAATGGCTTCTATTTCTCGACCAATCCCAATATCCCGAGCTCCCCTTCTGAAGTACAACTTACTCACTCTTGGGAATTTATGATAACTGCATATTTGGCTTATTCAATATTATTTTTATTTCTGAATGATCTCTAACAACTTCAACACATTTTTTTTATTTATGCCAAACGTGGCTCATTTCACGGCAAACTTTCATCCATCTCTTCAACTTCACGAGTTTTGTTTTCTACTTCCTTGACTGTACCTGGACGACTAGTTTACACTTTCTTTCTTTCAGATGAAATGGACAGTGAAGTCTCAGAATGATAAACTGAAAAAATATCAACATAAGGTTCGATCGACGAGGAGCAAGTAATTTCAAGTCAGGATCAGAGTGTGCCAAATTATGTAGACTCATCCAAACTTCCTCGATATTCGACTTCTTGCTAGCTTCCAGGTCTCTCCAGAATGAAGTAGGGTTCAAATAAAGTTTATATTTCATTTCAAGACGAAATGAATGATATAATTCAAAATTTTCATAAGGCAACCATTTTCGTCATCACAGCCGCTTAATATTTCAGTAACCGACCCTTCTAAGAGAACCTCCATGAGAGATGAGAGAGCACTTGCGTTCCCAAACTCGTTAATAATGATATGCGATTCCTGTTTGATCTCGAGACTCGGCAGGAATTGAAAACGTTATGAAGTTTACTTAGGCTTTTTCAATATCGGGTACAGAGACAAGGAAGTTCCTTCATCATTTTCAGAAACAAATTCGGAAAATGTGGTTTAGTTCATTAACCCATTTATACCCGTGTTCCGATATTGGACATTGCCGGTTCGTTCCAATGTTCTGATAATGGACATTCCCCCTTTTTTCCTTCCACTATTCAACAACCGATCCCATATGGCCATATATTTTCTAGATGTGTTCAGTACAAATATGCGCATGTTGGGACTAGTCTCTATCACTAGAAATTATACTTCAATGCCTCTCGGTCTCACAAATATTCTGAAGGAAATTGGCTTTCAGAAAAAGAATATTTCTTCATTATCTCGTATTTATTTTCAGAAAGAACTGAGTTCACCTTTCAAAAAAATCCATTCTCCCAAAATATTCATATTATATTCTGCAAAGAATATGAATTTACCACAATGGACATAACTAATCATGGTATAGAAAAAAAACTCATTATTGTGAAGGTACGCATACTCTGACTGAGTACCTAAGATGAACATGGAAGCGCTTCAGATATACCTATAAACATAAGAACAATACGAGTATAAACAGAAGGAAAGAAACTCCTTTGGTACATAGCACATAGTTTCCGGTGTTGGGAATACCAAAATCAAGCCAATAAGTATTGGGAACGATGTATCAATCAATATCGCGCGCGTGAACCTACTATCTTTTCTCGCCAATAATCAGGGTATGAGTTGGGCCAACAGATCGAATCCAGCATCACTTTCAGAAATTCAGCGGTCGAGTTACAACCTCAGACCAAGAATACTATTCTCTGTACGTTGACTTGTCCCATACATATTTGCTATATGTCCGAAGGGAATGGATGAAGATATTATTATATTATCATTAACCAGTCAGCTCGAATAAAAAAGTATAACAACATCGGACCTTCAAATCCTCAAGGGGGTCAAACAGGAATGCATATTGTCGCCGCTGCTCCTTAATCTGTTTTCTGAATCCATATTTCAGGAGGCCTTGGAGAATTTGGAGGTGGGAATTAAGGTGAATGGTAAATCCATTAACAACATATGCTGACGATACGGTGCTTCTAACTATGATTTCGCATTCGTATTTCTGCTACCGAAATAGCAGAAAGATACAAGGAAAGTGGTGCTCTCTTAGAACATTTGCTTGTGAAGTTTCCTTCTCACCACATTGTTCATTGTTTCGATTTTTATTTGTGACTCTACTTCAGACTTGTTGATATTGATATTAATGAATAATTTGTTTTTATACGTAATTCAAGTGGTCACTAACAATTTTCAAAAGATTCATTCAATAAACGTACAAAATCAATTTGTCATAGGAATGGTTTATTTCCGCTAAACATTCGATCATCTTTTCATCTGAAGAGGTTTATCACCTTTATTTAACCTTTTTGGAATCCTCACAGAAACAGCCAATTTTTCAACGTAATTCGTGGAAAAGATCCTGTTTTTTTTTCGCACTACCTCTGATCAAATTCGGTTCAAAAAACACTGTATCCAAAACATAAATATTTAATTTTTATTTTCGAGAGATTTCAAGCTTTCTCTGAGTGCATGAATTGAAGTATACATTCAACTTCATTCGTGCAAAAATACAATGAATCTCAACGTATCAGATTGTATCCATGTCATGAGATGAAGTATTTGAAGTGAAAAAATTAAATATTTTCTTTTAACTATCTCGAGCACATTGTTTTTCACAGTTTTTCTGGGATTAAAAACTCTGTATAATTCATTTAGATATAATTAATATTTTCATTTGATACTGAGAGAAAAAAATTCTTTTCTTTGAGCAACATAATACTCAGAACCAGACCCGTTATTATAACTTTAACTCTTGGAACCTCCCGAGTGAATCAAAGTTTATTTAACCATCTTCATCGTCGAAGTTTGTGGGGCAATTCTCCAACATTGCGTTACTGCAGTTACGAACTTTTAGCGATATGGTTCATTAACCGTCTCGTAATTGAAAAGTAATATCAAACTGTTGCTTTCGTGCACCCCTCAAATCGCACCTGTAGGACCCCAAACTTCAGTCTCCAACGACGGCAAACTACCCAGATTACACAAGGGACAAAGTTCAATAGGTACCTACTCGAATCAAATGGTTACCCTTTTTTGAGAGAACTTTGAAGTCAAAAAAACATTGAATTGATATTCGTGGTTAGCCGGGATATTTTGGTCTCTGCTACCACGGCTGATTTAATTAAATGTCGTAATTAGGTATATGGATGGAGTCTATCACTACACCAGATCAATCACAAGTAGGTTGATGTGTTGAGACCGCTCAAATAGGCGGTCACACAGCGAGTCATTGATTTGCCTAATTTACCCGGAAATACAAAATTTCAATTTCAATTAATATTACACCAAATATCGAATCATTCATATTATTCGAACGTTAGTTTCGGAATTTAGGCCAATATTGTTGGAAAACAACAAAGTAGAAACAATAAAATGTGTTTCTTGTAATGATGTCTTTTTCTGCAACTCTTGATGTCAACGTTGTTCCAGAGATTTATATATTTATTTATTTATTTATTCAAAAAGAACACAAACAGGCTGCAAGCCCAAAAACAGCGTTCACAATATAAACATTAATATACTGTACCTACATAAGTGATAATCAAAGTGCAATTAAGGTAAGAGCTAAAAACTATATACAAAAAACACAATGATCAAAAAGATATCACAGATCAAGAGGCAACCATATGAGGGTGTATAAATTAAAAAATAAAGAATAAACTTGCAAAGAATTGATCTATTTGCAAGAAATTTTCCTTGAGTTGTCTTTTCAATTGATTGAATGATGCACTAAAAAGATCAATATCATACGAGCGACAAACCGTATTACCGGTGGCTAGCATTCTAGTTATTGGTGAATTTTTAGAAAAATTAGTTCTCTTGAGAGGAACGTAGAAAACATTCTGGCGCCTAAGTCTCAGGTCCGAGACTCCAAACGGTATAATTCCCAATCTGGCACTTGAAAGTGATTGTTTATAATTTTGTGCAAGAACAAAATGTCCGCTAATTTACGTCTGTTAGCCAGGCTTATAATGTTAAACCTCTGACGGGCTTCAGAATAGTCTTGATTTTCAATTCTCAGGTTGTTTTTATATGCGATATACCTCAAAAATTTATTTTGCACACTTTATGTATGTAATATATTGAGGATTTCATACCACCGACGCGAAATTTATCATGCTGAAAATATAAGAGTAATATAAGGTTATGAAAGTAGCATCTTCCTTAAATGAGCGCCCATGTCGAAAAATGTAACCAAGCATCCTGTAACAACCCCGAACAGTCTCGTCCACATGCTGATGAAACAATAACTTCGAGTCAAATGTGACTCCAAGATCTTTAATGCTGGTTGAGCGTTGAAGGGTATGGTTGTGAATGACATAAGGAAAATGTGTTACATTGGTGTTTTTAGTAAATGTCTAAACATTACACTTCTTCAAATTCAAAAAAAGAGAGTTCGACTCCGAGTACTCAAGCAGACGATCGAGGTCGCTCTGTATTTTCAAGCAATCTTCAAAACTACTGATTTTACGGTATAGTTTCAGGTCATCAGCATAAAGCAGGAAATCTGTGTGTAGAAAAATAGTACAGATGTTATTGATCTATACTATAAAAAGTACGGGTCCAAGATGAGAGCCTTGGGGTACCCCTGACGTGTTATAAAACGTGCTAGATCTGAATCCGTTAATCGATACAAACTGACTCCTTTAACAAATATATGACCTCAGCGTAACAAATCGCCATGTATTCCCATTTCAGCGAGCCTATGAATCAAGATGGAATGATTGATCTTATCGAATGCTTTCTGAAAATCAGTGTAAACGACGTCTATCTGACATTGATCCTCGATGCCCTCCTGAATATATTCGAAAAATGTTGTTAAATTCGTTTCAATATTTCTGTCTCTAAAAAAACCGTGCTGTTGATAGATATTCTCATTCTCCAAAATCACAGCAGTTATTCAATTGCGACCAATTAGATCATTCTGAATGTAAATAGTTTGACGGTACATCGTTGACTAAAAAAGGCAATTTTTTTCATTCGTTGCTCTAATTCTCTAACCTAGTGGCATTTCATGTCATAATGGGTAAATTTCATTACACAGAATGACTTTATGATATAATTTTCCTTATAGCATTTTGGATGAAGTGAGTTTCAAAAAACTCAGATACTGCTGTTTATTGAAATATTCTTCATGCGTGAAAATATGAAATGAGGAATTGAGTTGAAAATGGAAAATTCTAGTAGAAAACTTTGAAAGAACTGAATATTCCTTTTCAACAGACTGAATGCTTACACAATCACTAACATGGAGGAAGATAATGAGGTATACCACTCTATAACTTCAAATGTAGTTGGTAATGATGGAATGTCCCTCAGGATAACAAAACAATGTAGTCCTGTCATTGACACTTATCTGATGCACATTTTCAATTGCTGTATTGAAACGGAGTACTCTCCTCGGGCATGGAAGACTGCCTAAAAAAACACAAGTACTACCTTTTTTGATTCGAGAATGATCAATAAATTGCCTAGTATTAGTAAAATTCTATAAAACATTCTTTGCTCTCGAATGTGTTGATATTTTTCATCTTATATATCTCGATATCAACTAGTCAGAATGGCTTCAGAAAGGAATTTAGTACTTTGACAGCCCTAATGTTTCCGATGACATCATGTTCATGTGCGCTCATGGGTTGGTGTCAGTATCAATACTTCTTGAGTTTTCCCGTACCACACCATAAACCATGACTTTGACCAAGCAGCTCGAACTGATCTTATTTATTAAAGATATCAAGTTTTGAAGTTGAGTCCCCCAAGGTTCAATTCTGAGACCCTTGCTGTTGATCACATACACTGCTGAATTATTAAGATCTGTTGAAAGCTGTGAGGTTGAGGCCTATGATGCGATTGATACTCTGTTCCAGTTTTTCTTTAGCTGATGCGTCTCAAGTCGTTGAGAGGGTGACTCCCTATCTAACTCGTATCTCTTATACTGTTTCTGTGTTCGGTTACAAGATCTCAGGTGCGAGAAGCTTTGAGACGAAGTTATAGCATATTTCAGAAGAATACGATTACAACTTTCCAGAGGCTATTTTCCCTGGAAATAAGACACTATGAAGAAGTGATGTCACGATATCGATGAAATATCAACATTTTATTATATATTCAAAACAAATACAGTTTTCGTGAAACGTCATAACAGGTGTTTTCATGAGAAGCCAAGGCTCAATTCAACGTCTTCACCTATCTAGTCTGGAAGTACCAGAAACAGCTAAAATCAAGCAATTCGGCATACTCTCTACTTGAATAAGTGCAATTTTTGTGATAATTAAGTAATAAGACTTCCACATAATGACAATTCGATAAGCCGGAAAACATTAAAATATAAACATGCCACTATGATGAGACTTTAGAAATGATCATGAGATTTCATCTATTTCCATCGATTTCAAAATGATTGCATCTTCTTCGAACAATTCGCCTTGCTAAATATATACAGGGTGGCCATTTGAAAACGAAACAGACGAGATTACAGACGAAATAAATTTTTTCGATAGAAATGTTCGGACAGGTCGATTTCTGTTTCGAGGGGGAACCCTAGAGATGTAGGTTACAGACGCATAGCGCTTCAACCTTTGCTACTACAACCCTCACCACCAAATTTTGAATAAGGAAGATGGGGTGAGTGATACCTCATTTGATAGGCATACTGATTTCAGCACAGTAATTGTTTTTTCATTTTATGCATTAGTTCTCGAAATATTTTTTACTAAGCATTTGAAAATGAAGTGGTATTTTCATGGCACTTGTAGTGTTTTTTTGTGAAAAATTGACATTTTGAGCTTCAAAACAACCATGACTGTGGCTTCCTTCCTCCAATCCACTGACAGAAATCTTTAATCAAAATGTCGAAGAAACAAAGCGTATTGCGAAGGAGCTCAATCTTGCTGAAACTCAATCTAAATTATCTTCGATATAATTTGCAGTATTTCCAATAACATGCGGTAACACTTGATCGATAGAAATCTCCAAAAAGTCCAAATACGTGCATATCTCTAATCAGATCATTAATGATGCCAAAAATATTCCAGGCCCAATTCGTGAAACGATTTCCGACTTAATTATGAAGTGTTTTCTCAGTTGGCTTCAATAATGTTTTCATTTTGTTGATTATTGAATTCATATCTTTTTTTCAAAAAAATGAGAATCGATAATTTTTTATTTATTACGAACAGATCATTAAGTTGGATTACTGGTTCTTTGACATGTGAATTATTCTTAGTTTTGAATCGAGATTTGTATGTGTTCTAATTCATTGTTCAACATGGTTTATTCAATTGAAGAGCGGGTGGAAATAATTTCAATTTTTTTTTGCAAACAATCAATGAGTGAATAGAACCGCAGAATACTTCAATCAACGACATTTAGATAAACATGTTTATAGGAAGTATGTTTTGGAATTAGTGTCAAAGTTTCAAGAAACCGGGTTCGTGGCTAATAAAAAACGAAACATGGAAAGAAATGAAGCAGCTGAAGTAGCTGTTCTCGGATAGATTGCTCTGAATCCAATGACGATTACGAACCAGCTAGCACATGAATCTGGTTTTACACTAACTCGAATTGCAAATATTTAGAAGTATCATAAATGAGTGAACGAGTAACTACTCATCCCAATTATCTGTACAATGGTTGTTTCTCTGATGAGTGTTCGTTCTTTCTAAACGGCACAGTAAATCGACACAATTGTCGTTTTTGGGCCGACGCTAATCCGAGATTGTTCCACGAAGTTTATACTCCAACCACAAAAACTCAATGTTTGGGCTGGAATATTTGGTGACAACATTGTCGGACCGTTCTTTTTACCTGGTAATCTTACTGGAGATATGTATTTGGACTTATTGCAAAATCACATTGATCCAATTTTGACGGAAATTATTGAAAACAATGCTGAAAATTATGTGGAAGATCAGATTGTGTTTCAGCAAGATGGAGCTCCTCCACACTACGCCTTACCAGTTCGAGAATATCTGGATCAAAGATTTCCAAATCGGTGGATTGGAAGAAGGGGTCCCACTGAATGGCCAGCCAGATCGCCAGATCTGTCACCACTAGATTTCTTTCTTTGGGGCCACTTGAAGAGTAAAATTTACTCTACACAGCCCGATTCCATAGAAGATTTAAGAAGACGAATAGTGAACGAATGTCGTCAAATCACCCCAGAAATGCTGCAAAATGTGCGCCATCGTTTCGAACAAAACTTATTTCTTTGTATGGAAGCTAATGGTAAACAATTTGAATATTCAATTAATTGATGTGAGTTTTTGATAAATTATTTACTTTACTTTGAAAAGTCGCAAGTTCGCAAAAAAGTTAATTTAAGTGATAAAATTAAATAACGCATGAATATTTCAAGAACTAATGCTTAAAAAAAAAATCAGTATAAAAATACCTTTCAAATGAGGTATCACTCACCCCATCTTCCCTATTCAAAAATTTGGGGTGAGGGTTGTAGTAGCAAGGGTTGAAGCGCTATGCGTCCGTAACCTACATCTTATGTTGTCCCCCTCGAAACAGAAATCGACCTGTCCGAGCATTTCTATCGAAAAAATTTATTTCGTCTGTAATCTCGTCTGTTTCGTTTTCAAATGGCCACGCTGTATATATTTCCATGAAGAGGAGAAACGAGTTATTCCTGGAGATGTTTCTGTTTTTCATGAATGGTTTCTATAAAATGGCAAATTTCATGTTCATGTATTTCTCCTCTTTCATATTTCTTCGTCATTCGACTCATTTGGTTCAATTATCCAATTGTTCTTCTGTTGTTCATCTGTTGTCTCCACTCAGGTTCATTGTGTAACAAAATAGAATCTTACATGCAGTGGTTGTTGGATAATGACCAATTATCTTCAAATGAAGTAATATACAGGGTGTTCTACGAGATCTATGAAAAACTTTGACAGCTAACAATTTCCAGGCTCATAGATCTTTCATCATGAGGTTTAAGAAATGATATTAGATTTCGTCACTGAGATGAGAGATATACCGGTTTCCGCCTTGTTTGGCTTCATCAGTATCCCATACTTCTCAGGGACCAAATCTTCATGAAAAACTTGGATATTTGAAGCAATCAGTTGTGAAGTTCTGATCAAAATAATACAAAGTACTGAGGTGAGTACATTGTAATATGCCGTGGTGGCAAAGAATTTTTCTTTTTCTCAAACACTTGGTTCACACCTGAGTACTTTGTAATATTTTGATCAGTACTTCACAACTAATTGATTTAAATATCGAAGTTTTTGTTGAAGATTTCTACCCTGAGATGTATGGGATACTGATGGGGATCTCTCATCTCAGTGACAAAATCTAATATCATTTTTCCAACTCCATGTTGAAAGATCTCTGGGCCTGGAAATTTAAAATGGTATGTATTCATTTGGATGATTACTATTTTGAATTCATCTATGCTTCAAAAACGTATAGGGTGATTGTTCATTTTTTACTCGATAGCTATCTCAGTTGATAGGTCGTACAAAAACGTTTAAATAAGCAAATTTGTGGTATTCTACATAAACATTCAAAATTGAGTATTGAGAAATGGATAAAGGCATCGTTAACCTAAAAATTCTTTGTAAAGTGTTGTTTTTCAAATGGCCTACCCAGTATTTAATTTTCCTCATAATATCAACTGGGATAGCTATTGGTAAAATATGATATATCACCCTCTACCTATCTTGCATCGAATTCACCATATCCTGTAATTTCGTTAATATCTTTTTTTTCTAGTTGATGAACAAGAGTTTCGAGAAACACATCAGACACGATTGGGATTTTCGCTCTCGAAACATCTCAGGTAGACTCTGGATGAATTTTCCTCTGAAATTCAAAAGGTCTATTATCTGGTGAACATGTTCGAAAGAAGGAATAATTATTGGTTATATTTCAGTGTGAAAAATACGAGTGGAAAAGCAATGTACAAGGAAAGATGCTCCATGAGTTTTCCCAGAGAATTCTTCCTTGAAAAACGCCAAGATAAATAGTTTGTTACACCTACCACGCTTCTCCAACTTTGTGAATTATGAGAACTTCTTTGAAGGGGAGGAGACCCTACTCAGTTGAATATCTACATCTACCCATGGCCTGTGAAAGTGGGATTTTGAAATTTATTACATGCTATTTCTCCGTTTTTGAAATACTGGACCAACAAACTTCGAGAACATTCTAAAGTTTAAAAATTCGATTCTCGAGCCATCTGACAGAAACACAAATGTGTAGGTGTAATCATACCCCGCATTCAGCAGGAATACCTTGACTCATAATGGAAAAACTGCCCAAAATTCCATCTTACAAACAGCTGCTCGTTATTTTCTAATATGCATGTTTTTCTCCCAGTCATTGAGATTTCAGTGTCATGCGAGTAAGGAATCATGATAGAATCTAGGTTTACAATACAATAGTAGAATTTTGCCTTCTGGTACAAAAAATAAATTCATTATTAGAAACTTGACAATGGTGACATATGCATAGCATGAGATGAATAAAGATTGATTCATTGATTAATAAAGTTATTTGGAATTACATTCATTAAAAATGAAAAGAAGAATTAATTTCTAGATGAATTATTGTCAAGTGGCTCCAAAAAACGCAATTTTTTTGCAGCTTCAAAAAAATTTCGAATGAGGTTCAACAATCAGAATTGTACACAGACTAACATAACTCTCATCTAACAACTTCACTCGACATTAATTCAAAATCTGCCACGCAAATATTCGTTCAACACCTTCCTACTTTCTCCTATTTACTTCACCTCTTGAAAATGAATAATGCTGCCTATAGAATTTCAAATTCACCCAAGGTATTGTGGTTTAACAGAACGAAGCCATCAGAAACGTTCGGAAAATGGATTTCAGAACACAGCATTTTCGCTTGGGAACCTGAATCAATGGAACGCAGGACAATGAATCGTCATAAATTGAAGTTACGAAAGTGCCGATTCATAAGCCAGGTTTGAGAAGAATGAATGAAATTCGTGCAGAATTCATTTTATTGCTTTGTGAAACTCAGTTTCACTCGGTTACATTCCGGAAAAGCTAATCGGAGTCAGTTTCTTACCATCTGAACCAACCTATCGACGAACTGTTCCAATGTTGCGAAGAATGGTCAACTATTCGAAATAGTTCCAAGTCACTGTTGTTCATTGAAGAAATTAAAATTGTTGGATTTCATCGAATCGTGAAAAAATTTTGAAATTTTTACATGTTACCGAAACATTATAATATTAAAATTACAGATCTGACTGATATTTTTTCTTGATGTGAATTTATAGAAATCCGATTACTGAGAAATGAAAAAGAATTGATTACTTGGAACTTGGAAAAGAAACAAAACTATCATCAGAATGTAACCTGTTCTTTCGAGCATTTCGGCCGTCGTCGTGGATTGGTTCTCGACGTTTCGCCAGTTCGAGTGTCTGGCATCTTCAGGAGTTATATTTCTATAGATGTTCTCACTGGACTGAACTGCTTGAGAGTGTCGGGGACGCAGATTGTACATTCTTATAGCTTTATTCGGGTTCATACAATTACTGTTCTAGGACTGTCAGGAGTTTGCGCAGTAAATTTGTTGGAGATAGTTAGCGGTCGTGTTTTTTTGGGGACTGTTTAAGGACTGAGTTGTTTTGCGTTCGGGTTTTTACGAATAATCCTGGGATTGTCCGAGAACAGTCTAAAAGCTGTCCCCGCTCTTGGGCCAGTATTGTTTTAGGATTATTCTGAGTGCATGTTTTTTAGGGCTTTACGAGATGGTTGTTGGCCGGAATCTTGATGCCATCGATTATCGTCAATGAAGATATCGTTCACATGATAAATTTCTCGTGCTGAAAACTGAAATGATTTTACTTTCTCTTTTTCATATTAGGATCGATCGATGCATTCGAATTTTTCAAAACTTGAACCAGTCCTAGAACGGTCCTAGGTATCGAAACCAGTGCGCATGTGTTCGACGCAATTTCAGAATGAACCTAGGACTGTCCTAAAAATTGTAACCCGAATAAAGCCTTCATCGTTTGGTATCGCGACGATACAATCTGCGTCCCCGTCACACTCAGGCCAAAGATTAAAGAGTATAAAGATGGAAAACGAAGCGACTACAGTGATGTGAGCGACATCTGTTGTTTCAAAAGTAATCGAGTTATGGTTGAAATATTGAATTAGGGTCCATTTGGCATATATTATATAGAGATTATCAGTAGGCTGTTGACAATTTTGAAAGAAATACTTGAATAAATATTTTTGCTGAACGATTGTTTTTTCTCGCGTATTTTTCACTGAAATCACTCGAGATATACAAGCGTAGCACCTAGTTCACTTCATAATCTTGGTTTGTGTGTTTTTCTGTTATAAATTTTGTGTTAAAAACTGGCGAACATTCAAAATGTATGGTGATTAATTGCAGAAATAAAGGAAAGAATAATCTTGAATATGCATTCTTTTTATTACCAAAGAGAATGGAAATGTAAGTTTCGAAAGAAGAGAATGTATTATCTTCCTGTATAACTGAAAGTGGTCAGGCTACAAGATTATTTCAGATCGGTAGATAATGTCAAACAATGACATGATCCCAATTTTCAGATTCCAAATAGGTCCAGTTCTCCAGAAACGCCTACTAGGCCGTCGAAGTTGGTACACCCTGTATAAAAAATTATACATAGTTAAACTTATTTTCAACAAATTGAATTGTAGCAACGTTGGCTTTCAATCCTCGAAAAATGATGAAAATCTCCAATGGAAACGATTCAACTCATTAGTTGAAAAGCTGTTAGTAGTTATGTGTTATCAATTATCTCAGCGGCCAAGTGAAATATGTATTCGGGGAGCTGCGAAAGCCACCAGGTTGCGTTGAATAAATGATAATGGTCATACGTTTACTGGCAGACAAAGGACACCACACTCTGACGTATTTTCCGAAATGAACGAGGTGATATAATAGCTTTCCGAAAAGTATTCCGGATGAATATTTTATGAGCGTTTCGTGGCATATAGCTGCTCCATTGTAACGAATTGCTGTGCGCTATTCGAAATAGTGACCTCGCCTAGTAGTATAAAAGGGTTCGCTAGCCTTTGAGCTTGATCGTTGAATGTTTTGAATAGAAAATGGAAACGCATAAACCCAAATCTTCATTTAAAAAATTAGGGGCTGAAGCAGTCAGCTGAAGGGAATTTGGTGCATTCGATATTTGAAGCACTCTGGAAAAAAAGCTGCAGTCAAATGTCATTCAATCTGCAGAAACGTATATAAAATTTCTCTGAGACGTTCGAGAAGTAATTTTCATGATTTCTTTGGTATGTGAATTTTCTGTTGTTATCACTTATTCAAACTGTAAAATGTTATCGCATGGCACCAAAAAGGTAGCCTGGGACTTTTCTACTTGATGGAGACAATACTTGATTATTCAGGACGAAGTGAAATTTGTGTCTTGATGAATTTCCTCACCTATTTTATTGTGAAAATACTTCGTTCGACGAGGGACATGAGCTTCATGATTTTGAGCTCCTTTGATTTATATCTGCTCTGGTGCTGACTCTAACTGGGATAAACGGACTGGATAATTTATGTCAGTGTTGTCATCTGTAAATACACGTTAGATTTCGTTGAAATGTATGACATATTTTCATTTATTGAATTAATATTTTTTTCTGAATGGGATGAACATTGTAAATGTCAATACAACTTTTCAAAAATATCCTGTGAAATATTGTAATCGCGGAGTCCCAAACAAGAAGACAACAGTCGACACAAAGCGATGAAAAAACATCTTTAGTAACGACCATGAAATTGGTCAAAGAATATTGTTCCCATTCCCATGAAAACTGAGAGAATACATACCATTTCAAATCTTGAATTCCTTAAATAATGAAAGGGACCTCTAATTGCAGGCGTCTTGTGAGTTATGAAGTTCCTTAAGTATCTGGGGAAAATAGTGCTAGTGAATACGAATCAAGGATCAAATGGCTTACAGACCCAGATAATGAAGATAAAACTCAGAATTTTCATTTTGGAACTCCTGCAAATTGAGTTTGAAGGAATGGGTTGACGGTTCCCCATGAGAGTTTCCTTCGCAACACAATATGATCTTCCATCCGTATCAAGATCGTATAGAAGATTTGATGCTCCATAAATATGGTTTTGCGAATGTTGCATGATAATTTTCGGTCGAAAACCTTCATTATAGCCTAATGTTTTTGTCGAAATAAATTTCAAGCGAGTTAAAACATCCCTGGGATATTTTGTGATGTTTTGAAAATGCACCCATGAGGATGCTTTTTTGAAACGTGATTCGTTCTTCCCAAAGAGTTTTCGTAAGCTGGAAATCTTTATTTGTTCTAATCGGTGCCATCTGCAGCAATCCTTTTTTGCCTACTGAGAGGTATTGGTCAGGTGGAAATAATATTAACATGTGGATATATTCTCGAGACCTCACATAGATTGCCTTTAGAAGTTCATTTAGACTGTGATTCAAGTACGCTTTTTACGCTAGTACATGTCGCCACATACAATAAATTGCTCAGAACATTTTCTTAATATAAATTGAGATACTATTTATGAGGTCGAAATAAGTCTATTTCTTCATTTCTCCTTTTCATTTTTCCTCAATCTTGAAATTGTTTGCATGAAACGGCTAACAAAAAATCCAAGAAGATGTTCTGTATGTGATATCCACGTCAATTCCTTCTTGTGACATCCCACAGAAGTTTTCTTGCGAGACATCCAAGCAAGGGACATGCTTTAGCCGCCTGTGGCAGACATTGGATGTCTATTAAAGTTCAGTCCAGGTGTAAAAGAACATCGCAGTGAATGTCCAACGACTCGAAATCCCTTACTTTCAACATCTCAGAGATCAGAGATGTTTTTGTGCCCGATGGGTTATCTGGAGATTATTGTTATTGAAAACAAAATATGACGCCTATCCAGCTATATGTAAATTATCCCTCAGGATCCAATCATCACCCTCAACCAACAGAAACGAGGAGTTATAAAAACACTCGTAGGCAGAGCCAGACGATTGTGCGAGCCGGAATTTCTGGAGGATGCATTCGTCGCTAATGGATATAATGCTAAGGAAATTCAGAGGGCGATGAAACCAAAACTTTCCACACGTGATGATAACACATCACAACTCACTACCAATGGAAGAGCTATCTTACCATATATACCCAAGGTCACTGATAGAATTGGTAGAGTACTAGAGAGGCACAATATAGAGACTGTCTATGAGCCAACTCAAAAACTAGGCCGAATGATCAGAACTACTAAAGACAAAGTCGACCCACTCTCTCAACCTGGTATTTACTGGATACCTTGTGACTGCGGCAAAGTCTACATTGGTACAACGAAGCGAACTATCGATACGAGAACATGCTCTAACAGATGGACACAATAATGTTTCCTCAAAGGCAGAGGCTACTCCGAACATCGAAAGTTCCTATCCTAGAATGAACATGGAAGCCATTGAGATATATAAACATAAGAACAACATGAACAGAAGGAAATAAACTTCTTTGGTAGATAGCGCATGGTTGCCGGTGTTGGATAAGACCAAAATTAAGCCAATACGAAGAGGAAGCGATGGACCAATCAACATATCGCGCGTAAACCCAGTACCTTCTTTCGCCAATGATCAGGAAGTAAGTCGAATCCAGCATCACTTTCGGAAATTCAACGGTCGAGTTGCAACCACAGACCGAATCGATAATTTTGCATGACAGAATGTTATCTAAAAACTGCGTTCATTTTCATTTTTAAAAAAGAGCCCGGCACCGAAGAACATAGGGAAAGTTTGAGATTTTCTTGGATGGAGCAAAAAATAGAATGATCATCTCATTTATATTCTTCCAGTTTAGGATATGGAAATTTTTCTACTTTCTCTGTTCCGTCCTTACTCGTATTTCCAATTCATATAAACGCTGCCGCTACAGTACAAACAGTGATTGATCTATACCATGGAAAAATCCCTAAAATCTTTACTTACGGACTTCATAAAAATTCTTCTCCGAACACAGTTCACGCGGCAGAGATTTCAGATATGAAGATAACCTTGAAGTAATAAATTTCAACCCGGCGGAATATATTCCACATTTTTTCTGGCGTTGCTAGTTTTACCACCGACCCCATTCTGTATTCTGTACGACATGTACTAAAACTCATTTAATTTCATCAAGTTGAGGATTTAGCGGGCTACACGATTCATGAATATTCCTTTCTGATGATGCTTGCGTTAATCTCGGAAAGGTGTTGCCTTGAATACCTAGTCCTATTCCGAATGGAAGGTTGAAAGGTGGGTAAAAAACTAAAATTTGATTAATTTCACAGATAAACGATGACTTTTCCTAAACATGAATAGGATTCGTGAGATTTGATTTCACTATTGAAAATTTTACGGGTGAGAATGTAGAATTCCTCTATGTAAATTGTCCACCTTTGTCGATGCGATCGATAGGTAATGGTTGATTTTTTTTGTGTGTTCCTCTTTTGATATAGGTCTCTTTTATTATGTGTGCTTTGGATTTTCGAAGTTGTCATGACTTCCGTTTTCCCTATGTTCATATCAAGGCCATATCTCTTGCAAAACGTGTTTGTTAACTGAATTCTATCTAGTTTCAAGCTACGACCGCGATGTACTTGTAATTTGCCATCACAACGAAACGATATCATAACATTAGATACGAATATAACAACAATGTAATTGAATTGAGACCAAATTTATCGGATATCAATACACATGGGTCGCTTAATTTCATCATTTTATTCAAAATGTACGGATGATTTCTACCTGAAATTCCTAACAAGATTGTCAACATTCATCACTTAAATCGATTTTCAAACTTCAAGCATCAAAATTTCTCATTAAACCTTTACATCCCCCGTTCGATAGTTTGGGAGAAAAAAGGTTTGAAATTTTTCACTGCTTGTGTATTGATACTAGCTTACATATCAAATTTAAGGACTTCAGGAACTATCCTCACATTCTTTATGATCTGTGTGTGACAAAATCGGGTTTTTTTAGATATCAATGAAATCTAGAACTCAGAATCTTTGCGATTGAAACATTTTACTTGTGATAAGTCCTCTCTTGACATGATATCTCGAGAATTTTATTCATCTGGTATATTCAGTGGCGGCTCGAAGGCCTTACAGTCAGGGGTTCCAATTGTAATTCATAAAACATCAGTTGTGTTTCAGATTGGTCAATTGTTTTTCAGGATATATCAAATATTATTCAGATTTGTCAATTGAATTTCAGAAAATACAAAATTAAATTCAATTGAGTGACCCGAACTAGATTTGATGTTTTTTGAAATTCAATTGACAAATCTCAAACTCAATCGACGCTTTCTGAAATTAGAGTGACTAATCTGAATTACACTTGGGAATGTTGGGAATGGTGCAGAAGCCTTGCTCTAATGAACTTATCACGGCATTGTTTTCAATTATATATTTCGTTTTGTGGTTATCAGTACTAACTTCCAATCCTGTCAATGTTGCAATCAAATCTAAGTCAAACCAACACTCAAGATACACCACGTTATTCAAATGTATAATATTGACTTCAATTCGAAATAAATTTAACGAAACTTTACTGTAATAGAGAAATTACTGTCTAACTCGTAACAGTCTGTAAGTTATTTTAGAATGAAGGTGTATTATATTACGAAATTATTCACTACTGCGTAGAGTGGAATTTAATCTTCTTCCTTTTTTTGCAGCAAATTGATCGATAACCGCATGTTTGAAATTTGGTATAGATAACATCGTGAGTCATTTTTCATTGATCGAACCTCTCGAAAATGTTTCAATTCTATTCAATGTTGGAAAACTTCTTTCTGCTTCAGATGTCGTGGAAAGAATTGCCACAAGTATTAGGAAATGGGAAAAAGTAAGTAATAGAAAATATAAGTTTTAGGTTATTCTCAACTATTATTTGTTGTTTTCATGATGCAACCCAAGCACACAACACTAGGAACTTGAAAAAATAAGTTTAACTCCTACTTCACCCAATGAAATACGTAGCGAGTTGTTAACGAATGAATATCCCGATTTTTTGAGTGGTCCAGGGGTTCACGTGCTCATTCATATTTTGCTCACTTTAAGACCTAACGCACACGACCGACAATCGGTGAGCTACAATTTTGTCGGTCGAAATGCAGAACACGTATGTGAATGCACCAACGCACACGAACTACTTTTAGTCGTACCCATAGATTAATACTATATACTTATATAGATAGGAAACTGGCCTAGTAATGGCTGGAACCGTATTTTGGCGCCATCTTTTAACCTGGAAACAATTAATATCGGTATTTGACAATAGTTAATAAATGACACTAGAGAAAAATAGCAGAAATCTGTTTTTTCCAACCAAGCACATTTGAAGGACAAGATCAAGACTCCATTACCATATGATATATATGCTAATGTAGGATCTAAACACTCTCAAGCAATTCAAAAATGGTTGTAACGGAGAGTTGATTGTTTTTCCATATATTAGAAACTATCTCAAAATATGAAAGTGTGTTTACAGCGACATCTATCGGACTGGAAGGAAGTACGAATCATTCCCAATCTCAATAAATCGCTGGAAATTTGATAGATCTGGATTGGTTTCCCAATAGATCTATTGCACAACCAATCTTAATCTATCAAATGCCAATTTTCGGCTATTTAATGATATCCGAAACGATTTGTACTTCCTTCCAGGCCGATAGATGTCACTGTAAACACGGTTCCAAAATTTCTACGGACTTTCCTATCTATATTAGTATTTATCTATGGTCGTACCTACAAAACTGTCGGAGCGCGCTCCATTTGGTTTTATTCGTAGATTGTCGTCCGTGTGCGTTAACCTCCTACAAAATAGTCGTTCACCGACAATCGTTCGTGTGCGTTAGACCTTAATTCAAACATACGATGCCGCGCATCGCCTGGCTCGTTTTGGTGGGAGCACGGTTTTATACAGAGTGTCTCACCAGGAGTGCCCATTAGAAGTTTATGGAGAAATGATAATTCGATCATTTTCAAATTTTGTGTGAAGATGAAAGCCAAGAAAACCTTCCTTTACGATATGTATGTATGTATGTATGTATTTCCAGGCATTTTGCGTTTCTGTGAAACCCCTAAGAAGCTACTTAAAGCTAGTGCGACTTAGAATGATCGGTGTGTTCTGTGTAGGCTTTGGTACTGTGTCCCGACGCCACCTTAGGCACAGCACTGTTAATTGTTTACCCAACAGTGTATGGTTCGGCGGGTTCTCCATATATTTTTGAATATCAAAAACTTTCGCTTTCACTGGAAGTGGTATCAACTTTCTCATTTTGAATAGAACACCCTGTATATTATGACTTTTTTGGATAGATCTTTGAATGCCACATTAATTTTATATATCACTGCCTATAGCCATCCAGAGCCGTTTCGAGTTATTCATTGTTGTGAATACATTCTACGAATCGAGGTTTGTAGAACACTGAGAATTCAATGAAAGCGATGATCTGTTTTTTGAAATGGGTTACTCACAAGACTCTGTTGAGAAAATAACGTTTTGATATACTGGGAATCGATTTTTTCAAATAAAAACCATATTGTTTTCACTCACATTTACATTTGTGAGGTAAATATAAGTGGAGTTCATTCAGTGTTGTCTATATCCAAAATGTATCATTTCCAACTTATTCAGGAAAAACTGTTGGTATCACAGTTTGAACTCCGAAAAAGGCAGAAATTCGACATTTCCAAATGGAAACCGTGTTTTTTTTCACTCCCATCCCAATTCGTGATGAAGAAATAAGTATGGTCATTTAAGGGTGTCGCATATCTTAAATGTACCATTTCCGAGATATCCAGAAATAAGTGTTAGCAACGAGCATATTTTAATATCGTCGGTACAATGCCAAATTAACGAATGTGCTTCTTACCTATATGCACTATATCGCGATTATAGTCATGGTATCAATGCCAGCATCGCGAAAGAGTTGGCTGATCCCCCTCTTCTACTTCTAGCCCAGTAACCCAAAAAAAAATCTATGTTTATAGCACTGTCTTCAATTTTCAAAACACGGAACATCGGAACATCAAAAAAGCACATAAGTGAATTTGGCTTTGGGCCGACGATATGTGAGGTATCAATTGTGATTCATGTTCACCCTTTCATAAGAATCTGTATGACTTCATTAAAAATAATCCAGGTTTGTTCTAACTGAAGAATTTATCGTGCAATGTAGTGGCAAAATTCTGTTCCAGAATGAATAAGAAAATTAATTTACCAAGAAATATTGAGAAAGTTATTCCCTTTCTTTTGAATGTCAACTTTGTCACTCTCATTCTCCCAGTATATCAAAACGCTATTTTCTCTTCAGAGTGACGTCGAATATCTTTTCGTTACCCATTTCAAAAAACGGATCTGAGATTGTGCGTTGAATAACTCGAAAAGATCTCTAGATGGCTATAGGAAATGATACATATAATGAATGAATGATACATAGAATGAATACAAAGATCTATCCAGGAAACTTGTAATATACAGAGTGTTCCATTTAAAACAGTAGATTTCCGTCGTAAGCAGAAGTCATGAAAATATTTGAAAATACACCAAAATTGAAGGTCTACTTGTACTATTTATTCACACAAAACTTGAAATTGATCGAATATTCATTTCTTTCTAAACTTCTAATGGGCACTCTCGGTGGGACACCCTGTATAGGTATATATTGAGATGGGCTGCTGTGGTTTTAACTAACTCGCACAAGATTCAAGTATAGCTTCTGATGGGTTTCACGAAACCTCAGAAGGCATGGAAGTATATAACATACTAAAACTATTTTTATAACATACAATACAATATCAAGACGAATATAATAACAATTCAACATTTAGAAAAGAAAAGGCGCCACATTTTTTCTGTATCTAGTGAAGATACCTATTCTTGAGGGCCTTCATTTAATCCCATATTATGAAATTCTAGCCCCAGTCCGCTGCTCCGCTGTCGTAATATTTCAATTCAAAACGGCACCTACTGATAGGTAAGCAACCCTACATTAATAACCTTTAATCGACTACGTGACAGAGCTATTTCGCGTAGATTTCATAATTTCTAGCTCGAATTCACATTCGTTCAACCCATGGAGGTTAAGAGAGGGGAGGTAGCATATTCTATATTTCCCTTGCTGAAAAAGTGTCACCAAAAATCCGCCATGTTACGGAGCCAAACTTGTGGCGGGAATTTGGGATCTTTGAATTTTCACAATTCGAAGTTTGTTGGGTCCTCTTCAAATGACCAAAAGATGATTGATCGAAACAAATTTAATATCAAGATGTCATGAAATATTGCTTTTAATGAATTAGTGAGCTGAATTAATAATTATACATTCTAGTTCCTTCAATTCATGTAAATGCAAATTCATATGATATACAGTGAACGAAATTAAAAATTTATTGTATATCCCTATGAATTAACGTTGTGAGCATCAATAATTAAAACATATTTAAAATGTATTTAAAAATGTCATCAAAGTGTGTTTTCCACCATTCATTGGCGAGTTCGATCAGGTACTAAATGAAAAAAATCATTCCTTCAAGAGTTGGGCTGATTTTTCCAATTCCATTTATCAACATAAAAGTGTGAGATATCAAAAACAGGCATGTATCACAATTAGAAGTTTCTTAATGCCTCGAGATATATCCTTTGTTATATATCGATATAAGTTTCGCTTCTTGACAAAATTCAATTGAGATGAATATTTCCTTCCTGTCAAAAACTTCATGTAAATAGAATGCAGCTATCTAAAATTACAGCGATAATGGCATTGTAGAAAGCGAAAGATCTCTGTGATAATTGCACTGTTCGTATTCATGGAGAATATTCGCCCAGAATACACTCGTGCATCAAAATGAACCGATAATTCTGCATTCCAGAGTGTTGTCTTTGAGAAACTGCCATTTTAGGAAAAAAATTAACTCTTGCAGTTTTAGACAATACACTGTCATGCAAAATTATCGCTAATCTACATGCACTTGTGCTATTACTTCAGAAAACAGCACGAAATAAGGGCAGAACATAAAATAATAAAATTTATTATGAAGCATACAAGAAAATTATTTACAAAAACTTACAAGAATATATTTACATATAATTTGATAAATAATATAAAATAAAATATAGTTCAATTTATTGAAGATATATTTTGCCACAAGAGACCAGTCTTCTATTTGCAACTCTGGACCCAAATTTTGCTCTGAAATTTGAACAAATTTTCACATCACTTGATGGATGAATGAGACCACGCTAACTCTTCAGGAACACCAAGTTATTGGTCGTATGATTATTATTTTCTAATGTGGCAATGCACTTCTCACACATCATTTTTTTCTTAAGGTGAGCATTTTCCCTAATTCTGACTCAAGAAAGAGAGGTCCATATCCTCTTCTCTGAAATGAACAGAACAAATCCTAGCAGTGGATGTCGGATATCAGTTCTTCCTTCTAATTGCATTGACCCAATGGTCCCATCTCCCCATTTACGAAAGGCATAAGTGGGTTTTGGATATTTTATTAACATAGTAATGAAAAAACATGATAAAGAGACTCGAAAAGCTCACCTGTGAAATGTAACTGCAGGATTTTTATTTTTCGATGTGTTGAAACAACCATATACCAGACAAGAAACCATTTTTATTTATATTTTTTCACTGCATACAACTCCCACAATAAACGAAGGGATAATAAATAAGGCAAAAATTGTAGAAACTACATTTTAAATAACTCAAGGGCAGCCATCTTAGGGAGCCACTTCCAAATTTATTTTGGTGACACATTTCAAACGTTATGCCCCCTCCACTTCCCTTACCTTCATGATTCAACCTGAGGCAGCTTTTGAAGTATCCATCAGAACACTATAAAGTGAAAAGCATTTCTCACCAGGAATAAATGCCGCAGATAACATTAATATTTATTTTAACATTTAACTGGTATGGCCTGTGAATTTGTTCACAGTATCTGAAAAATGTATTATTTTTTCGTGCTACATGTTTGGAATCAAATAAATTCATTTTCACTATGTGGTTCGATTACCATGGAGAAATTCTTGATGTAGAATCGACTTTTTTTTCTTAATTTGATAGAAAAAATACACAGGGACAAAATTGGCCCTACCATGCCCTGAAAGTAAATTCCACTATACCAGTTAAGGGTTTATATGAATTTATTCCAAGCCAGTAGAGAGCCCTCTCCAAATTGAACATTATTTCGAAGGCATCCAACCCACGCAAGCTGAAACTTTTGAAAATATTTCTCGGGGATTTGCATAATTTATTGACTACAATAGTAAACCATACATCTAAACGCAATAAAGATGACTGATGTCTGAAGAAGAAGTGCAATATTAGTGCACGCCAACCCTAATATTTTCCAAGTTGATGCTGGACATTTAAGAATTTCATTAAATATAGAGATTACATCTTAAGCTATAAAAACATCATTCGAAATGAGAGACCATAAAATATTTCAAACATACTATTTTCATGGTGCAGTAAAAGTTTAAATGTTCTGAGCATAAGAAACAATTTCCCAGTTGCTTTCCAATAAGCTGTTATGGAAAGTTTCTACGGAACTCCATCATGCAATAAAATCGGGGTCCTATCCTCGAAATAATGGAGTTATTTCTGGGTCCCAGCAGCATCTTGTTCATTTTCTTCTCGATCATCGCCGAATGAGACGTGGAATCGGTTGACGCAGAAATTATTGATACCCAAGAGATCCACTCGATGACAAGACAAGCGTAGACTTTTCCAGATGATCTCATTAAAGATACGCCGGGAACAATCAATCAAAATAGATAGAATTGGAGCACCGGCTGACAGTCGCCCAGGCGGTGACACGGGTTTGATTGATAACACGAGATTCCCACAGGAAGAGCTCCATTTCCATAAGAAAAGGGCGATTTCCAGCATAATTTATGTCGGGTTGTGAATTTTTCCCAATGCTTGTAATATTTTCAGCAGTAAGACGTTTCTTTTTTTCTTGTGTGTATAATTAATTTTCACAGTTAGATAAACAGATATTGGTCTACTATATAACCGACACGGCGACAGGAGCGCAGATGATGAACGAGCTAAATGAATGAAAACAAGTTGAAATCATTGCATGAACCAGTTCCAATTGTTTATCTCAACCATTTCGAAAGATAAAAGGTTGGAAATTTCTTTTTCTTTAATTCAGTCATAGCAGCTTCATTTCAGTGAAACGAATCTTGAAAATCACCCTTATGACTTTTTCATTTCAAATAGCACCCTGTATTTTCTTGCAATTATTGATTTCTACTCAAAATAACACCCTGTATTTTCTTGCAATTATTGATTTCTACTCAAAATAACAATTTCAGCGATGTATCACATTACGTATATTACATATGATTTGATGAAAATAGACAATTGAAATTTCGAATTGAAAGAATCGTAGTGGGCTGAAATTTTTGTGTAATCTTTGTTTTGGTTTCAATCATTATTGATAATTCATGAACACAAGAAAGCCTACAAGATCTCCAGATTTGATGAAGCGGGATTTTTTGCTGTGATTGTGTGTTGGTACCAGAATACTCCTATTGATTTGGAAGATCGATAAAAATCACCCATGCATAAACATTTCTCTCACTTTCCAGATGGATCATTGTTTCCGGATAAAGATTCTGCATAAAGTGCAAATACAATAATGAGTCCTAGAAACTTAGATGTTTTCATTCGCTATAAGAAATAATCAATAATTAAAAAATTTGGCCCCTAATTCGACCAGGTAATATTATCAGAAATAAGATCTTTATTGAAAAAATTGGATGCATTCCATTCAGATTGTCACATTTCTTTGTCGCTTCTATTCATATTAGTTAGAAAATTTGACCAAAAAGGTTGACGCGACTTCAATCTGGATCTGGGGACCCTATTATCTGGAATATAATTTGATTATCAGGGTTTACTCTAATCTTAAGATGATTGACCACAGCCGTCACTTCTTGGATATTGGAGCCAGGAGAGCATTGCGCGAGTCTCTTGTATTGTGTCAATTCACATATTGTGATTTCATTTATGGTCCTTGCCTAACCAAGATGGACAAGGACAGAATACAGAAGGTTCAAAAATCGTGCTTCCGTTTGATTCACGGTGTGAGAAAGTACGAACCTATTTCCCACAAGATTAAGGAAGACAAGTGTCTCAACATGGAGTCCAGGAGGCTTTATCACTTGGGTTCATTCACTCATCGAATTGTCGCTAATCCTGGTAGTTCACATTTTTTGAGACGAAGGTTTCTTAGGCATAGTACTGTTCGCTTCAGAACCACGAGATATAATAATAAATTCATTTTACCACAACATAAAACAGCGATGTTCACGGGAAGTTACATTTACCAGTCTATCTCAATTTATAATACATTGCCTTCTGACTTCAGAATACTCAATATTAATAAGTTCAAGTATAAACTTAAGACCTTTTTACTGAATAAGCAATGATTCACATTGACCTCGATATATCTGTATGCGTGTAAGTATATTTACTGTGTATATGTATGTATAAATTTTTTCTTTCTTGTTTGATCTTGCTGTGGTGTGAAGGGAATGTTGTCTGATTTCCTTATTATTTTATTTTCAGCCATCTTGTTATTTTGAATTTCATTAAAATTATGCTCTATCAGTCTGGCTTCTTACATCATTGTGGGGTTAAGTTGAATAGCTCGCTAGACTTCGCCCTGGATGTCATGATATTCACGAAAATGAAATGTCCTATTCAGGCAAGGAATGAAATTTTCATTAATTCAATTTGAAATGGTCAATCCTACATTCGTAGGACTTGTTAGATTTATACGACAAACGATCATAGGTGAAAGTGAGAAATTTAAATGGCATCGAACGAAGGAATAACTATGTTCTCCATTTATTAACCGAATATCTCTTTTCACGCATTTCCCAACTGCTGGCGTATGTAACAGAATTTCTCATATTTTTGATATGGGTTCAAATTTATGTATAGGGAAAAAAGAGTAACTGAAGTCATAAAAAGGTTCAGACCTGAATTTCTTCAACGAATTTCATCATTCCTGTAATAATTCCTGACCGATGAGGATGCATACAAATGCTGCTTTGTCCTCGACACATTCTCCTGGATTGTCTTTATTCAGGGAGTCACCTCATCTTCCCGTAAAAGTATAAGAACATTTTTCTCTAGAAGGAATACAGAGAGTGTTTTTTCGGGTCGATTGAATTTATATCGCGGGGATAAGCTAGAGATGATATGGACTTCACCTATAAATTAAGAGCAAGAGGAAAGCCCTCGAGAAAATACACCATGATAAAATGGCATTTTCACAGCTTCTTTCCTGAATCATCACTTTCCGGAGTTCTTCTGCATCGAACACCGTATTTTGGAGTGTAGCCACGTTTCCTCTTTCACAACAGACAAGAATCCTAATCAAACGGTAGTCGAGATACACGAGCCGCTTAAATGGGAGTTCAGATGATACCAAATTGAATATTTCGCTATGAAAGAACGTCAAGGATATAACCACACTGTTATAAAAAACTAAGCTTTTTGAATTAGCAAAATTGTAAGATAATATGATAATTGAATATTCTTCTCACGAAAGCTTCGTCATCTAGGTGTGCATCTGATCATTGGAATCCCAACTCGAAATTAATGTGTTAACAATGAGACCTTTTGCTGTAATCGGTTAAAGGACACGAAGAAAAAAAATTTACTTTCTGAACATGAGGTATGATGTGGGTATGTGTCATAAAATTCTAGAAGAGATCTGAAATGTTATCAGGTTCCCTTATATGCTTGTTCTTCACCAATGCATAAACTTATTTCTGCAACCGTTGAAGAAAATTCAAGTAATGATGTCACATGCTACTTCTTGATGCCGAATTTGAAATTTTTCTTCAAATTCAGATACATTCAGAAAGCTGGTATTTTTGAAGTTATTTCGTTTCACTGGATGCTGAGTGTCATCAACACTCTTATGCCCATATATGTCTGACTTACGTCCAACTCAAATTTTAAGTTTGGTTTCAGAAGCCGATTCTCTTGCACCGCAGTTTAAGTGCCACATAAGTGATGACTATTTTGAGCCGCGAATATTCATGGCTTAAACAAGACTTTAGCCCGTCTCAAATATTCAAACGTCAAAAACGAACTTCAGTTTTGACGTGTTTTTTTAATTGCGTGAATTCAATAATTATAATAGATGGATTTTTATTTAATGAAATTGATGGTCTATATGAGGATGATTTCGACATATTAGATATCATTGACTATGGCTTTCCTAGAAGTCTAGAGTTTAATAGGGCCGATCACTATCATGATATGGACGAATTCGCATTTTTTCGGCGATTTCGTTCGACCAAAAAAAACTACTCTTCAGTATTCATAAAAATGCCTCAGAGAGAGAATTACGTTCCACCCTAACCCAATTTTACCAAATTGCTGGATTTACTCGTGTTATTTGAGCAATTGATTGTTCCCATGTTATCATTAATTCTGCGTGTACTATTCTCTCTTGTGAATATGAAAAGTATTACTTCGTGGATATTCCACAGGTGCAGAATTATTTCATTCAAGTTACGAATAAAAAATTGTTGAAATCAAATTAAATCATTTGCTTCAAATAAAAAAAAAAATTGGTTGTACTATGCCAGTTCGTCAGCGGCCCAAAGTATATGTCGTTCTGTGAATCAGAATACTAAAAAGGAAAATGCATAATTATCTTGTTCGTCTATGAATTCACGTGTTCTTCTTACTTCGCTGTGCTCAGTGCTGACAAAAAACCATATGATCATGTCGCATTTCTATGTCAAAACAAACAAATTCACTGATTTATGCAGTGTTGCCAGATTTGGCATTGCTTAGCACGTGCTTAACAAAGTCGTTTCTATTAGATATGCGGTGCAAGATCTGATCCGTTAAGGCGGGGAAAAGCATGACTCAAAATTTAAGGGCGCCTCAGATAAGGATGCCTTAACCAGAAAACGGTGCAAGTGGGCATTGATAGAACACCTGCTTACATTTAATTTCTCCATGGAAATACATATTTTTCCTATTGAAATAATATTGGCATCTGATATTGTTATTTTTCAAAATTGATGTCCTTAGTTTGAGCGATTGATTCATCAAACGAATGTCTCTCCAACATTCTGACATTTGATCTGATTTTGAGGAAATGGATTCAATAGTATACTTCGAAGGCTTGTTCTGATGACAAAATTCTTGAATAGACTTTTCTGTATATTTTCTCATATTTTCATTGCACACATCGTTCTGAGTACAACGTCGTGTCATTAAAATGCACGATCAATAAAAAAGAGGTCAGAATCAGGGGGTCCGGATATGATGAGCAGAAAATTCAGGTATTATTTCTAAAAAAAATAACTGGTACCTGAATATTAACGAAGTTGAAGGGTGTTGAGGTTGAATTTCATTCAGTTTTTCTGCTCTTCGTTAGGTCACGTGTATTATTACAGTAAAAGAATCAGTCCTCGGCAACCTTGGCCGATTTGACAGTTCACGCAGAAATTGATTAAATCTTGAAATTCATAATACAGGGTGATTTCACGACCTTTTCATCACTATCCAAAGTACCTACTGGAAATCAATTTGATAATATTTTATAGCGCCTTTTTTTAACCTTATAGAAGCTATCTCTATTTCAAATATCATGTGATTCCGCTCAGGAGATGAAGTGGTTTTAATCTCCATTTTATTTTGGGAAGCACCCTGTGAATCGAGCCTGTAACTCCTAGATACTACATATAGGGGGTTTTTCGTAATCTTCTAGGTGTTCTCTATCATTCATTAAAATGTTTCCCATCTGATCCGGGACACCCTTCATATACAGCAGATAATTCAGGATGTAAATGCAGGATACAGTGAGAATTCCACTGTAGCAATAAATACGGCCTTACAAGACTGCATTGTTTCCAGATTAAACTCAAACGGATAATTTTTTTGCTTCACAAAGAGTGAAGTAACATAAGGTAATTCAGGTGAGAATGAACCAGAGCGTAGTTTACCCCCAACAATGAGCTCAAAGGCCAACTATCAAACATGTTTCTGAAAAATAATAAGATCTTCATAATATCTATTAGACATCATCAACATGTTTCTTATAATTTAGAGCGATATCGAAGTGAACACCAAGAAACCTCACAATGTCAGATGATTCCAAGTCACCAGAAGCGATCTCTAAAGACCCCCTGAGAGTCATCAGGTTCATTTGTTCACTGTTGCACCAATCTTCCGGAACATTATATATAATAATCTATATAATAAATATGTAATACTTGATACTAGATTGATAATATCAGTTAATACTTCAATATTCGTTCTATATGTTTTTTCATAGGGGCAAATCATTTTCAGTACATCATCACTTCCCACAAAATCCCATGGAAGTAGAATAAATTGTTCTGGATGATGAACTCTTCATGTACTATTCAAATTTGTTTGTTCACCTTCTTGAGGCTTTATAAGAGGTCTTCTGAATGAAGAAAAAGCCATCTGAGATGGTTCAATTAAAAAATCTGGAGATTCAGTTTATATTCGGTTATGTTCTAGTTGAAATTTAGAATTCCCGGAGAGTGAAGTTGTTGTTTGCTCCGAAGCAGTCGATCATTTCGTTGATATTTCAACTCAATTGCACTGCAACCTTGAGGTCTATTGTGTCGCCCATTAAAGATGTTATCTCTGGTATTGTAACAAAGTTGTCTCGAATTAGTAAGATACTAGACGGCCCGCAAAATTTATCTCTGCAAATTAGCTATCAAAATAACTGATATTTTCATTTATTATTTTTGCAAAATCATATTCAAAAACGAGAAATCTTAAGGATTCCGAGATCTTGATTGCAACATCACTTACCAGAACCAATTATATTTTCCTAACCTACAGTAGATATACGTCTAACTCATACTTGAATAACTAAAAAAACAATCCAATAATCAAATAATCAGACAACATTCCCAAGAATTTGCTCTTTTATGAAACGCAAAATGGAGGCAGTCGCCAACGATATCTCCTCTACCTACAGTCCCTTGAATAGTGCTGAATAATTCTTGACAAACATCAAACTTATATCGTAATAACTATTTTATTCATCCATATTACTTTTGTCTGAAACAAAACGTCGGCCTAATTCGTAAACCTGCCAAATCCATTCTGAAGCAATGGACTTAGCAAGTCAATGAATTAGGCCGACGAAAGTTCATCTACTTCGAGTATCTATCTGAGATAAAAAAAAACCATTGGAAATTTTGTTCATGTATCATCGAGTGTTAGGACAGCGTACGTCTTGATCGCTTTCGAAATGCAATTACACGAAATCTGCATCAACTATCTATGCGTTATTCTGCTTCATTAAATATGTTGATGTGATGTTTCTTCCTAATCTATTAGGTAGTTCTTACCTGAAGGAGTACCAAACATCCATACTCAGATCTTCACGAACTTTTGCAGCGTATCATAAAACTCCTCACGATGTGGACGCAAGGATACGTGTTCAGTTTGGATATTCTCATTCAACATGTTATGACAGGGTTTACAGAATGGTACAATAAAAACAATTCAACGCCCAATTAGATGATCTGCATTTGAAACTTAAAACTCGAAACAATATTCTTCAGAAACTAGCTGGTTCCTCATGGGGCGCTGATGCAACAATACTTCGAACAGCAGCGCTTGCTTTGGTTTATTCTGCTACAGAATATTGTTGTCCTGTTTGGTTGAACAGTGTTCATGTAAAAAAAATTGATGCCCAACTAAATTTTTCTATGAGGATTATTACTGGTACTATCAAGTCTACACCTACTCCTTGGTTACCAGTCCTCTCAAATATTGTCCCCCCCATATTCGCAGAGAGACAACAGCTTTGAATTTTTGGAAAAAATTCAATTCCTTTCCAAATTCATTTCCCATACTCACCTATATTCCAGATAATAGGGTCCCCAGATTGAAGTCGCGTAAACCTTTTTGGTCAAATTTTCTGACTAATATGAATAGAAGCGACAAAGAAATGTGGCAATCTGAATGGAATGTATCCAATTTTTTCAATAAAGATCTTATTTCTGATCCTTCCATCAGAGTTCCTGGTTTTGACCTTCCCAGGAGAATATGGTCTGTTCTAAATCGCATTAGAACAGGCCATGGACGTTGCAATAGCATGCTCTTCCGATGGAATTCGGTTGAGAGTCCTAGTTGTGAGTGTGGGGAAAATGAGGAGACTATAGAACATCTTATAAATAGTTGTCCCATTTATAAATTTCAAGATGGTTTCGAGGCTATACATAAAGTAACGAATGCATTTCTAAAATGGGTGGTTCATTTCAAAATTATTTGATTTATTCTGAATATTTGGTTTCTTTTCTGCTTTTTTCTTGTTTCATTTCAGATTAAGAATCGTGAGCCGTTTTGGGAAGAATCTATCGACGGATAACATGAAGATGATCTCACACTGATGTCTTTCAAGATTTTTCCTGATATTTAATATTTTATGTTATTTTTTTTACGGGGTGGCAGGTTTTTTCGGCTGAGGTTTTTTTTCCCTGGCTCTATAGTATCGTATGATACTAGTGATGATAGTATCGTATGATTCTATAGTATCATACGAAGAATGTTATGATACCCCGTTCTTTTTTTACCTCAGCTTAGGTACTTTTTGTTTCAACATTTATTGTATTATTTTAGCTCTCTATTTTCATAAGAATATATATATATATATATAGTGAAAGAAGTTGTCCTGAAAGTAACAAATTCAGGTGGCGTTGTCAGTTCTGGTATTTCGATTTTTTCGTTCAAACGACATTATCATAATCAATATGAACATGGATGGTTGTAGCTTGGGTCAGCCTTCAGGAAACTTCGATCACGATAATCTTGTTTCTTCACCCAACTGCTTCATTCAAATCTCAAGCAGGCAGTCAATGGCTTGATAATTATAACGACATTGTTAGGAGCTGTAGCTGTTACATCCATGAGGATTCGGAACAGAATTCTTCATGTGAATGGTTTAAACAACGTGAACTCAATATTTCATTTCAACATCTCAGAGCATTGCAGTATTATCAAGAAATGCTCAAATTTAGCAAATTCTGGAATATATTCTCCACATAATCGCTTCTGAAATCATACTGAGATGGCATACGATCGATATTGATGTTTCCATTGTGGCTTTCATCGTGTAAGTCGCCTGAAATCGAAAGTACGAATACTTGCCAAGTAACAATCTTTGTATATGTCATTCGGTTTGTTTCGAATAGCTCACTGCGCTTATAGGTAAGCGATATTTCACGACCTGTAACTTGATCACTGATGTTCAGAATTCAAGGAATGCATGATTACTCAACAAACTTCTGCATTTTCGGAAAAAAATCAGTGAAACAGTGAATCGGCGGCCAAACAAAAGTATTATCAGCTGTTAAACTGATGTGTGCAGGCAATGTTGCCCCAATAATTCGGGCTTTCAATATCAGTTTGTTAAAATTTTTTTTTATTTTCTCCCTATGAGAGAAAATTTGTTGATTTTTTTTTCTGACGTCTCCAAGTTGTCATAATCCTATCAAATAGTTTTCGTTAAGGAAAAGGAACGCGCTTGGCTCACTGTGTTCTCAATTTCTTGATTTTCCTGAAGATCTGAACAATTTCCGTGAAGATATTCATAGTACAAAACAGCACAACTGTAGAGCAAAGTCTCCTCTCCATTTGTTGAAAGAAGGAACGAATGTGCTTAGCTATCTTTTTTGTTCAATTTCAAACAATCGATAAATCAGCTGGACTTTAGGAAAAAAGCACAACTAACTACAATGTTTCTTCAAGAATCGGAATACAATTTTTCGAAAATTGGCTGGCAGAATTTTACGAAAAGTTTCTGGCTGGCAGAACTTTTCTGTATTTGACGACCACATGGAATGAGAAAAAATTGAACGGCAGAAATCAAGCACAATTCTGGACAACAAAAGTGTTTTCCACAGTTCAGGAGTCATGCTCATCTTCTAACAGATCGGATTAACAGCTGAAAATGGCTTTGCTGTACTTCGTAATTTTCAGTTTCGTCGCTTTGTCGACAGTGGAAACAGCGACTAATGCATATCACCGACGAAAATTACATGGTGATTCTCAACTACTATTCTATTTTGTCGTTGTTTCATGCTAAAATACCAAAAAATTTCAATAAATTATGTTAATCCTTTAGATGAACTCTATTGATGTGCAGTAAATCATCAAGGAAGGAGCCAATGGGAGCAGACCCCACGAGATTAATTTCTGTTAGAAAAACTGGAGACATAATAATAATAATAATAGGCCTTTATTGAATTTGGTCATTACAATTCAGTTACAGAAAATACAAAACAAATTTTCACAAATTCAATCTCAGGGTGGAGTTATTCATGGGGTGGGTTATTCACCCCCTGTTCTACCACTCAACCCTGTGAAGACAAACGAAGTAAACCAGAAAAACAATGTGTCTTATGAAATACTAAAAAAGAGTTATACAGAAAATACCAATTCCTCGAAAATAAAGCATAATACAGAACATCAACAACAACACAACCAAGTTTATTTAAAGAGCCGCCGGCGCCACCTGTCCGCTGAACAACTTTCGGAAAACATATCTTTTGAATGAGGCGAGCGATGAAGATGCAAAGTGAACATAAGGATTTTAGTACTTATGAATAGAGTAAGTGAACGATCTCTCATAAAGAACAAGCCTACGGGTCGGAGGGGAAATAAGTCACCTACCTCTTGTATTCAAATTATGAACATCTGAGCGAAACGTAATTTTCCTATAGAGATATGGAGGTTTTTTTTTTCATTAAAATACCATGGTACAAAACGAGAGCAGCCATTTCAAATCTATTTCCCATATTCAGCCAATTAGCGTCTTTGAAATGGACTCATTACCGAAAAATATCGCCCTTGATTTGTTCGGATTTATTGTTAGATGGTGTGAAACTGAAATCCTGATAATGCTTTCTAAATCTTCATTTATTCTTGCTACACCTTCCTCAATCATGTCACTGTGAAAACTGTAGTAAGTCTGTGTATCATCCGCGTAGAACTGAACACTGCAAAATTTTAAATAGTGACTGAAGTAGTGAGTATACAAAATGTACAGAAGTGGACCTAGTATGGATCCCTGAGGGACGTCAACCGCAACAGTGCAGGGACTTGAGATCTCATCCCCTATTCTTACTCGCATACTTCTCCCCGTTAGATAGCTTTGGATAATGGTAATTGCCTCCTTCGATAAGCCCACAAAATGTAAAATAGCAAACAACAACTGATGAGAAAGTGTATCAAAAGCTTTGGTATAATCAAGCAGTACAAGAGCCGTAACGAAACCCCGGTCAGTTCCCGTCAGTATATCATCCGTTATATTCAGTAGGGAAGTTGTGCAGCTAAAACCGCTACGAAAACTAGATTGTCTCTCCGGTACGATATTGAATTTTTCTAAGTGCTCCCTTATTTGATAATTCAGAAACTTTTCGAGTATTTTGGACATTGCTGGAAGGATACTTATTGGTCGGAGATCTCTACATTCTTTAGCATTATTAGTTTTTGGTTTCGGTATTATCATAGCTGCCTTCCAGGCAGTTGAAAAATAATTTTGAAGAATACAGCAATTAACAACGTGCAGCAGATATTTGTGAATGAAAGGGCAACACAAAGTTATCATAGGTATACTTATACCATCCATCATGTGTCAAAAATGCATGTTGATATTTGAGCAATATTGTTAGGAGCAAACAGAATCGCTCTGATTATGTGAATCAATGCATCGATGCAAGCATTGAGATATCTGGCCCATATAGACAGCATTCCAATTTCCATACGCAATGCGGTACACAGCGTGACAGCTCGAAATATTATAGATTTTACCTTCGATTTCGCTGAGTATCTCGAATATAATTCACTCTGCTATATATCTCAAACCTGAACTCCAATAAACGACAGTTTTCCTAATTTCTGCTACGACCCCACATGATGTTGATCTCACTCAGTATTCATTTCGAATTATTGTAGGACAAATGACCCAGAGTAATTTGCTCGATGAAATGTATGACTCCGCTGAGGAAAATCGTTCGAACCACGGCTTACCATGAGAAAATGAAGTTTATAAATCCTGTTTCCCAGACTGCACGTCCATATATCACACGAGTGTATCTAACAACACTCCCTAGGCTCTCCTAAGCTTTCAGCTCGTGGAGCTCCATATATATCGGGAGTTCGACCGCAATGAAAGACCCATCGGTGAATCAGATAAACTCATCACCGAACTATTTTTTCAGTTTTTTTTCTATAATAATGGCATTTTGTGCCGTATAATTTCTCAAGAGTTTTTATGCTTGTGGAAAAGTGGATGGTATATTGTGTGAAAATTGAACTTTATTCTCATTATCTGTCTCGAAATCCGAAATATTTCGCTGTATCATTAGTAATGTTTATTTGTGGGTGTCCTTTGAAAAAATCGAATTTAGATGTAAGAATTTCATGATAATTTCATCGATTTTGTGGGGTATCTTCTCTGTAGAAACATACTCATCTTTTTTTTCCATGTGGTAGGGGAAAATGAAAAAAAACAGCGACGTCGGGGAGGACATAGTAAACAAAAACTGATCATAAAATTTAGTTATATTGTGGACAATTTCATAAATACCGAGAACGAGCAGGCAGAATAAATAGTATGAAAATTTTTGCTGTGACAATTTTGGAAATATGTTAGTTCAAAGGAGCTCAAATGTATTTGAAAAGTGGTTACAAACGCATAAAACTTCAGTGAAGCAGGATAGTATTTTACACATCTCTCAAATAGTTATACAAGTCGATGGCAAGATATTCAAAACAAACAAAAATGCAGAGATAGATCGGATTCGACCATATTTGGCCTTATTTCATCCCATATTTTAATGTTTATAAGGAAATTTCAAACCTTAATCAGCAGAAAAGGTCGCTCTATCTCCCCAAATTATTCATTTCTTCAGGAAGTTAGCTGTAGCCCTCAATCAGCCACTCATGCAAGTATATCTGAACCATTGTAATATCAATTTTATCCGAATTATTCTTTAGAAGCCAGGACATGTATCAAATGATCAATGAAGTTTTTTTCACGGTTGCATGCATTGATACTGACTCACTTAACTTGGTATGAAATCTCGGTGGAGATACACCTAGTGTCGAAAGACATTCATATCAATATTTTCTGAGCTCATGTTCATTATGATTTGGATCATTCGGCCATAATTCAACTTAGTCCTAACATCATTCTTTCTTAAGAAAGCTTAATTGGAGCCTTCACCCCATCCTATGGATCTTCAGACAAAACATTTATTAAAGGATTACAGGACAATACGGGATTTAGCCCTAACGTTGTCACGGAGGTGCAAGGTTCTATAGACGAGACATCGTAGTTCACTGTCAAAGCCATTCTAATCGTTCCATAATCACCCCCAAAGATTGAGTTGCTTGGGGAGACCATATAATTCATCCCGCAGGTCTCCTGTCATCGCAGAATGATGTAGTTCACTGGATAGGCATAATTATCGAACGTCTACAGAATTAATTAGACGAGGTAATGTTGCAGAACTTCATCGAATACTAAATGAACGATATCCAATTACAAGAAGATTGCTGTCATGGAATATAGGTTCAAAACGATGAAAATTTTGCCTTGTAATTATTGCTTGCAGAATCATGTGGGCTGAAATCTTGAGACCGGAGAAAACTTCAGCAGGAATTCTTTTTATATATCCGAACTCAAGGAGAATGTGAAAATAATTTCAGAAAATTGTTCAAATACCATTTCTTTCTAAAAAGTCATTGGCTGTGTACTATGAGTAGTTTTGAAAGCTGGGGTAATCATCTTCATTGTAACTTTACCGGGAAGTTTTTTCTGCTTTCAAGCAAGAAACATCCGGAAATGACTGACACAAAGTAAGCAAAACCTTAGGTGAGATAATTCCTAATAGACCCTATTAGTATAGAGTTAAATTTTATTCGGAATCCACGAGACGTTAGTTTCGATGCTAGAATATCGATGGGCGTTCAATTCGTCTGTCAGGGTATTATCTCCTTTCTTATGTAAAAGTGAATGAACTACTACTTGGCTTCGATTATGCTACTCTGATGACTCAGGGATTATGTTTAGAGGCAAAATCGAATGCACTCCTTGCGACTTAAGTATTGCGGAGTGGCCTCTGAACTATTTAACAATGGTGCTGGATATAAACCAAAGTCAAACCTTTCAGCCATGAAGTCGTTATCATTAAACTGGGGTGAAAGTTTGAAGTTTAATATCTGGTAATAACCTTGGACAGGAAGCTTCTGTGGAATAAGCATGTGAATAATGCTATTGGTAGAGCTATAAAGGGTTATATGGCATGCCAGCGTCTATGCAGAAGGAATTGAAGTTGTAACCCAAGAATATTGCGGTGGATTCACGTCATGATTGTGTGACCTATAATCACATATGGGACAGTCTCTGATTTTTCTGAAACGAGTCAGACAAGTACGAGGAAAATGTTCGCTCAAGTACAGGATTTGCTTGTGTCTGCGTCACGGGAGCTATGAGAACGTCCCGAATTGGAGCACCTGATATCATTATAGATCACACACCTCTACATCTGGTAATTGATATAATGATCAAGACAATAAGCACTGAGAAAAAATTAAGTACAGTCCAATACAAAAGAGAGGTAGAGAGGAATGGGAGCTGAAATACTCCGACCACAAATCGAAGAAAATAACCCGAATGGTAAACAGATTACAGATTTTCTCCTGTATTGAGTTTCCAATACAGAAGTAAAAGGGAACCTCATGTGAGAGGTATCTTGAGGGAAAACAGGTGATTTGATAGTTCATGATTTTTCTTTAAACATTTTCAAAGAGAACGAATACGAAATCTCTCATTCTAATGGTCATTAAAAGTTCTCAAAAGATGAAGATCCTTCTGTGTTTCTGAAATCTCTATCAACAGATTTCATTAGATAATTTCAATCCACACAGTATGTAGATATCATTGAAATTGAATGTTTCCTATATATTATAGAAAAACCATTTTGATGTTCTTCATCGAGTCTACAGGATGTAAAAAGTCATTCCACAACTCTCTCAATTTTCATGGATCAAAATTAATTCCATGTAACAAGAGAAAATGGTCCTGGACCTCATGACTTCAATGTGGCACTTAGACCTCCCATGCCTTGTCGGGTATCGCCCCTAATAAATTTTCCATGGTACCTACTATGAAGTGAGTTACAATTTCTGTAACCGTACAATGATCCTAATGTTTATTCAAACGGTAGTCAGGCTTAAATCATAGTTCAGAATTTCCATCTAGCAGAGGAGGTCGAGCAAATTCTATTTAGGAATTTATGCAAATTGTGGATTGAATATTTCGTGATTAATTTCGAATCATATTATTTTTCGTTTCTACTACAATCTTGGTTTTGATATCATTTTCTTTTGCATTCATCTCATGTAAAAATGTATTTAAAACTTTATATATATGACATAAGCCAGGAACAATCTGACTTGACGATTGAAAAATTATTTTTCGTTCTGATGGCGATTTTCCTGAAAACTCAATATGGGTTTTCTCTCCCAGTTTCTGAAACAAGAAATTGTACTTACAATTTTCCCTATATTTGTGGAAAATTTTATACAGGAGAAATATCAAGACCATGAGAAATCAGAAAACGTGAACATGAGAATTACATGAAAAATTAGTAAATAGCAGATCATGTTGTTCAAAACCGGCAATCACATGATTGATTGAAACAGAACAAATCTAATGACGGATCCTGATGGTTATAAAAAAAAAATCAAGGAGTCAGCTTGTATTTTGTTTGATGAGGCTAATAATCTCGCCAATTGTTCAGCAGAAATAGATCGAATCTGTATGGATTTATTGAGAAAAGAACTTGTTCCGGATAATTTTGAAATAAACTAGAGAAATCAGCATCTAGTAATCAATATTGATCTATGTTCATCATTTATTGACAGATGTCAATCCAAAAATAAAAAAATTGTGACAATTCTACAAATTTGAATGAAAAGTAGTTATTGTCTGACGAAGGAGTCGTTACGCTCAAGAGTTCAAAGTGTTTCCTTTTTGTTCATTGTTAGGAAACAATTTCTTCTCGTAAAGTTGCAGCCCCTGATAAATTAGCTCTCAAATTTTTACGCAGGGGCCTTTCTTATATTATTAAAAATTTTTTCTAATCGTTTGTTGTTTCAGAGACTGGGAGAGAAAACCCAAATTAAGATTTCAGGAAAATGCAGACACTTCCCAAACAATATTTCAATGAATCAAATTCTATAAGCGAACCTTTAACGGGATCGTTCATGAAGGCTTGTTAATTATTAATATTATTCAATATAAAAAAAAGAAACTCATGAAACTTTGGTGTACTTTGTTTCAACTTCATTATTAGCTGCTTAGCTTGAACATTATCTTTCACACTTTTCATTTCCGTCTTCAGTATCATACATAAAAAGTACAGGGCTTCGATAGTGAAACATGAGGCTGTAAACGATATATTTTTAAGAAGAAAAAAATTCTTTGCCTTTACGAAGGCACATCGAGAACATTTTCGAAACATTTGATTGGAGATGTGAAACTTCATTTTGACGCAATTGGATGTCACCACCTTAGTGTAATATTTTACTCATTACTTCACAACCAATTGCTAATAAATTCTGAAGTTTTTTATGAAGATTTTGTCCTGAAATGTGCGGGATACTGATGAGGCCCAACAAGGCCGAAACCGGTATATCTCTCATCTCAGTGACAAAATCTAATATCATTTCTCCAACCTCATGATAAAAGAACTCTGAGCCTGGGAATTGAAAATGGTATTCATTTCGATGATTACTATTTTGAATTCATCTATGTTTCGAAAATGTTCCCGATGTGCCTTCGTAAAGGCAAAGAATTTTCTTCTTCTTAAAAACATCAGGCTTCGCAGTCACAAAAATAATTGGGCGTTTCCATCACTTTGAGAAACTAGCAAGCGGGCCCTGAATAGAGCCCAGGGACGGGCCCAAGGGGGGGGATGGGGGGGGATGATCCCCCCCCAATGTTGAACGAAGTTGGCAAATTTTCAAACCAGTTGGAAGATTTTCAAGGGAGTTGGAAAAATTTCGAAGCAGTTGGAAAAATTTCAAAGCAGTTGGAAAAAATTTTAAAAGGGTTGGAAAAATTCTAAAGTAGTTGGCAAAATTTCAAAGCATTGGGAAAAATTCCAATAGAGTTGGGGAAAGTCCAAAAGTGTTGGTAAATTTTAAAGCACTTGAAATACATCATTCCAAGGGAGTTATGAAATACGAAGGAATCTGAATTAGAAAAAACAAGTTTGCAATCAGTACTTGACAATATATGTATAGCCGGCAATAGATTGTATTCAACCCAATATTTTTATCATCAAGTGTTGGAAAAGATGCGGCCACAAGAAGTAGGCACCCAGTTGTAAATTTTTTAGTTACGTCGCATGGACTATGTCATAAAAAAACCATCTGGTATCATAAATTTAAGCTGTAACTTTCAGATAAGCAGAATCATCATTAGTATAGGTACGCTCTTCGTAAATATATTGTGTTATAGTTCTGCGAATAAACAATATGTGTACAGGGCACAGGGTATCCCAAATTGCTTTATTTTGGCTGGTTCAGGTACTTCTAGACTAGATAGGTAAAAACGTTGAAAGGAGGCCTGGACTCGATTTCCGTGAAAATACTAGTAGTGAAAACCGTTTCACGATATCTTCATTAGTTTCGAAGATATAACAAAATTTTGAAATTTTTTCTATTTTGAAGATGTGTCATAACTTCTCCATTTTCGAAAATATCTGAATAAGATGAAAACTTTCAACAAGAATTTTTTCATCTGGAATAAGACATTATTTCAAATTTTCTTCATCTTTGAATTTTTTTATGATGAAAGATGAATAAAAATGCGTTCGTATTTGAAATAAAAATATGGTTTTTTTTCCTCGAGAAAAAAACAATGAATATAGTTTTTTTCCGGTGGAAAAGCGCTTCTAGAAATTTCATATCGTGTTCAGATATTCTCGTAAATAGAAAAGTTATGGCACATTTTCGAAATCGATAAATTTGCAAAATAAAAAAAAATTGAGATATCGTGAAATGGTTTTCACTAATGGTGTTTTCGGAAGTAATTGCACAAGTGCATCAGAATAACCGATAATTTTGCATGACAGCGTATTGTCTAAAAACTGCATGAGTCCATTTTCATTTTTGGAGAAAGAGCCCGACACCGAATTCAGTTTTTCAAAGACAACACGCTGGAATGCAGAATTATCAGGTCATTTTGATGCACGAGTGTAATTCGGGTGAATATTTCCCGAAATTGCTATTGATACGAGCAGTGCAATTATCGCAAGGATCATTCGCTCTCTACAATGCAATTATCGCTGTAACTTTCGATAATTGCATGCTATTTACATGAAGTTTTTGACAGGAGGGAAATATTCACGAAAATCGAGCCATCTGGTCCAGAAGTACCTAAAACAGTCAAAATCAAGCAATTTGGGATACCCTGTACATAAATTTGAATAATGAACCAAAAAAGATTCAAAGTGAAGTTTGAGTTATGTGGTGCCTTATAAAAAATTTTTAAAAATATTTATGAACAGAAAATGTATGAAGGAAAACAAGTGTGAGAAAAAATTTTGGGTAGTGACCACAGAATATCGGAAGTCACAACAACAATCTTTCAAAACACCAAATATATCATCAATTCCAAACATTAATTGCAATAAACGCCACAAAAGAGTTCAAAATCGCCAACTCAAATTAGGAAATTTTGTTCGAAATTTTTTCTTCAATATGAGTGATTTAGGTCAAAACCATTTCCCTACCAAATCAGGAATTTTTTTTTAAGAAGTATCTTGACACACACTTTGACACACTTAGTGCTTATTTTTTATCAAACGAAATATATTTTCTGAAAATTTTGTTCCCATTATTCTGTGAAATGGATGTTAGGGATGAGCAGTTTCAATATTTTGAATCTCATCAAAGTGGTAAGTAATTAACTTTAATTTTTCATCTACCCAACATTCAATCATTTATATTTCTTTATTTTATGGAATCTGCTTTTTTGTGAAAAATATTTTGTTCTATGATGCTTGAAATTTTGAGATACACCAAATAATGAAACTGAACTTAATCAAAGAATGAAACAAAAACTGTGTCTCAAAGTTTCGAACATACTTCAAAGTAGTCCTCACAGAAAAAACGATTCCATAAAATAAAGAACCAACGTTGATTTCTCATCACTTTAATTCCCAATATTTACTCTTTCCACGGCATGAAAAAAATAGATTTTTCAGAAAAAATATTTTCTCTGATGAAAATGAACCGTGCCTTCGCTCCCAGATTCCACGAAATGAAGAAAAGCTACAAAACTGAAGAAACAAACAAGTAGTGTTTCTCAAAGTTTCAAGCAACATCAAGATACTCTTTATAAGAAAAAAACTACATAAAATCTACTTAATTGAATGTTCGGTAGATGGAAAAAAAGTCAATTACTCCTCACTCTGTTGAAATTCGTTATTTTGAATTGTTTTTTACCGAAAAAAATATTATACTGAAATATATATAACGAATTCCTGTAAATTCAATGTCAAGTTGGAAAATTTTCGATGGATTTCCCCCTCAAAAATTTGGTTTCGGCCCGTCCCTGATAGAGCCACTGCTAAAATCTCATTCAGTGAAAGAGGAAGTACAGATTTCTTTTCTTGCATTTGATTGGAGATGTGAAACTTCATTTTGACGCAATTGGATGTCACCACCTTAGTACTTTGTATTATTTTACTCATTACTTCACAACCAATTGCTAATAAATTCTGAAGTTTTTTATGAAGATTTTGTCCTGAAATGTGCGGGATACTGATGAGGCCCAACAAGGCCGAAACCGGTATATCTCTCATCTCAGTGACAAAATCTAATATCATTTCTCCAACCTCATGATAAAAGAACTCTGAGCCTGGGAATTGAAAATGGTATTCATTTCGATGATTACTATTTTGAATTCATCTATGTTTCGAAAATGTTCTCGATGTGCCTTCGTAAAGGCAAAGAATTTTCTTCTTCTTAAAAACATCAGGCTCCACAGTCACAAAAAGAATTTGGCGTTTCCATCACTTTGAGAAACTAGCAAGCGGGCCCTGAATAGAGCCACTGCTAAAATCTCATTCAGTGAAAGAGGAAGTACAGATTTCTTTTTTTGCATTTGATTGGAGATGTGAAACTTCATTTTGACGCAATTGGATATCACCACTTTAGTACTTTGTAATATTTTACTCATTACTTCACAACCAATTGCTAATAAATTCTGAAGTTTTTTATGAAGATTTTGTCCTGAAATGTGCGGGATACTGATGAGGCCCAACAAGGCCGAAACCGGTATATCTCTCATCTCAGTGACAAAATCTAATATCATTTCTCCAACCTCATGATAAAAGAACTCTGAGCCTGGGAATTGAAAATGGTATTCATTTCGATGATTACTATTTTGAATTCATCTATGTTTCGAAAATGTTCTCGAAGTGCCTTCGTGAAGGCAAAGAATTTTCTTCTTCTTAAAAACATCAGGCTTCACAGTCACAAAAAGAATTGGGCATTTCCATCACTTTGAGAAACTAGCAAGCGGGCCCTGAATAGAGCCACTGCTAAAATCTCATTCAGTGAAAGAGGAAGTACAGATTTCTTTTTTTGCATTTGATTGGAGATGTGAAACTTCATTTTGACGCAATTGGATGTCACCACCTTAGTACTTTGTAATATTCTACTAATTACTTCACAACCAATTGCTAATAAATTCTGAAGTTTTTTATGAAGATTTTGTCCTGAAATGTGCGGGATACTGATGAGGCCCAACAAGGCCGAAACCGGTATATCTCTCATCTCAGTGACAAAATCTAATATCATTTCTCCAACCTCATGATAAAAGAACTCTGAGCCTGGGAATTGAAAATGGTATTCATTTCGATGATTACTATTTTGAATTCATCTATGTTTCGAAAATGTAAACGATATAATTGCAAAAAAGTGAAATTCGATAAAAATGATTTATTTGGACTTTATATAAAATACTATTCGATCTGCAGAGGCAATTCAAGTGTCATATTGTAGGACAGGACCTCTAGTCTTCTAGGAAAATGATAATTCTGCATTTCAGCGTGTTGTCTTTGAAAAACTGCATTCGGTCATTTTCATTTCTGGAGAAGTTTCACCTTCGATGTCGGGCTCTTTCTCCAAAAACGAAAATGAACTCATGCAGCTTTTAGACAACATGCTGTCATGCAGAATTATCGGTTATATTGACATAGTTGACCCCAGACTTGCTCTACCAGGATTTGATCTGAAGGGAAACATCTGAAGTAGACTCATTAGAATTAGGACAGGCCATACAAAATGTAATGCTATGATGTTCAAGTGGGGACTTTGCCAATCTCCATCCTGCGACTGCGGAGCTGATCAACAAACTGTAGAGCATATTGTCCGGGAATGCCCTTTAAGGAAGTACCTAGGACCATTCAGAGACATTATTGATGCGACACCTTCTGCACTGGACTGGATACGTTCTCTGGATGTGGAGCTTTAATTTGAAGTTTTGATCACATCTTTACCTACTTTTTTACTTATGAGTGTCTTTATTTTTTTATTTTTATGTTAGATATACTTTGTTTTATATTCATGGTGACTATCATTTATACTTGTTCAGTGCTGTTGCTTTGCCAAACGATAAATACATAAATAAATCGGTTATATTGTTGCACTTGAGCAAATACTTCCGAATATTTCCTTCCTGTCAAAAACTTATCGAAAATTACAGCGATAATTGCATTGTAGGAAGCGAAAGATCCCTGCGGTCATTGCACTTCTCGTATCCATAGCCATTTCGGGAAAACACAATGTCATGCAATATTATCGGTAATTTTGATGCACTTGTGCAATTACTTCCGATCACCTAATTACTCATATCTCGGGAAAACCCCAAGGTAGGCAGAAAAGGAAGGGGCCCTCTTGTTTAATGCAAATCATCTCCGCCCATTTCTTAGAATTTGGGACTAGATAGTTCAGTCCTATTCATTGTTTTCTGATACCTATTTTTTCTATTATTACAAAATATAAGTTTCAATCATTTAATGAATACCTGAAACTGTTATATTTAGTATATTATGTGCATATTTGTATTTTTCATATTGTTTTCATAAGTATTTTTAGGTATTTTTTAGTATTGAGGTGTTCAAATAAACTCTCTCAGTAGTTCAAAGTATCCCCTATCGTATGGTACCTTTGAACACCCATGATTTAATTAAAAAAAAAGGTACTGATATTAATGTAATCTAATTTTCTGTCAGCAAGCAACCTCTTACTCATGTCCAGGATATATATTTTTTTGGGATTTCTCATTCGCTTTCGTCTTACGGTATCTCGCCTACTTTCATGTCAATCGAGAAATGCACAATGCTTTACTGGAAATTTGATATTGTTGTGAAATATTGGGTAGGGATATTCCTACTAGCAACACGAATGGAAAAAATTGAAGAACGTGTTCTTCTGCTATCTAGTGTTATATTTGAAGGAGCAATTTTCGTATATATACTTATACTTCTATTCTGAGAATATTCATTCAAAATATAGTAAGTGGATTATTTTATATAATCTATGTACGTTTCCAACGGTTTTAATTTTAATGAAATATCTCTCTCAGCAATTTAATCACCACCAGAATAGGAGAAAAATTTACCTAAATGACGATCGGATTACATTCACGGTATCGGGGTCCTTATCATCTTATCAAGATCCCTTTAAAGATGCCTTCTTCGAGAAGCAGTCTTTACCAGAAAGATAGTCTTTACGAGAAAGAATGCCTCCTCACAGTATATGGAGGAGATGAGAGCGACTTCTCCGAGACCACCGACTCTGTCCTGGACTGGATCAATGGCATTGAATTCAGAATTTGATATTTTGATTTCTTTGTTAAATGGTATCAGTTTGTGTTTGTGTTTACCAAAAAGAGCCTTCTCTCGTTGTTTATGAAACTGGACGTTTATGCTAAAATTTCAGTTCAGGTGAATATACGCACCTGTTACAAGCGTATATCATTTAGGTTATTTGAACTCGAAAAAATGTCTCAGTTTTGCTTTATTCGCAATTACCTTTCAACTGACGATTAAATCGTTGTGGTTGATCGCGTAATGCCATTGCTAGTATCGACTTCAATGAAGAGACCAATGACTCAGCTACATTTGATCTGTTAATGAATATTCAGCAAGAGGAAGAAGAAGAAATCGAAGAAGATATGACTTTTCAAGTAGACTTTCAAGAGTAAACCTCTATCTGATTGAAACAATCAATAAATCGAGACGATAGAACTAAATATCTATAGGTATCTATAATCAATAATAAGGTAATATCTAGATCTAATGAGTATTGTTCCTCCTAAATTATCCTACAATTGTCATGATTTATATTGCTCCGCATTTCTTAACTCGTTGTTTTCGTTTTCTGAAATATAAAGATAATATCTAGTTTTCAACTTATTCTTCTTGTAAAATACCACCCAGCAAATATTGTTGCCATCAACCAAACATGAAAATTCTCATGTCGTTCATCTTAGAGTGGACGAAATGGAACAAATTTTTCATGGTTGATCGAGTTATCTGAGGGAAGAGATCTGCAAGATTTCGAATAATTCAAGTTCCAATTCTTCTTCTAAATCCATTAGGAATATGCTTGAGAAGTTGGATATTTTTCAGAGAATGGTAGAATATTCCCTGAAAATGTTGAGATGTTATATAAATAAAATTTCAATCCAAGCTGAAGTTGACAAACTAGAGGTTTTTAATGCCTAACTTATTTTTACGGCATCAAAAAAAAGGAGGAGGAAGACTTGAACGTGAAAATTTGTGGAATAATTAATGAAAACAAAGTTGATAACACCCAAGATGAGATTACTCTTGACGATCTCCATTTTTTCTACACTAAACTCAGTATGTATGAATTCAAAATAACAAGCTCTTTCAAAATCTGTAAAAATATATAGGGTGTCCCATTTAAATTAAAGAAGTTGATGGCATTTCCGGTACATCAGATGCGTTTCGTTCCATTTCACTTACCTGAAAATTTTTATAAATGTCGTTCTTTTCTTTTAAAAGATATTAACTTGGTTCCATACTTTATCCCAACCCTGTATAATCAATTGTATGGAAAGTAAATATGTGGATTGTGATGGAATGAATATTCAAACTTCAAAATTGTGTTTTCTCCATATTCTTTCCCATATTATACACATTATTAATATTTTTTACTAGAATTCCGTTTTTCCAAACCAATGGAAGAAAGCACTCGTCACTCCTGTAACGGAAATATAGAATCATTAGAGATTTAATGAGCTGCGCCCTATCAGTATATTGCCCACATTATCAAAGATACTTGAAAAGTTATTTTGTCATCAACATTCACATAATAACACTATCATCGAGATCGAAGCTACCTCACATCACTGTTACATATCACGGATGAAATTCGACATTCTAAAGGCCTATGATGAGGGTAAGTTGATGCTACTCGTTTGATTACTCGTTGAATAAATCGAAAGCTTTCGACACCTTGATCACAAGATGCTGCTGTCTATTATGTCTCATATTGGTCTATCTGATAAAACTATTCTTCTTCTCAAGGGTTACCTTGATGAAAGATCACAAGCTACACATTATGAATCTGATAGGTCTTAATTTTCAGAAATCTGCAGGGGTGTACCACAGGTCTCGATACTGGGACCACCTTCTTATAACTTATATTTCAGAGTTCGTCAAAGAATTGTGACAAACAGATACAACATAAAGATGAACCTCTTGGAGGGTATCGAAATAGTTCGTTCAGACGAAAGTAGTGTTAACACCCAGGTGAACTTAAATTGGATAAATAGTTTTACTGCGTTATTCAAGAGCTTGATTTGACTGAATTTGACGTATACTTTGTATACGTTTCGTTTCCCTTTTCATTTTCATTTCCTTGTTCGACGTCTGAAAGTGTGATATAACTTCGAAGTCCCCCTATGTCACTACGCCCATGACTTTCCATTTCGATTTGACCCCGTGTCGTCATATTCAACAATGTGTTGATAGTTGAGATATTCATTTCTTGTTCTCCCGGGATCTTGAGGTTATAAATCTTTGTTGTTTCCACTGTTTTGTATCCAGAACTGATGATTTTAGAGTGTCCCAAATTCAACCTTTTGTGAATCTTGTCCGTTAAATGCTGTGATGACCGTTTTCGCCTGAATGTTTGTGATGGCTTCTTGGACGGGTAACTCATTTAATTGTTTACCTAATACAAATTACATATACCCTTCCAGGAAAACCCTGAAGATGGCCTTTTAATTAGGCCGAAATCGCTTGGTTTTCGACAAATAAAACAATTTCACTCCGAAGTCCTCAAATTTATTAATTTAATTTAATCTCTTTGTATGCACAACCATCGTCGTAATAGATAATATCGTTGAGGCTACTTTCTATGAATCATTGCCTGCAACTTATTCTCCATAAGACGGTTGTCGTTGTTTTTGGACCAAGAAGCGCAAGGATAAGACTTTTGGAATATAATCATTCAGTTGTAGTGGATGGTGGTACTCTGAGACTATCTGACTGTGTGAAGAATCTTGAGTTGCTTGTGGATCAGGAGTCGAAATTTACTCAACATGTTTCAAGAAATCGTACGGGATATCTATAAACATCGTGAATATCTGTGTATGCATGTGAAGAAGTTACTGTGTGAATCCTTGGTTCTATCTCATTCAAACGATCTCAAAAATTACAGGCCTATTAGTTTGCTGACGTCCTTTTTAAAAATATTTGAAAAAATCCTAACAAATCGACTTCTCAAGTATGTGACCAAATTTAATCTTTTTAATCCAAGCCAACATGGATTCGTTTCAGGTCGAAGTACAGAAACTGCACTATATGAACTCACACGGACTGTCCTAGCAGCCTTGGATCGGGGTGGGATACCAACAGGAATGTTCCTGGATTTGTCCAAGGCCTTTGACTCCGTAGTACATGAAAAACTACTAGAGAAACTCGAGATCTTAGGTATTAGAGACCACAACTTGACCTCTTCAGAAGCTATCTACAAGGCAGAAGACAACAAGTTCTCATTCAAATTCAAATGACAAGATATCCATGTCTACCAAAAGTCTTATCACTTCAGGTATAATTCACGGCAGTATATTAGGCCCACTTCTTTTCATCATATATGTAAACGACTTCTGTGAAATTTTAAAAAATAGAAATGTGGTACCACTTGACTATGCAGACGATACCAACATTATTACGATCTCTCAAGAATTGACCAGTCCTAAATCTGACTTGTGTACTGTAATGGACAGGGTGAATATTTGGTGTAACGACAATTCTCTACTGCTGAACAATGACAAGACTGAATGCATGATTTTCGCTACAGATGGATCCTCTTTGATATATCCGGATCAATTCAGATATAATGATCATGTTATTAAGATCTCAAGTTCGGTGAAGTTTCTGGGATTGATTGTGAATTTTTCTTTAAAATGGAACGATCATATAAAGTATATATCGGCAAAGTTAAACTCTGTAATTTACTCTCTGAAAGTACTGAGGGAAAACGTTGAAAATGGAATTCTGAAAATGATCTATTTCTCAAACTTTCAATCGATTTTAACATATGGTCTTAGTTTCTGGGGAAGCAGCACATCCATTCAAAACATCTTCGTTGTTCGAAAACTAGCAATAAGAACTATTTTCAAACTTAGTTATAGAGAGTCTTGTAAGGGCATATTCAGGTCTAATGAAATTTTAACTGTGATTGGCTTATATATATACAGAACTTCATTATTCATGCAAAAACACAAGAACTATTTTAATGAATTCAGAAATTTAAATTATAGACGAAAAATGCACTCTCATTTTTTTCCAATTCACAAGCTGAGCATGCTCGAAAAAAATTGTACTTATAGAGCTATAGAATTTTTTGATATGTTACCAAGATATGTACAGGCGCAACTTGACTCTAAGTGTTTCAAGAAAGAAATTTTCAGGTTGATTATGAATATCGAGCCATACTCTATTGAGGAATTCGAAACTGCATGCCGTTCATTTACTAGATTGTAATATAAATGCGATAATGTACCTTCTGTGATTTGACCTGTTTCCTTTTCTGTGATATTTATATCAGTGATTATTGGAAATAAACTATATTCTATTCTATTCTATTCTAAATTATTGTGATGTTTTATAGAGCCCCTGTTTGACTTTAAATGAAGCGTATTCAGAAACTTTAGCGTTTTTGTTATTCCATTCCAAAGCTCAAAGTTCGGGATGGAAAGTTATGGATGACCCATCCTGTATATCACTCTTTCTCATTCACTGATTTATATGAAACTCACTTATATACATCATTCTCATTTGATTCTGAACTCAAAAGACTCAGCTGATGCAACATTATGCCCAAGCTCTCGGTCCAAATACCTATCGAACCGTAAACAGGTTTTCATGTTCCCGTGTCTCGCCCCCGCAACACTATTTTATGATTTAGGTTTCTGTGACATCGAACTTCCAACTCCGATATCTATTCGATAAGAGCCTGAAAGGGCGAGAAAAATTCGTTGCTGTCCCGCTTAATCTTGAAGGGGAGATGAAATTTTATTCCGGATGAAGACGTGTACACCACCTCCCTTTAGAGATGGAGTTAATATTGTTTCCTTGATAGGAATTCTACCGAATCTATTTCAGTTCTGCTCGAAATATCTTCTTCCGAAGAAGCAATGAAGCGTATTGAATTGATATATATAAATTGTAATAGAAGCTATGCAATTTCTGTTTTTATCAGCTCATCGTGAGTAATCTTGTCTCAGATACACCTATTAGGCGTTTCTTGAGAAATGGACCTATTTGAAATCTGAAAATTGGGATTATGTTATTGTTTGACATCGTCTTCCAAGTTTGAGCTAAAATATTTTTGGAGCCTGAACTGTTTGGTTTATACAGGAAGTGAAAAAACAATTTCAAATAAACTTTTTTGTGTTTTTTGTTCTCGAATTTGATAAAGTATGCCACTGTAAACACATTCTTACTCAAATCGTTTCATTCGTCAGAAAACTTCTGAAAATATCGAAAAAAATCTGAAGAAGAAAGGTCGATAAAAGTATTCGGTATGATATCTGTTATTTGTGTTCTGAATATCTTAAGCAAAAACCGTTTTCATATTATTGAAGTTATGAATGAGGAAATATTGTACATTTCGGAACTTTGAGAAACTCGTCACAGGGTGTTCCAAATACTGGGTCGAAGATTTGCTCGTAACTTTCGTTACTCGAATTGGAACCCTAAAGTTTTATGATTGCGTTGGATTCTGTGAAGAAAAATGATGGTAATGTTTCAACATGTTGATACTCCTTAGAATGAATAATTCTTGAGTTATTAAGAATTTTCTGATTTCAAGCCGTACGTAGCGCCAAATTCATTAAATTTTTCTTATTTGACTTTAGCTAGACTATATATCTACGAAGCATGATTTTTATGACCATCATACTTTCTAGAGTTATGTTACATTTTTTAAGGATATTGGGATATCGGAAATGTCATCAAACAATAATGGCAACAGCCAGCTCACTTACTAATTTTGTTTTCATTCAGGGTGAATACTAGCGTCGCATTTGCAGAAAAATTATACCGACTTTTCTTAGGTTACATAAGAGTTTTTCGAAACTATCAATTCATATGGCAGTCTGCTTTTTTCATGAAGAGCACCTCGAGGTCGCTTGAAACTTTGAGAAATCCTTCATTTTTATTTCTTCAGTTTTGTAGCTTTTCCCTGTTTCATGGAATCTGATAACGAAGATATCACAAAAAAAAATATTTTTCTGAAAAATTTATTTTTTTGATTCTGTGAAAAGAGTAAATATTGGGAATCAAGGTGATGAGGAATCAATGTTGATTATTTCCCAATATTAAATAATGTAATTTTTTAAATTTCATTTGATAAATTTTTTGTGAGTACCTTGGAGTATGTTTGAATTTTTGAGACACACATTTTGTTTCCTTCTCTGATTACGTTCTGATTCATTCTTTGGTGTATCTCAAAATTTCAAGCATCATAAAACAAGATATTCCTTATGAAAAAGGCAAAATCCATGAAATTATTGAGTATTAATATGAATATATCAAGACTCAATGATAAAATGAGAAAATTTGTATGGTTGGTTGTTAGGTTGTTAGGTCGATGAAAAATCAAAGTTAATTACTTACCACTTCGATGAGTTTCATAATATTGGTCGATTTAACGAAATAATGGGACCAGAATATTCAGGAGATATACTTCGTGTGATGAAAAATGAGCCTAACTTTTGCTAACAGATTCCATAAAAAAATGAGAAGCAACATAACTAAGGAATAAAATCGAAATGTGTCATAAATCAAGAAACTTCTTGAACAAAAACAGATTTCGAATTTAGTAGGGAAACGGTTTTTCCCTAAAACAGGCATATTAAAAAAACAATTTTGAACATAATTTCTTAATTGCAATAACAGCGGTTTCTCGATTATCAGTTGTAATGTTGACATCGGTCGAAAATTTGAATTTGAAAGTTAACAAAGTCTCAACTGGATTGCAATTTTTCCGAATATTATTAGAGATAATATCGATTTCATCAGACTGAATGAACTTGCCTTGAAAAAGTTTGAAAATACGGACGAAACGTCGGCATAAGTTCAACGTAGTCTTGTTATACACCACCTGTCCTAGCTCCTGTTAAAACACACAGTATGTACAACCAAGGACGTGACTCTCACTTCATTCATAATTTCTCAATTCGAATGATTTTTGTCGTGTTGGATTCGTGTTTCGTAGCTCATTTCAGTTTTTTTTTTTTTAAAAAGATAAAATAAATTGCGCTCCGACATTCTTCTTCACTAATAATGACGGCACCTGTCGAAAAGCAATTCAAAATTTATTTTAAGAGGATACTTACAACTCTATACTATACCTACATATCAACAAAAAACCTTGTCTTCATGAATGTAAACATGTCCTCGGAAATAATACCGAGTTGTAGCTTATAGGAGTCGTAGCTCAAAGTTGATTCCAATACAACCAATTCTTTAATTTTCAAACTATATGAATATTGATATGGTGACTTCTAGACGAGCTTCTAGACCAAATGACAACTCGTAAATTGTATTTTCTCGGGTGACATTGGTTGTTGACACGGAGCCGAATGTCGAATCTATCAAGTTCAATCTCATCTCATTGAGGCATTCCTCATCCAAAGACCATTACAAAATATCGATTTCATCCCTCATTTGGTTCTCACCGCCTCCAGCATCCAGCCAGCGATGCAGCATCATGCGAACTCTTGGAGCGTGAACAGGATTTCCCGTTCGTCTTTTTCGGTCTCCCTTAAATGTAACATTTTATGATTTCGGTTCCCGTGACATTAAACTTTCAACTTCTATATCTATTTGATAGGATGCTGAAAAGGCGGTAGAAATTCTGCGCTGCCTCTTTCGATCTCAAAGAACCGGTGAAGAGTCTTTCTGGATGATGACGTTTACTCTTTTGAGTCGAAGTTAATATGTCGGTCCATGCAAATTTAACAGAGTCTCTCTTCAAATTCTACCGAACAGGAAAATTTTAAACTCTCAATAATCATTTTTCATTCAAATAAAAGATATGTATATGTTTGCCGAACGTTCGTGGATTGCTTTGCTCTGAGTGTTCTAGTAAAGTAAATAGATACAATGATATCATCTCGTTTTGTATTTGTGAAAATAATTTTCATATTAAGTGTGTTAACATCACCATCGAAATATTCGGCGAAATGAGTGAGGAAGCAGGAAACAACAAATGCATTTGTAAAGGATGCCCTAAACCAAACGAATTTTGCCCTGCCATTACTGATCCTTAAAGCTCATTTACTGAAAGTGAAGATTCATTCATTACTTCTTTCCGTACTATAGTCGATGAAATTGTACACTATAGTGGCTGAGGACCGTGGGAAAAGACGTCCCCAAAGGCATCCCATCCCAATGAAAATGGCATAAAAATTCTGTCATTTGCATATATCGCACCATCGCTACAAAAGTGACACAACTCAAAATCGAAAGTCGAAAATATTCAAATGCTAAATATTTTCTAATTAATTGGAAACATGAAATAGACACCAATTTTGATATGTAAGTATTCATATGATATATGGAGGAGCCACTGATGTGGGTTAAAATTTTCCATGATTTAATCTAGGCTCGTTTCCTAATCTAATTCATAGCTTAAATTTTGAGTTGTGTCACTTTTGTAGCGAGGGTGCAACATGTTACCTTAATCTGGAGAGTAATGGAATAAATTATGTGAAATACATCAAATACGATCTCATAGGCCACAAAAGTATTCGTCGTTCAAACTCATGGTACCTGAACATGAATAAATAAATAAATGAATAAACATCATTCTTTTTCTTCAGGTTGAAACCGAATTATAGAAAAATTACCAAGAATATTTGAGAAGAATAAATTAAAAATTGAAAATAAATGATAAGTGTCTTACACAACTGAGTTATCTTTGCTTTTCAGTGGTCAGACTGAAGAAAATATCACAAATCTCACACAAGTTGTTTCACACAAGGCTACACATATGTCGAATGGGCGTCCGAAGCATGAAATTATTTTTACAAGGAACCAAATAGAACAAAAGTTTGGATCTCAGATTAGAATGATCAACAAAAATATTGTTTTTTTCAAAAAAATGCCATATTTTATTATTCATACCATGATTACTCTCCCCTACATAGTGAAAAACTTGTTGGGATCGATAAGCCCTCAATCTGTAGAAATATTCACTAGTTTTTGTATGAGGAATTATGACTAGAAATCTGAAATATTCTATTCTCGTAACCATATAGACTTTTACCCGATCTCTTGGATGGATACTGATAGTCATTGTTATTTCCAATGGGAATAAATTCTCAATAAGATATTAACATATTAATATGAAATATTTCTTTATATATTAAAATGACTGACTGTGCGTTAGGTGCGCTAAAACTTGAAAACGGCTGAACAAATTTGGCTAATTGAAAAATAAAAGAACACAAGACTACGTTCACAATATTTAATAAATTAAATATCTAACAAGTCGACATGTTTCGGGTTTTATCCCATTCTCAAGACTCAAGTGTTGAGCGAGGAATCAATTTCGCCAATTTGGCTTATTTTGGCCTTGACCTATTATTATAGTATTAGGTGAGAAAATATGCATGTGCAAGGTTTTTAATATGGTTTTTCTCAGAAATGGAGGTTATCGATTATCATTGATTTCCGATGATCATCGTTGTTTGACAATTAAACATCGAAGTTTTAAAATTGATTCTGCATCACTTATAACATAAATATATTTATTTCTCGATTTCAATAATTTCTTCGTTCCGATCAAAATGAGAAAAACCTTCCAAAATCATAGTTTTGAATTGAAAAACTAACAGTTTTGACCATTTGAATTACGAGTGGAGGCTTTCGAAATAAGAAAAAGAATAAGATTGCCAGCAACTTCCTCTATTGTTATCCTTGCCTAACTCATTTTTTCGGGAAATGTCCGATTTTGCATCTAAACGCCTTAATTCAAGTTATGTTTTTCTTGCAGTTGATCTTTTGTGTGATAGATACAACTCACCTCAAAGTGTGCGAGAACTTTTTTGTCAACTTTATCAATTTCAATTTGCGATGCCGAGAATGAGAAGACCTAACATAAGAAACCGCGTCACGGGAGGGCCAATGCATTAATAATTATAATAATAATAATAGTTAATCTTACATAAACATGAATCGCAGAGGCTAAAGCCTGTAGGCGATATACAATTAACATATAAACATTGTTAGTTTAGGCACTTTTCAAATTAAATCTTATCCAATATTCAAATACCAAAACATATAAAAATTTAAATTTCCTGAAGTATCGAAATCACTGTGATGGTCATGTGAAACCATGTTCTACCAGTGACGTAGACTAGGACTACCAGAGGTAGGTAGGAGGAATCGTTGGATTACCATTATAACTTAATAATTAATTGGGAATGCTTCCTTCCTTTTTCTTATATCCATCTTCTAACGGTATTCTTCTGTTTCTTAATATGTCTTATGTCTTTCAGGAACATGTTATAAATGCGTGGAGCTAGATATGTGAAGCATCTTGCAGTGACGTGGCTTACCTTACTTCTAGTTGAGGGGGTTGACTGATTATTTGATTGTAGGAACAAAATTTCAGTTATTCAGGGATAGGACGTATATATACGAGAATTGGATCTAGGCTTCCCCAACATTTTTTCATGTTTGAAGATAACATCAGACTTTGAACTAGAAATAACGAAAACAATTTCAATAGTCGATTTGGGCAAACGAAATTGCACGGGCCAGCTAGTTGCATAATATATCTCAATATAATGAAATACTTGTTGAAATCGATATCCCGCAATATGACGAACAATTCACCAAAAAAATTCTTTTTCTCCAAACCAACTGAAATTTTGCTGGTTTGCTATTCTACTAAAGCACCAAAGGATCAGCGTTGATTATAAAAGTCAGCAAGCTTCTGAGAATTCGAATTTACACTCAGAATGTAATTATCATCAATATTCAAGTTGGTTCCTTTTTTATCAGAGCACAAAAGAATCCATAAAACCAGATTTCCGAAGTCCTCGTTCTGAAGACAGGCTCTTGCTGACTATAAAAACCACAAATAACGAGGTATAAGGAGCAGTATCGTATCCAATATTCTATTAACCTAGAAAACAGAAACATTATACGGAATATATTAAAGGTGAATTACTCCGTTGGGACTGATTCGAGGGCTGAAATTGCGGCGGTTTCGTGAATAAAAATCGATAATCGCTTGAGACGTCACGAATAAAACAATTGATGAACACGCCAGTTCGATGGAAAGAAAAGTAATACTTTCAATGCGTAGGGAAATTACATCCACTTGTAGTATTCCAGAAACAGATATAAAGACGAGGCCAGGAGTTCATGGACATAGCAATGAATATATTGCAGGTTCAAGCTCTCTTTTCCACATGTATCTTATTCGAACGTCCAAATTCCTCACCGCAGTTTTGCTAGGCAAAATATGATTTTTTGCTGAACAAAAAATCTCCTATGACATTGTCACGTCTCGCTCACACCAAATCCTATTTTACAGATCAAAACTGCCTGGACAAAGATTGGTACGCTATGTCAGTAACTTGAACTTTGGAACCAAACACTTGTGAAATACAGAGAACGCATATAAAAACACGCGGTCATCGCATTATTGTCCGAGGAGTCGGGAAATGGATGACGGACTCCATACTTGTTCGGATTTTCGACAGTGTGTCGGAATATCGGTGCATCTCTGGAGAATATCTGAGATCTCCCAACAAATTTGGAGTCAATGATTCAGAATCCTTTCCTCGGCTTGTCTGACAATGACACGATAACGTTAGACATGATGATGGCCGACGTTTGTCCGCCATCATCACACAAAATCGAACGGCGAACCGTCAAAAAAGCTGAGAAATGATTGATGAACTGTCGCCTCCTAATTTGTTGAGTCATCTGGAAAATTTTCCGATGTTTCGATGTACCGATGTTCCGGCAAACTGAAAAAAATCCAAACAAATTCGGAAATGACGATAAAGTAATCTTTTTTCGGCTAATCACAAAATGACTCGATGACATTCTTGTGTGAGTAACTAGCACTGAGTTATATAAAGTCCTGGAGTGCGCTGTCACCACTTAAAACCGTGTTGACTCCCCTCTACTGTACGGCAAAAACGTGGTTATAGATATGGTGGAAGAATACAAGGTCCTTCGGTCGGCGTTTTCAAATGAATCGAATTGTCCGACAGTGGAAGGGATAGCATAAATGTAAGCGTCACGCATTCTGTCACTAGTGTTGAAGGCGAGTCAGCACTCCAGGGTTTTATATAACTGAATGGTAACTAGCGTCCAAGTTACTGATGCTGCGTACCCTTACACGTCCGGGCAGTTTTGTCCGGCAAAATCGAATTTTATGTTAGAGATCCGTTCCGAACAAACAAACAAACATACTATAGTTCAGTTTTCATTGGTAGAGTAAACGGTCGGGTGCACTAGCATACTTTTAATTAACTACTGTAACTGCTCACACGTTTCTAGTAATTAGAAAGAATGGTTCGATGAAACGAATCACATGAAAGACTAGGAAGACCTACTATTCTCTACTAGAACCGTACAATTATCTGTTCACCTTGGTATAGTCAACAAATAAATCAGTAAGGAAAAAATTCTGAAGTGGGCATGGAATTGTCGAGTGTTCTATTTCACATGTGCTATCCATTCTAGTCTACCGTGCACAATCTTTCTCGCTCTACTATCACTAGCACATTTACCTGTTTACAAATTACTTCTCTATGATACAGTGAAATTGTTCCGGAATTCTATGCAGACAAACAGACACACTGACTTTCATATTTATAATACTAGTATAGCTTTTTAGGAAGAGAACATCTCCTTTTCTTGAACTGAATATTATAATGTCTTAAGAGAGTATTATTATATATAATATCATTATTATAATAATTATCAATTATAGGTATAACAAATTGTAATTATTATGAATGTATTATAATATTGTCATTATGTTGCATTACGAATTATTATTTTCCCCCTTTCTTATATAGATTTTTTTTTATCAACCTGAAATGATTAGCGTGTAACTTTTTCAGCAATTCTAATTGAAGAGTTTCACACAAATTTTTATTCATTTTCAAGCAGTGGCAGCCCTTCACATTGGAAGTTAGTTTTTTTCCATTTCAGCACCGAGATGATGTTGCCGTTATTTTTCATACTCCTTAATGAACACTATTCAGTTCTTCGTTTATGTCCATCAATATTATCCTTCTGTCTTACCCACGGTGCTTAAAGGGTCACTTCCTTTCAACACCATGCGCACTTCTGCAGTGAGTTGAAGGAAACTAAAATAAATCAGCAAATCTTAGCTGTAAATACAGATCATAGAATATATCTGCACCACAGAAGTAAAGTGTGTTAAGTCACAATTTCAAAATTGGACAAAATAGAGAATTTTCAGTTCGATTAATGTTTCAAAGAATGTTCACTGCCATTTGGCGACTTGATATATCTAGATAGTCATAAATGTGTTCCACTAGCTGGAATTCACTAATGTGAATCCAATATTGTAGATAGTTCGCGTCTGAAAAAATGTGACTTAACACACTTTACCTCTGAGGTATACCTCTGCTGAGGTATATTTACGGGATGACGTTACAATATACCAATTACAATATAATAATATAGTATAATCATAACTAAATACAGACTATTGTAAAAACAACACTGCATAAACCATTGAATAGCCTGCTAACAGAGCTACGATCGGCATAGAAACACACTAACCAAACCCAAATTTCAAAAATTGAGAAAAGGAGAACCACAGACAATGAAATAACCGAATGACCGAATGATGTTGCATATAAAATAGTTATTTCTCTATTTCAGTATCGTAATAAGTTCATTACAGTACTAAAAGTAGTACTGTAATGAAACTCATTACAGCATTGTTTTCAGTTATATTTTTCGTTTTGTGGTTGACAGTACTTACCTCCGATCCACTCAGTTTTCGAATCAAATGAATTCAAATTCTGCAATCTGTCAAATTTTGTTAGTGACACTAACTGCCAAGATACAATACAAAAGTCACTAAACTGAATTTTTATTTGAATTTCGAGAGTTTTCCACCAAACTTTACTGAAGTAGAGAAAATATCGTCTAATATTCGTTGCAGAAGGCAATTCCAACACTCATGCTTTCGAATTTCGCATTCGTGTTGGAATAGGAGCTCATTCTGCAACTTGTTTTAGAATATACTATTTCATATCAAGTGCAGGTACAAAACATTTCATGAAAATTCATAATATACATGATTTCTACATGTCGTTACCATGGTACTATCATCGTTGACGTTCGATGCATAGGGACGTATCATAATTCAGTTCATTCTTTAATGAAAGTGTGCGGAAAAAAACCCTGGTGACACTTTCTAAACTGAAATGAATACGGGAAAGTGGGTGAAAATGCACGATCGTAGAAAAACAATCCAATATTACCGCTGTCGGTAATTCCCCTTTTTTAGTGAATAATAGAACGCATAATTTGGCTTTGATGAGTTTCAGTGGAGATCGTAGTTCTGTAACAGACCATTTTATGATATATATGTAGGATTCTTTGTTATCTTATATTTCATGTTGTGTTCATTTTACATTGTTTTACTATGATCCAATAAATTGTTTCGAAATGTTGGATTCAACTCAGAATTGCTGATTTATTTAACACCTCTATAGTTTCCATAAACTCACTGGAGACTATGGTTAAAGATAAAGTCAAGGTTAACTGAATTATCTTCAAACCTTTTCAATCACAAATTAAATTAAATATGCTATCCATGATCTTCATGTGCCACAAACATAGAATGACATGGTGTTTGTTGTTTTGTGTTTATATAGTTCTGATGTTAATAAATATAAATTGCTCGAAGGTTTATTTTCTTTCTATCTCATAAGACGGCGACTAATAGCCACAATTTTCAAGTTCATTTCAATAAAAGCTTATATTATAACCCTTATGAATAAATAACAATCAAAATGAATATTGAAATTTGCTTTGGTTCTGGCGCGAGGACTTCACAAGAGCAAAGCAGTGACACTCCATAGACAAGACACTTCATAGAACATGTCTATCGACATATGAAAAATTCATTCGCTGCAGCATTTCGATCGTCGTCACAACAATCGGAACGAAAATTGTCATTAGGTCGATCATTCGAAAAGATATAGGTATCAGGAGTTATTTATTCATATACCAACTTGAACCCGTTTGAGTTCCAACCTCGTTACCAGATTCATTTAGTTTCCCAGTGCTTTTTGTGATGGAAAAGTCTTCTGAATGAGAAATGCCCAATTATATCCGATGTTCCTTTCAGTCATGAAATTATGTTGGAACCAAAGCTGATGAATCCGAGCTCATAGCTTCAGAGAAAGGGGGAATGAGTGTACAATATATTATTTCCGGAAGACATCTCGAGTTTATCCTCTTCATTTCGTGATATTTTCCTGTCAGTTCGAGGCAGCTCAGGATCTCGTTATACTCTCTCGCTTAATTCTTTCCGAACACACTTCTATGTATAACTCCAGGCCCACATTCATCATTCATGTGAGTTTGGCCGAGTTGGATCAGCATTTCTTTATAGGTGAATTCACTGAGTTTTCGTTGAAGAATGAAAGGGAGTCCGAGTTGAATTCTTTTTGGGATGCCCATCCCTATTCATTGCGCCTTCAATCAGGTTTTGTATTCTGTTAACCGTTTTAGATCTCTTCGATACCATTTCTCCACGAAAAAACTTGGTTAGAAGGTTGGTTTTTCAGTAATGAGTAGGAAAAATAACAGGCAATCTCAATGAAAATGAATCAAATGATCGAAAACTGTTCCTACCTACTGCAAATAATGAAATTTCTGAAAATTCCCAAAGATTCCATACATTCATGTCATACCAAAATCATCAAGAGCGCGATCTGACTTGCAGTAAGTTATATCGAATAGAGTGTCGCAAGCTCAATTTCTGATATTTAACAATTTGAAGTCTCTTGTTCCAGTGAACTCAGAATTTTATGAAACAACTCTGATACTCATTTCCACAGGAGGCATCAGGATTCGGAGATCAACTTTACGAAAAATTTTCTTTGCTTTTTTTCATCGTTTTCCGCTGTCTCCTTTATTTTGTTTGAAATCGAGCGTTCTTAAGGACCGTGAGGACTTTACCACAAACGCATGATTGCACTTTTTTTACTGTTTGTCAGAATATTATATATTTGAGTTATTAAAAAAGGTAGATTCGTTATCATTGTAGGTCATTGATCCTGATCGTCAAACTAATTATAGTGGAGTATATACAGATAAAGTGGGTAGCGCTCGAGTAGTGTCATACTTGTATCACTCAGCAGAAGCCACGTATGTGATCGTTTTCAATAAATTCTATTGCTGAAGGCATTGAAAAGCAATTTCAGGAAGAAAATATATCACGATTTCTTGTCAACTATCAGCAGGAATTTCCCTGTTTCGGCACTTGATGTAAGACTTCTGAAATGGCCTAACAACATCAGTGAATATACATACTACCGAATATCCCCCGATATACATTTTGAATACCACGTGAGATGGACTTTCGGTGAGCATTAGCTAGGTGTCGCCTTCAGTGTATATCACTAGGAAGCAACTACTGGCGCTGCTATAAAGCGTCCTCGCTTCAAGTGTCATCGAGGTGGAAATGAAGGGTTATAACCCAGAAAGCAGTCCGTACCTATTCTCTGCTCAATTACAGCTCTTTCTCCTTGATTAACTCTCAATCCCCTCCGATCCACGATTGAAGCTCGGATAATAATAATGAAAATAATTGTAATTATTCTCAGTATTGAGATACAGGAAACGTCAAGAAAACATCAAATTACAAAAGTATAATACTTGAAGGACAAAACATCAATTACATATGGAACAAACATAGGATTTTAACCATTATTCATATAAAAAAGAATGAAGGCCGCTCCATCCACAGTGTATACTGCAGTCCTTAAGAGAAGATATAAATTTTCTGAACTATAACACTATGCGTGTGTCAGACATATATATGTTCACGAAAAGTTCGGAAATAGAACTAGATCTGTTAGGTGTAATCAGGATTAAGCGATGATTGTGCACACCAAGAACCTTATCAGGATTTAATTTGTTCTAAAGTATGTAGTTTTCATTTATTTGTTTTATTTCGACACCATTACGTAAAACTTGGTCAGGAAGTAATATCTAACAGTACAAAATCTCATATATTTTGTGTTTTCAAGTCCACAAACTTACTAAGCATTGCTACATAGTGCCCCAAGCTGAGAGAGAAAACAGTTTTCATTCCTGAGCAACATTTAGATCAAAGACTATCAACTGTTTTTTTCACCTATTAGAAAAAAAATTGGGTTATGCGTGTATTGTTGCATATTCGCTTCATCATTTTCTATATTCTTTGTAGAATAACTATCTAGTAATTCATTTTGAACTTTTATAGATGAGTTCCTCACCTAGAATTTTTTGCGGTGTTGTTTCTAGGCTGTTGATGCCAGTTTTTTTTCAATTATGTTTTCACGTTGTTTCAAATGAAAATCAAACAGTCCATACAAAGCTGAAAAAATAGAGAAACAAACGATTTCGGTTTGAAAGCTGAAATGAAGGTGCTTCAAGACAAAAACAAGAATGATCATAGTATTTCAGACTTGCTTATTCAAACAAGAAACCTGCATGAAGATTATATGCAACGAAAACGGTCAGAAAAACGAGCTTTTGTATACATGATGTGGACTGGATTTTATTTGGGCTCATGCCGAGTGCCTTGGATACGACTCTGCTGAAAGTTATATCTGCGACTAATGCCCTCACAAAGCGTCCGGCATTATCCACCATGGTAATCAATACCGGTCGAATATATATTTTTTTCAATTATTGATTATACCGAATTTCTTCAACCAATTGATCCCAATTGATGTAGTTTTGTTGGAATGAAATTAGATACGATTAGATATGATAAAGATTAGTAATGACCATTCAACATAATATAACGCTTTTGCGAATTTTTTTTCTGCCCACAGGGTACACAATAGTTTTTTTGGTGATGTGCACGTGTCATGAGGCCATCCTGATGTCGATTTGGTATTTTCGAAGCTCTTAAAGTATTCTACGCCATTCCATCATTTTTAGAATCGTTCCTAGAAAACGCACTCGTCAAGTGATCCTCAGTCTATGTCCCCCTGGTGCTCTGAAGTCTGAAATTAAAAACTATTGTACGTCATCTATCTCGACACGTCATGCGTCATCAATCCCAAACCCACGGAATAGATGACGCAACGGTGTGCATTCAGACTTTCCGTACCCGTATTTGTCACCTTGTGCGACTCGAAACCTTCTCTGTGCTAGCCCGGGTGAAACAAACGTAATTGTAGCACCGCGCTGAACCATGTATGTTTATTCCTCTAAATCGTAGTTTTTGCCTATATCAACTGAACTATCATTTGAGAATTCACCTCTTTGATAATACACATTTGGACAGAGAAAAAATAGAAAACAAATGTTCGCATTGAAATTCGAAGTTATGTTCTGCTAGAATATGAATGATGTCAGAAACAGAGGAATCTCTTGACAAAAATTGAATGATTTCAATAAAATTATATTGAAAACGTGAAGGATCCTTGAAATATTCAGTTTTCTCAAGTATTTATGTTTTTTTTTTCAGATGTATGTGAAATTTCTTTGAATTTGCCATTTTCTGTTATACATTTGACTATTTTGAAATATATTGAACGTCTTCTGAAATACATTTGACGCTTTCTGAAATACACACTGAAAAAAAATGGGCGAATTGAAATTTTTACCTGAGTAAAAGTCTTGGAATAATAGTAGCAAGCTAAATCGTTTACCTCAGCTGTCGATTGCAAAGTAAATGCGCAAATTGTTATGATTACTTAACAGTAAACGAAGTCTGCAGATGAACTTTTAATATCCTGAAAAAAGTGTGTTTAATTATCTCAAGAATATGATATTAATTGATTTGTGGAAAAACTACAAATGAGTTGTAACCTGTTCTTCTTTTATTTCAGGAGATATTCTCACTGGATTGAACTTCCTGTATCAGTCAGTTCACACCCATTATAGGCGTCTGACAATGAACATATTGGTTTCTCGGGCAATTGCCAGGAAGAAATATCACTGCAGTAAGTTCTAATATGGTTTCCAGGGTCAGTCAATCACCAGCATAATATTTTCGAACGTTGGCATTCGACGGTACCAAGGACCACTTGAATGAATTTTTTTGATAGAAGTATTTTTCAACATCCTAATTTGTTGTTATGGTGAATCATTTGCAGCCTATGCTTGGATACAGGCATGGTCTGATTTTATTTTATCATCAGAAGAACCGAAGCAATGTCCCTACGTAATTCGTGACCAACAAAAACCTTCACAATTCTTATTTTCCGTGGGGTTTGTGAAACCCCAGGTCACCAGTTACAGGTCAACCTGATTCAATTGCTAATTTGCGGTTATTGAACTGTTCAGTTTTCATTATTGAATATTTCTATCATAAGTGTAAGATGTTAATTCTTCTGCCAGTATTAAACCGTTTAGTAATAGAAGGTGAGCATGTTCAGGTAAATGGATTTATATGCAGATCTTAAAATTTTCAACTGGTGAGCATGTTCAGGTAAATGGATTTATATGCAGATGTTAAAATTTTTAACTATCGCATATCGTATCAAATTTTTTAATGGCCGGTATTGAATTTCCATTAACTGTCAGTGAACATTTGTTCAGTGCATTCGAAAAAGGTGAAGAGATCGAGCAAATTTATTGTTCTCAAGATTTTCTGTATCTTAATATATTGTTGGTTATGAAAGATTTTTTGTTGGATTCTTCTACGGTGTGGTTAACATGATATACATCAAAACTTTGATGAAATAAAAAAAAAATAAAAAATTAATTTCCTTCTTGCGAATAACGCCAGTAGATATCGCTACGGTTAACACCGGTGGAGCTCTTTCTTCTGATTTCAAATATATATACCTTATTGAGTAGTATTGAGCAGGTTCATAAAAATACAGATATTTTCTTCGTTTTTGAGGATTTTTATATTTATATATTTATTTATACATGTATACACAGGCAAGTAGAAAAATAATGTATCATAAATGTAAAAGTGTCACATGATAAATTGTTGTCGTCAAATTACTACACGACTTGTCAAAAGTAAACATTAAGGTAAAATATTAATCAAATCCATCACATAAATACATTCTAGACAAAACAAGACACGTTAAAACTCTTCGAGGGTGTATAAAAGTTCTTTTACACTTTTGCGGAATTTTTCTTCGTTCAGTCTCTTCACTGTTTCTGGCAATTTGTTATTAAGCCTCAACGAGATATGATTCACACCTTGCTGCGCTTTCGCAATTCTGGCAAAAGGAATACTCAAAAATTGTCTGTTTCTCGTGTTGTAATCGTGGAAATCTGAGTTACATGGGAATTTCTCAATATTAATGGAATATATTGAGATTGTCAATTTCTTCTTATATTCAGGGACGGGCCGAAGCCAAATTTTTGGGGGGGGAAATTCATCGAAAATTTTCCAACTGGACATTGAATTAACAGGAAACCATTATACATATTATGGTATAACATTTGCTCCGGTAGAAAAATGAATTTCAACAGAGTGAGGAGTAATTAACTTTTTTTCCATCTACCGAATATTCAATTAAGTAGATTTTATGGATTTGAGAAACACTACTTGTTTGTTTCTTCAATTTTGTAGCTTTTCTTTCTTTCACGGCATCTGGAAGCGAGGGCATGGCTCATTTTCAGCAGAGAAAATATTTTTTCTGAAAAATCCATTCTTTTTATCCCGTGAAAGGAGTCAATATTGGAAATGAAATCAAAATTTTGAGAAATTCAGGTTAATTTTCCAATTACCTAATATTCAATAATGTGAGTTCCTTTATTTTATAGAATCGTTTTTTTTGTGACGAATCCCTTGAAGTATGTTCGAAAGTTTGAGACACACTTTTTGTTTCATTCTTTAATTTAGTTCAGTTTCATTCATTGGTGTACCTGAAAATTTCAAGAATCATAAAACAAGATATTTTTCACGAAAAAAGCAGATTCCATAAAATATAGAAATATACATGATTTAATGTTGGGCAGATGAAAAATCAAAGTTAATTACTGACCACTTCGATGAGATTCATAATATTGAAACTGCTCATGCCTAACATGGGTCCATTGCACAGAATAAAAGGAACAAAATTTTCAGGAAATATATTTTGTTTGATAAAAAATGAGCCTTTCTTCTGCTTACAGATTCCATGAAATAAAGAAAAGCAACATAACTAGGGAATAAAAAAGAAAATGTATGTCAAAGATACTTCTTGAAAAAAACATATTCCCAATTTAGTAGGGAAACGGTTTTGACCTAAATCAGTCATATTGAAGAAACTATTCTGAACAAAATTTCCTAATTTGATTTGTCGATTTCGATCTCTTTGCAATATTAGTGTTTGGAATTGAGGATGTATTAAGAGTTTTGAACGATTTTTGTTGTGACTTGCGATATTCTATGGTTTTCTTAGTCTTCTTCATCTGCAGAGCCTTTTCTGGCAGAACCGAGGCCTGATGGTCTATTGTTCATCCGCCTGTAAAACAAGAGACTCAACAAAAATTTCGCGAGTTGACAGGTAGGGGTCCCTCTCACCATTAGGCGTTTCTGGAGACCGGACCAATTTGAAATCTGAAAATTGGGATTATGTTATTGCTTGACATTATCTACCGAGCTAAAATATTATTGAATCATGACCACTTTCAATTATACAGGGAGTGAAAAAAAAATTCAAAAATTTTTTTTCTGTTTTTTTGTTTTCGAATTGGATAGAGTATGCAATCCTGAATACATTCGTACACGTATAGTTGAATTGGTTAAAATAGTTTCCAAAATATCGAGAAAAACTGAAGAAAAAAAGAGATAAAAGTATTCGGTATCATATTTGTTATTCCTATTCTAAATACCTTGAGCACAAATTGTTTTCTCATTTTTGAAGTCGAAGATTGTAGAAATATTCGCTGAATTTTGTAAAATTCGTCACAGGGTGTTCCAAATGTTGCGTCAAAAATTGGGATCAAGATTGACTCATAACTTTCTTTTCCAAATTGGAATCCTATTTTTTTATGACTGCGTTGGAGTGTGCGAAGAAAAATTATGATAATGTTCTATCATGTTGATGCTCCTAAAATTAATATTTCTTGAGTTATTCAGGAATTCTGATTTTATATCATACGTAGCGTCAAATTCATTAAATCTGTTCCATATCAACAGTGATAAATGAATTCAGAAAATTCTATGACCAAGATGTTGATATGAAACAGATTCTATGAATTTGACGCTACCTTCGACATGAAATCATGAAATCCTGAATACCTACCTCAAGAATTATTAATTTTAGGAGCATTAACATGTTGTTTTTTTCTACAGTCTTCGACTTCAAAAATGTGAAAACGGTTTCTACTTAAGATATCTAGATTATGAAAAACAAACATAGTACCGAATTCTCCTATCTCCCTTTCTTCTTCATTTTTTTCTCGATATTTTGGAAATTATTATGACAAATGCAACGACTTGAGAACGAATATATTCACAATTGAATACTCTATCGAAATGGAAAACAAAAACATAACAAAAAATTTTCGTTTTCATCCCCTGTATAACTGACAGTTGTTAGGCTGCAAGAATATTCTAGCTCGGTAGATAATGTCGAACAATATCATGATCCGCATTTTCAGATTAAAATAGGTCCAGTTCTCCAGAAACGCCTAATAAGCCGTCGCAGTTGGTACATCTGAAAGTAACAGCTTAAATTTATGATACCAGATAATTTTTTTATGACACAATCCATGCGACGTAACTGAAAAATCTACAACTAGGTTCCTACTTCTTGAGGCCGCATCTCTCCCAACACTTGATGGTAAATATATTGGGTTAAATACCATTTATTGCCGGCTATACATATATTGCCAAGTACTGATTGCAAACTTGTTTTTTCTAATTCAGATTCCTTTGTATTTCATAACTCTCTCGGAATTATGTATTTCAACTGCTTTGAAATTTTACCAACTACTTTGAACTGTTTCCAACTGCTTTGGAATTTTTTCCAACTGCTTTGAAATTTTGCCAACTCCTTTGAAATTTTTTCCAACTGCATCGAAATTTTCCCAACCGTTTCGAAATTTTTCCAACTGCTTTGAAAATTTGCCAACTTCGTTCAACATTGGGGGGGGATCATCCCCCCCATCCCCCCCCTTGGGCCCGTCCCTGCTTATATTCTAAATTTGATGTCTTCAATATTTTGCAGAAGGACATTATATATTTCAAATATCCCCAGAAGTGTCCGATGATGTTAAGGGACTATCACTATCACGAATAAAACACAGCATTCTCGGGTGGCGTTCTACAGCTGCCCTAGATTTAGACAAAGAATAACTTTTAATTTTCAGAAACTGCCAGAAAAACCTCAATATACCTATATAAATATTTAAAACAAAGAGAAAGAGCTCTACCGATTTGAAAAATAAAATACAGGGTGTGCTATTTGAAAAACATCAATTTACATAGAATTTTTAGTAGGTTACCAATGTCTTAGTGCAATTCTTAGTACTGAATTCTGAATGACCATGAAAAAAACTGCAAATTTGCCCATTTGATTTTTTGTGTACTACCAATATTAACTGTGATAGCTATTGAGTAATATATGAACGATCACCTTGTACTTATTTCGCTGCAATCAAATTGTTTGTATTTTTTGGACTTTTGTATTTTTTTCTGTATTGCATCTACTATAATTCCATTAAAAAAAACAACTTTATTAATTTCTAAGGCGGAACAAAGTTTGCCGGGCCAGCTAGCTCATCTAATAGCCAATTGCCATATTTAGTCCCACCACCAGATCCCTCACGGTCTTTAGTTTCTGGGATAGTGAATGGTTTTAAACACTTCTTGGCCAACATTCAAAAATTCAAAAGCTGTTTCCAGACGACAACGTGACGCGCAACATATTCTGTACAGGATAATTTTATGTCCAATTTCAAAGAATTATACCATAATAGTTCATTATAATATTAGAATTGCTGTTTTTGAGGCGGAACGAAGTCTGCCGGGTCAGTTAGTTTAGAAATAAAACTGGAATAATAATACTAAATCGTTCAGCTGATTTGGTAGACGAAATTGCTAGGGTCAGATAGTAGGTAGGGATGTATGTATAAAATTTCAATTGGTAATAGATCAAGTCTCCATCGCTGAAAAAGTAAACATATTTCAATATATCAATGATATTTGTAAATCTGAATAATGATATCAAGGAAATTGAAATAAAACAGAAAAACATTCAATTAATACGGTTTTGGATATCGCGATGTCTTGACCAAACCAGAAGTCATTTGAATAGAATAGACCTATTGTCAATTAAAAACAAGATGCTTTCTTCAAAAACATCGAATAGTATACTTCCAATCTGTTAATAGTGAGATTCTTCATTTCCTGTATAAGCAAATAAAATTTCGCTGAAAACTGAGTTGTATCTGAAGGTAATTCCAGTTTGAACGACTATTTTTGATTCACTCGAAGGAAACATGCACATATCAAATTGCAATTGGAAATGAAATTACAATGCGGGTTTCTTGCTTCTCATTCTTCGCGAATCTACTTCCACTGATATATAGTTTCATTTGGAAGAAAAGAAGGTATTCATTAGCAGCCTTTTCACTGATGCTTCCTGAATTTACAGGGCAATATTCCAGGAAAATAAATTCCTGATCTAGTTAAGGTGAAATATATGACTCCGTGTTGGCTTATTGGATTTTTCCAGGCACGTGTCATCGGGATGTTGCGCTGATATGTTCAACTGATGAATTCGATTTACAAACGATCAGACATTTCTTCAGATATCCTGTCGCCTCTCAGATTGCTAGCAGCTATATGTATACTTGAAGACCGGAAAAGAAATTGTACAGGTATGATATACTAAGATTTTGTCCTTCTCATTTCATTTTGTGAAATTTTTGGGGCGTTGAATCGTAGGTGGAGCTTTAGATAGTCTTCTGCTCTGAATTCGCAGATATATAAGAAAAAAATTATTTTCAGATACCATGGAAATGGTTTGCTGCAAAGTTCAGATCCGAAATTGATCGGGAACCAAACCTGAGCTAGGCTTTATTTATCAATGTACTCTCATGTTTCAGATCTCAATTGAGTATTTGAATTTTAATATATATCATACCCAGTGTCATAAAAATCATACGGTTGAATTATGACTTCTATTTTCAGCTTACGTTTTATTCGCTCCTTGATGATGATTTCACACTTTTTGATTTTTTCTTCAGAGAATTACATAAATTCCTCATGAGTATTTTTACAAAAAGTACATTTGAAATTTCTCCCTTCATAATTCTTGCTTTTGCGGAAATATAAATCATTCACAAAGTACACGATGTAATCAACAAGAAGACGTTTAAAACGCATATTATAATATATATTTCTCTATTTCAGTATCGTAATGAGTTCATTACAGTACTAAAAGTAGTGCTGTAATGAAACTCATTACAGCATTGTTTTCACTTCTATTTTTCGTTTTATGGTTGTCAGTACTGACCACCGATCGAATCAAGTTTCGAATCAAATCAATTCAAATTCCGTGATCTGTCAAATTTCGTATGTCACACCAACTGCCAAGATACAATACAAAAGTCACTAATCAGAATTTTCATTTGAATTTCGAGAGTATTTCACAAAAATTGACTGAAATAGAGAAAATACCGTCTAATACTCGTTGCAGAAGGCAATTCCAACACTCATGCTATCGAAAACTCGCTCCTTCGTCGCTCGTTTTCGAACTTCGCATTCGTGTTGGAATAGGAGCTCATTCTGCAACTTGTTTTAGAATATACTATTCTCTCCTTCAGTATCGTGATGAAGTCATTACAGTACTGAAAAAAGTACTATAAAGAAACTCATAAATCGAATTCCGAAATCTGTCGAATTTTAAGTCACATGAACTGCCAATAACCAAAACAACAATCACTAATCTGAATTTTCATATAAATTTCGAGAGTACCGATATCACAAAACTTTACTGAAATAGAGAGAATATCGTCTTCTACTCGTTGCAAAATGCAAATCCAAAACTCTTGGTTTCGAATTTCACATTCGTGTTGGACTATGAGCCCATTCTGCAATTTGTTTCAGAATATACCTACTTTTATGAAACAGATTGTGAGTTAAAGGAAGATGATTCGTGTTAATACGGACGTCTCTTTAGCTCTTGCATTTATCCTGTTTCGCTGACTATCAACTCATCCTTAGAAACCACCGATGTTTTGCATGGCACAGTTTTCTATGACGTCATTCTTCGCATAATTGCGGTCACAGGTACGGATTCTGAGATAACCAAGGCTTTAAGGCCTGAATTCATTTTTACAACCTCTGTTGTCTCTGATAATGCATGATTCAACCTACTGTCTCTATGATGAAATAAAGAGGCTCTTGAATCAACTTCTTTTATTGCTCGATTACTTTGATTTTTGTGTTGGATGTTGAATCAATGCTTCATTGCTAATATTATAAATGTGAATGTCCGTGTGTTTGTTTGTCCTCTATGAACTAAGGAACCAGATGATCGATTTTGATGAAACTTTCACTATATTGAAGAGAATTTATTTCTGAGATGTTTTCAGGATGATACACGATGGCCGAGGAGGGTTTTAGAGTACATACCACAAAACAGAAGAAGGAGAAGAAGACCAACAACCCAATGGAGAGAGGGAATTAGAAAGAGTATGAGAGATAGAGCGATAGATGAAGATGAATGGAATGATAGAGAGAAATGGCGAACGAAATGCGGGAGGCGGCATAGGCTGTTGGACCCCCGCTTATATTATTATTATTATTAGATGTTTTCAGGTAGGGTTTTTTCCTATACAAAGAAGAACTAAGAAAATTATTGATTTTTCATGAAAAATCCCGGTACTTTTCGGCTTTGACGGGCGCGAAAGCATACGTCAAACTGCCGAAGATCACTCACGTTTGCTATTTTTAACATTTTCATTCCAATCCAGAACAATGGTCAATTTGTTTTCTGACTGACATGGAATACAGGAGAATCTGCTAATGAACTCGAGAGATAATCCGATGTTTATGTTAGTAAAATTGCAGACAGTTGTATTTTTTTCCCGATTAATTCGAAGTTTTATTATGTTTTATATCTTCTGCAAATAAATATTCACTCACTTACTTGCTGTAAACAATAAAAAACCGAGATTTTTTTTCATTCACGGTGTATTATCTGGGTGCATCAGATCTTTAATTAAGTTTTTCGAGCATCGATAGAAAATCATATTTGAAAAGCAAAATTTTCTTCATTGTACCGCAACTTTGAATAAAAAAAATGAATTCAGATAAATGCATCATCAACATAATCTGATATGCTAGACTATTCGTGCAACTATTGGTCATACGTACATCCAGTCCTTCATGTGTTATTTCGAAATAATGAACAAAACAGACACCTTTGCCCGACAACCTTATCATCATATTTGTATTGAATTAAAGAATTGAAGGGGTTTAATAAAACTTCGATTGCTCCCCGATCAAGTACTGCCAAGTGGATCAAAGCAACCGGGACTCAATGAAATTTCGAATCAAGTGATTCGATTGATACGTATTTAAGGTGAATTCATTTCATCCGACATTGGTCTATGAAGCTAACCTTAATTTATCCGAATATTGTTAAGATATTCACATTATACCTGCCATATGATTTTACACTGTTATACATTCTAAGATTGATCTCTGCCTCATGAATTAATGTGAATAAACATCAATTCCTCTACCTACCATCATCAGCCTATCAATATGTGTCACCCACCTGAAAAGAAAGAGAAGTTTAGAACAATATCATCTCGAATACAAATGAAGTGATTGTTTTTTCAAGAAAATGCACATGTACATAATATATTTAATCCATAGATTCTCAGGGTTGCACCTTTTTTGTAGTCACGAATATTCGAATAGGAAACGCACATCTTTTCCCGGTCAGCTAGAACGGTTCCAGCTAATTTCTGCCAATCTGCGATCTACCGAATTCTCCATATTCAATGATATTTCTATTGTCAAACTCTATAATGTCTGTATTTCTTAATTTTTCTGCTACATACACTCTTGAAAAGTAAAGTTTTTGTTAACACATATCTTTAATTACGTCGTGTGTTGAAACCGTTTCCATATTAATTTCAAAGAAATTCCTTTGGTTTCAGAACTTGCAAATTCCTATCAAATGAAATGTTCAGGAAAATTATTTGAAGTTTGATTACAAACTACAAATCGTCAAAAATCAAGACAAATCTCGTTTTGCTCAAAGATGGAATCATCTCTTTTGGCCTCGACACCTTGGAATTACTTGAAGTTTGATTACAAATTACAAATCGTCCAGAATAAAGACGTATCTCATTCAGTTTCGTAAATCTTGTCACAGGATGATCCAAATGTTGAGTCATAAATTGAGATCAAGACTGACTCATAACTTTCGTTTCTTGAGTTAGAGCCCTATCATTGAATGATTGCGTTGGATCTTAGACAAAAGAAAGGGGAGACGCGGCATGTCATTCATAAATTCAGTAATCGTTGTAACCAACATCTCGACAAAATTCGAATGAGTGGAACAAGGACGGCTATATCGACTGCAATCGTGACGGCAACATTGCAGAGACTTTGCACGTGTAACTTGAACTCGTACCAGTGGCGTGGAGTTACCGATGTCGAAAGATTTCAAATAAAATAATTAGCGCAAATTCATGTTACAGAAAATTAACTGCCCAATGAAAAAACCTGAAGTATAATTTTTTTCATTCCGATATTAAAAGCTGTTCTTTATTCAGTAATTGAATCAAATCAGGAATCGTGGTCATACAAAATTAGAAAAGTACCATATTTCCATTTCAAAATCAATTTGATTCTCACATAAATTCACAATGGTATAAACTGTTGATACATTCTTTTCGTATCATGGTACATTCTGATTAATAGACGATTGTCATTAATTTCCTCAGCACTATTCGTAAATTTTTGTAAGAAAAATCAGCCTGAATATGCATAGAAATACAAGTAGAAAATCCTTTTTATACAATTTTCCCATTCATATATGGTTACCTGACCGACCTCTCATTCTGTGCAAGATGTTCAATAATAATTGAGTGCCCCTAAACTTTAGAAGGTATAAAATTCATTCACCATTTAATCATTATAAGAATTCTTTTACATAAGGTACTGCAATATTCCAGCCAATTACCCACAAACTTTGCACCTTTGGAATATTTTATTAATCATTCACAATAAGAATATAATACTACTGGTTTCTGGAAATTATGTGGTATACTTATGTAAACATTTGACGGAATTCATGGGTAATGGAGATATAATAATGCCAAAATCTCAGACTGTAAAATTTTATACAAACTCATTAATAAAAATAACAGATTATAAACGAAACAGATAAAATATAACAAATAAAATAATCTCAAAAGCGACTGACAAAACAATGTATTCACAATTTAACATCAATTTGAATATAGATTAGAGAAAAGGAAAAAGAGGAGTGATTCATTAGGTTGATCCTGATGCAATATGGAATATCCACATGTCGATTTAGTGATTGTCAAGTACCCAAGTTCACATAAATCCAATTACATTTATTATCTGCATAGGGAGCGAGAATCATTTATTCATTCATTTCGAAACAATATAATTTTCGTGTTCACTGATCTCAATCTATTTTTTCTTGAAACATCCAAAAGTTTGGTTGTTCCATGATAGATTCTTATTCTGAAGTAATTTTTCGAAATAATTTTGATCAACTGATCCGAATGTCCATCTATGAAATTTCCATCATAAAGATGATTTTCGAAATGATCCAAAATAATCGAACAGATATTTTGCATGGTTTGATTGATCAGAACTGGTAATAAATGCTTCACTTGTTTATTCAAAATGTTTGTGGTTTTATGGAAAAATTTGAAGAATTTTTCGCCCTCCTTACAAACGTCAATCACTAATTGGCTGGCCCTGATCAATTTGCCATAAGTTTTCCTTTTCTGCAGCAGTGAGACATCGATGTCATTTTTCAAAAGATCCAGACACTTTCGACATGAAATACATTTCTCAAGTGTCCGGACAACATAGCCAGAAATATATCCCACAATATCTTCTGCATAGGGAGTGAGATCCCACGCTGTTGAGGTAGAAAATTCAAATTTTTCCATATCCATAAATACACTTTTTATTATTGCTTCATCACTTTTTTTAATACTATCTGCGTGTTCAGAGGAAAGAATGTTATTGGCTGATCCACATGTTAAAATACTGATGGATTAAAGATTAATTGCATTTCCTGTGTCAGTAGCCGATATTTGTGAATGCACAAAATCAATCTTTTGTAGGCTGCCTCAAACTGCCTCGCAGTGGGGTTATTATTATATCCACCTTTACTTCTCACAAGAAATACATTATTCTTGTAAATTTTTCCCAAACTTTCTATACTAATCAAGAAACCCAAAAATCCTGTTTTTCTTCCACTTCTTGTGATAGAAACTCCGTTCAAACTCAAACCAAGAATGTATCTTTTCATGGAGCTCATAAAATTCATGAAGGCTTCAGCTGTACTAAACATGAATGGCTTTTTGAAAAAGTATTTTGCATGGATATTTCTTGAGTTGAAATATCAAATAGGTTGTTGAATTTGAGGATGAATTCAGAAGTGGCTTCTGATCCTTGGAATTCAGGACACTTAAGATCATCTCTCAAGAAATCTAAAGCATCACTTACACTTTTGCTGAGTGTCTGAGTTGCTAATCGCACCTTCATTTTTTCTCTCATCCATTGCAAATGCCTATGTCTCAGTTTTGTAGCAGCATGAAGACCTTCAATATCTTGCTTATCTACTAAAGTTGAAACGTAACTCCATTTCACCTCCATATTTTCATTATTCCGGAGACCACTTTGGGAAGCGAAACAATTCCTTACTAACTTAATCATTTGGCAGGCATCAGGATTAATGTATATTTCTTGTTTTGAAATTGGGCACTCGAATTTGGTTCTCAAGTTTGATGGATCACTAAAATCTGCTCCCAATTTTTCAGCCATCGAAAAGTTTGAAGTAGCACCATCCACCATCAAAAGTTAATGAAATGACTCTAATTCCACTTTCATATGAAAAACCCAGACATTTCATAACTTAATTCAGCTTTTTCTGTAGCAACCAACCCATTCACCAAAAAATATCCCACAGGAACTTTCCAGGAGCCATTCAAACACACTAGCATGAAAACCAAAGCTTCTCGAGCCTCAGGTAGAATGTCAGAATCTAAGTTGGTTCCAACATCAACATATCCTGTGAATTTAGAACCTGTCCACTCAACTTGACGTCTGATGGACATTTCATCCATAATAAAAGATTGCATAACAATGGATATTCAACTTTCTTTTGTCGTAGAGACAAAGCAGTCAATGCTTCATTTGTGAATCCTGGACTTCCATCCACAGATCTGTACCACTTTGAAATTGTATCTAGATGAGGTAGGCTGTTGTTGAAGGTGTTCCTGACAAAATTATATCCTTTCGGTGAATAAAAGGCCAAGGTAAATGCAAAGCTTCTCAATGTTGGACTATATTTTTGCCTACTTGATCCTTTCAACATTCTTTCAAATAATTCACTTGCAGCTCCAGGCTTGACTGATGCCTGTAAAAAAAACATTTATTGATCTGGCTGCCTCATAATATTTATGTACAGTAACAATGAACTTAAAGGTAACTTACAGATATAGCTGCTTCTGAAGCTTCTGATACAAGCGATTTTTCTTTCAAATAATCTACCAATGTTTTCATCGAAGTAATTTTATGCTTCATCCTTCGAACAGACTGCGATAATGTGAGGATCTTTTTATTTTGACACTGTACTCTCTTTCTGATGATATTCATGCTCATTTTCCTCTTCTCAGGTGTAGAAAAATCACTAGTATGTATATCTCCCACATAGGCTCTTTTCTTTGGGAGAAATTATAATTAGTATAGTATAATTAGAAAGGTTCATAAAATTTGATTTTGGGTAATGCTTCCAATGAAATATTTACCTCCCCCTTATAATTTTAGAAGAGAATGGTTTTTCTGTTGAGGTAGAAGGCATTGAATCAAACTTCTTCGCTGTTTGCTCCAGCTTCACACCAGGATATTTCACATTTTCAACACTGAAACAAATTACACCAAATATGTTCAATCAGCAATGTTACAATCATTAAGTTTTACCTTCTTTCTGGAGAACAAACAATGGAATCAATATAATGATAAATTTCTGCATCAATGGTTGGAACTTGATCGCTGTAATAAAATTCTTTAAATATTCATTCTCATACAATGAATTGAACATTCTAGGCCATCATTTGTCAAGATGGAGTCCATCTACATACAGATAATTTTTTTCTTCGGAAAACTATTATCTCGTAGTTTTGGTTTTTGTTTATTTCAATGTAGTACTTCTTTTGAAAAACATTATTATTATTATTATATTGTATTTTCGCTGTCCGTTTGTACTTGGGTGCTGTGCTGTTACGTCTTCAGTGTCCTCTAATATGGAGTTGAAGTATAGACTCTAAGAGACAGTATGTGCAAAAAACCAGAAGCGTTTGAAAAGTGGTCTTATCGACGTATGTTAGGAATATCCTGGATGGATAAAGTGCACAATGTGGATGTGCCTACAAGAATGTCAAAAGTGTCTGAAGTTATGCTAACAATTTCGAACGAAATTTGGAATACTTTGGCCACAATCTCAGAAACGATAAATACCTTATAATAAAAGGGACTTGAAGAAGATACAATTAGTCATAACAGCGTACTTACCTTTTAGCACTAGAGGGAGTTTCATTCACGGTTGAGCTTGAGCTGAAAAATATTTCCCCATTAATTTACTGAAATTATGCTAACTAATAATAATTACTGACACACATTCCTTTACTTCATCTATATAGGTATATAATTCTCAACATTCAAAACTTTAATATTACAGCTAACTGTTATCAATCCTATAATGATTGTCCTCAACATTTTTTTTTAAATCTCACTATAAACTGCTTAAATTGAAATAAAATGCCTGGAAGTTCCCAGAAACTTACCTTGAAGACGTAAGTCCTATAAATTGTTTCACCGGAACAGGATTGGCATCATTTTTTAAATACTTGGTACCATTCACTCGAAATCCAAAATCTTTGGGCTCGAAATGTTCCGAACATAAAAACATGGTCTGTGGCAAGTTTACAGCATGAGGTAAGTCCAAAATTGAAAGCCATATATTTTTTCTCTCAATATGAGAAGGAAATCTGAAAGTGAAATTATAAGTATTCAATAATCTACGCCACTGATATGAAAGGATTTAACTTACTTGTGAAAGCTCAAATTGGGGTTGCAGGAGTCCAATTTGCCACATATTTGACACTTCCGAACCATTATATTAATGTTTTCTGTTCAAAATGTTCAGAATAACTTGGAAAAATACTATTTTGACTCAAAACTGACAAAATCTGGACTTCATATTGGATGAAATCGCTGCGGCAACGATGTATCAAGCATTAAATTTCAAATCGAAGGGAATTAATGTGACTGGCTGCGAAAAAACTATGAATGAAAAGGAGGAAATCGGTGTTGTCACGTAGCGCTGAGATGAATACTTTCAAGCAACTTGAATTTGAAAAACGTACCTTCGAATCAGTTTATACCTTGTTTATATTTATAGCCATGTTCGAAAGTAAGAAAGGAAAGACTTCGAATAGGTCATGTTCTAGCTTTTCTAAGTTAACCCAGGTATAGGGTGTAAGAGGGAATACGCATTACAATAAAAGGTACAATGTTGAAGGTGAAGGCAGTTATGGTCCGATCTTGAACAGTTGTGTGTAAAAATTGAAATTCTCAACATTTCATCAAACTTTTACCCATTTCGTACGTTTAAAAATACAATAGTAAAGGAATAATTGTAATCTCAACTGCTCCTTCGAACGATTCGATATTAATATATCAGTAAACTCCGGAAACCTGACAACGTCGTACAAATATTAGCGTACGTAGTAATACAATCGTCCATTTCATTTTTGCACGTTGGGATGTTGGCTTCACTATTTTGCTGGCTATGCCGCGTCTCCTCTTTCTTTTGTCTAAGCGTTGGATTATGGTGAGAAAAATGATTATAGTGCCTTCTCATTTTTTGATTCTATGTCGCATGTATCGTCAAAATCATGAGATCTGTTTCAAATAAACAAATGGTAAATCAATTCAGAAAAAAGGTTTAATAATTTTTCCTCTATGATGAAGGTCATAGTTGATATGAAACAGATTTAAAAAATAGGACGCTACGTACGACATAAAATCAGAAAATCCTGAATAACAGTATTTTCAGGAGCACTAACAAGTCTAGCGATCATTTTCATTCACAGAATTAAACGCAATCATAGAAAAATAGGATTCTAATTCGAAAAACGAAAGTTATGAGCTAATCTTGAACACAATTTTTAAAACAACATTTGAAAAACCCTAAGTCAAGTTTCAAACTCTTAGAAATACACAATATTTCCACAGTCTTAGACTACAGAAATGTGAAAACGGTTTGTGTTCAACATATCCAGAATAGGACAATATACAAATTGAAAAATACAATATACATTTGAAAAACCCTAAATCAAGTTTCAAACTCTTAGAAATACACAATATTTCCACAGTCTTAGACTACAGAAATGTGAAAACGGTTTGTGTTCAACATATCCAGAATAGGACAATATACAAACATAATACCGAATAGTCTAATCTCCCTTTTTCTGCCAGTTTTTCCGATATCCAAAAAATTCTGCGGCAAATGCAACGAATCTGAAACGAGTATAAACAAAAAACAAACAAAAATTGTTTGCATTTCCTGTAGGTATAACTGAAAATGGTCAGGTTTCAAGAATCGGTAGATCGGTTCATAAAATCGAATAAAATCATAATCTCAACTTTCAGATTTCGACTAGGACCAGTTCTCCAGAAACGTCTAATGAGACTCCAGCGGGTTGCTAGGACAATGAGGAATGGTCACATTTTTCAATTTCTACATATTCCTATTTTCCGTAGAAAATGAAAATATTGTGTCCAAAAATTATTTGAATACATCAAATAGCGCCCGAGATATCGAGTTATAAACATGAGTTCGATGGATCCGTGTGACGTCACTTTACATCCAACGACTTGCGAGGTACAGTACGTAGCCGGGTCCAATATAAGGGCCTTTCGTCTCACGGAGTGCGAATGTAGTATGACGTCACATCGCCGTGAGGAATTGAATATTCACGGGGTTGTAAAATCCGAACTACTAGATCTTTTCGACTGAAACAAAAACTAGTGATTTCATATACATACATAGAGGTTATACTGTGACGAAGTTTCGGTCGATTTTGCATACCTGTGAACATTCCTCATTGTAGCAGGAGGGTATAAGCTGGGAGTTCACCTAACCTTTAGCGACCTTCATTTCGGCTTCATCAGAGGCTGTAAATTTGGAAAATACAATTTTGCAAAAATTAAACATGTTCAACATCAACATATATAAGTAATTGATGTTGTACATATTTAATTTTTGCATAATTGTAATTTCTAAATTTCCAGCCTCTGATGAAGCCAAAATAAAGTTGGCGAAACGTTAGGTGAACTCCTAGTTCATAATTACCTGCTACACTTGTCCTAGCAACCCGCTACAATACTATCAACAAATTATTGGGGACGCGAAACGTACATACGTCTAATAAGATGTTGAACTTGGTACACTCTGCATGAAATTGATATGTTGTCATACAAGCGTCATGAGGATCTTCTTCGTTTATAACGGTAATATAGTCATAGATAAAAAGTTTTGAATGTTTGCGTAGATCTTGCTTTTCCTCTTCGGTCGTATAAACATTTCACTGATGCGCTTTCCATTTCATGTTCACCCATGCCTTGAAGAGAATCCGGGATAGATTACAATTTTATCGAGAACTTGAGAGAATATTTCGTTCTCCCCAATTTCTTTTCTATCTATCTTGAGGGTTGTGAACCGAGAGTTGATTATGTCGTATTCGCTGATGACAGGACTGTTTTCAAAAAAGGGCCAAAAAGCGAACAAATAACTTCTATTATGAAGAATATATATTGTGTAGTTCCTCAATGGTTCAATAGTTATCAGTTACGTCTTAATGCAGCTAAGATTGGAGTTGTGTACTTCTCAATGCGAGATTTGGTGGGAATTAATCCGTCAGATCCTATCAGATTTGTGGGTGTTTCTTTGAAGAGTCGGTTCAATCGAGAAAAGCTATTAGGGTAATAGGTACATTCATCTATAGAAAAGATTGCAAAAAAGTGTTCCGAAATTAAAAAAATTTAACAGCTCTTGTGTTTTCATTCTACATTGTCTTATGTATGTGAAATCACATGCTGATGAGTATAGGACTGCTAAGGATATTCAAGATCAAAATATTCGGTGTAAGGGTCATGTTTATACTGAGCTCACTAGAATTAATAGGGTAAGGTGCCATATGAGTTATTATTGTTTCAACATTTATTGTATTATTTTAGCTCTCTATTTTCATAAGAATATATATATATATATATATATATATATATATATATATTGCCCTAAACTTTTCAACAAAGTGCCCATTGGCAATTCAAACATTGTATGAGGAATTTTTCATAGGGAAAGAGATACCATTCCATGAAAGAATATTTTTTGGATAGTTCTCCTGTTGTTGAATGATTGTAATTTGTGGTATGAAAACACTGATGTATTAGCTTGAATAGATTATTATTAATATTACTAGCTGTTTCGCCTCAGAGATACATAGATTTGTATCAACAAAACATTGGTGTTTTGCCAAGTAGGAGGTATATTAGGCAAAGTTAAAATACGAAATATACAATGAATTCAATAACACTGAAATAGGTATATACTTCGTTGTTTACATGAAAAAACTTTACTTCATTTAAGAGGTACCTTATTACTATTTAAAAAAAGTCTCATTGTAGTACCTCCTCTTCGCGAGTGCAAGAATAATGAAAACAGAAGATTTGTCGACTCGTGAACACGCAACACACGACTGGCCATGAAAAAAACAACTATTTTCTAGATTAATGCCACATACACTCAAGGACTGGTCTTGGGATTTGTTAATTGTCATAGCAAACCATAGACGAATTGGAAATTGAATAATATTAAATTCAAATGGCATATCTGTTGGGATCATCGGAATTCTGGAAATAAGAACTTCCTCACCTTCATATTTTTCTTTGAGTACTGTGCAATCTGTTCTGATCGAATCCTTTCTACTAACCAGATGAGAATGGGTGCATGTGGCAGGTCTTGTTGTTGTCATTCAATTGAATACATCCGCAGTGTCGAGTATCCCCGAAGACATGATGTTTTGTAATAAAATTCATTAGTTACTTCACTTTATGATTGAATACTCGTGCAGTGATGTCATGTCGATCAACAACGCCGTAGAAAAATCCAACAAAAAAATTCTCATAAAAGACAGTTCATCCAATCTTGAGTTGTAAATGGTGTAACCAAAAATATGGCTGACTGAGTTTTATATATTAAGATTATATGTTATATTGTGAATACTTTGAATCTTTGAAACCATATTTGATTGTTTTCTATATTTGAGAACTATCTGACCCGGCAGACTCAATCGATAAATAAAAAAGTAATTTCATTATTATAGTAAACTATTATGGCATAATACCTCGAAAATCGACATGAAATTTTTCTGTACAATATGTGTCACGCCAAACGATGTTGTCTGGAAGCTGTTATATTCTTGAATGTTGGCATAGAAGTGTTTAGAATCATTTCTTATCCCAGAAACTAAGAAGCGTAAGGGATCTGTTGGTGGGACCAATTGTGGCAATTGGCAATGAGATAAAACTTTGTTTCGCCTCAGAAATGAATGGGGTTGTACCATTACATTGCATTGCAATATATATGAACAGGGTGATTGTTTATATTTTTTTATAAAGCTATCTCAGTTGATTTTGGTCTTACAAAAACTTTAGAATGGGCAAATTTGAAGTATTCTTCATGGGCATTCAGAATTAAGTATTAAGGAATTCATAAAGGCATCAAAATCCTGAAAATTTGTTGTAAACTATTGTTATTAAAACGGTTCAACCTGTATTTTATTTTTCTGAGCAGTAGAACTTTTCTTCTGTTCTCAAATATATTTTTCATTGAGGTAAATTTCCCCTCTTATACGTATATACACAGTCGATATCATTTCTTTTAATTCAGTTTCTAAGGGTTTTTCCTACCATTTGTGGAGTATATTGATGTTTTCAGTTGTTTCATTCTCTATTCTCAAATAAAACTATTTGAAACTTTACTCAGGGGCCATTTACACTTTATTTTTCAAATATCCTCATGAAAACTGTGCAAGGAGGTTCAGTAGGGACTATCAGGAGGCCATAGAAGAGAACTAAAGTTATAAAGAAATCACATATTCTCGAGTGGCCACACACAGCTGCTGCCCTAGATTAAGACCAAAAAAACTATATGTATTTTCCAAACACTGTACAAATTAACCTCAATGAAATACATTTATTTCAAATGAGAGGAAAAAGCTCCACCGATCAGAAAAATGTAATACAGGGTGAACCATTTGAAAAACAATAGTTCACAACAAATTTTCAGGTTTTCGATGCCTTTATGAATTTTTTAGTACTGAACTCTGAATGCCCGTGAATAAAACTTCAAATATGCCCATTAAAACGTTTTTGTACCACGACTTTTAACTGAGATAGCTATTGAGTAAAATATGAACAATCACCCTGTACGTTGTTATTCATACATCAAAAGAATTATCTTTATTTCAAAGGTCAGGAGGAATTTTTTATATTTTAAAACTAGCTGACTCAATCGATAAAATATTAAAAGAAGTTCCCTCTTAACCTCATAAATGAAGAGAATATTTTCGATGTATGAATAAAATTGTACATACCTATTTCAATGCAATTAAATTTTTTTGTATATTTCTAACTTTTTTGTATTCCATCTAATATATTTCCTTCTCAGAGAAAACCAATGGTTAGTGAAACTATATTCCTCTCTAAGGCGAAACAAAGTTCGCCGTTCCAGCTACCTTATCTAATTTCCAATTGCCACAATTGGTCCCACCACCGGATACCCTGCGTTCCTGGGATAGGAAATGATCCTAAACACTCCTTGGCCAACATTATACCATGATAGTCTATAATGATATTAAAGTTGGTTTTTTATTCATCGATTGAGGCAGTACGAAGTCTGGCGGATCAGCTGGTTATAAACATAATTATGTACACTGGCGTCGATACGAGGGGGGTAATGGGGGTAATTAACCCCCCCCCCCCCCCGGAAAATATTTACCTTCTAGAAATAAGTCATAGAATCATTACATATGAACATGTCATGACAATATACTATATCCAAATTTTTTTTACCCCCCCCAGAAAAAATCTCTAGCGACGCCCTTGATTATGTATATTGGTATCACTACCAGATACCCTACGCTCTTTAGTTTCTTGGATAGAAAATAATTCTAAAGACTTCTTGACCAACATTATACCATGATAGTATAATATGATATTACAGTTGGTTTTTTATTTATCGATTAAGGCAGTACGAAGTCTGCCGGCTCAACTGGTTATAAACATAATTATGTATACGAACGTTGCCAGGAGTTTTTCGGTTACGTGAATCGGCGCAAAGACCTTAGAATTCCAAGGCTAAGACGTTTTCGCAACTCCAAATACACAGTTCACATTGCAGTGCCATCTGATGGCGATAACATTTTCCGAAAGATAGATGTCATAACACATGGACTCAGATTCTTCAATATCATTATATAATGTAGTTCACCGAATCAATATCAAATAGTTCATCCAATCTTGAGTTATAAATGGTGTGACCAACAATATGGCTGACTCAGTTTTATACGGGTGAGTCTTTTACTTGTACATATATTTTCTCTATTTCAGTATCGTAATGAGTTCATTACAGTTCTTAAAGTAGTGCTGTAATGAATTAATTACAGCATTGTTTTCAGATATCTTTCTCGTTTTTTGGTTGTCAGGACTGACCTTCGATCCAATCAATTCTCGAACCACATGAATTCAAATTCCGCTCCTGTCAAATTTCGTAAGTCACACCAACTATCCAGATTGAATACAAAAGTTACTTATCTGAATTTTCATTTGAAAATCAAAACTAGACTGACATAGAGAAATTATCGTCTGAAACTCGTGGCAGAAGGCAATTCCAACACTCGTGCTTTCGAATACTCGCTCCTTCGTCGTTCGTTTTCGAATTTCACATTCGTGTTGTATTAGGAGACCATTCTGCAACTTGTTTGAGAATATTCATATATATTGTTGTGTAGAGAATTTTGGGTTGTAGTTGATTTTTCTTGTCCCTTCGATGGGTCATGGTAGATAAGTAGTATGGTGGATTTTTAACTGGTGTTTGTTTGAAGATAGAATTGTATTAATTGTTTCTTTAATTTTGTTGAATACTCACTACAGGTTATCCTTTGTGAGTATTGTATTGTATGCATTTCCTTTTATTGTGTATAATTTAAGTTTGAAAATAAATTTCAGGGTGAAAATATGTAATGAATCATAATATTTAAAATTGATGTAAGTTTCATTGTCATTTCTCGTATACAATAAAAGTATTATTATTATTATTATTATTATCATATGTTTTTTCTTATATGAAATGTATATTTTGATTATTTTTGAGTTTGATAGGCTAGCCTCAACTCCTTACCCTTTTAAATACTATTAACAGAACATTTCTGAGGCCAAAAGAAACACTTTTTGTGTCTACCATTTTTCCCGATTCGGCTCGGTTGAAAAAATTCAGGCTGTTGAAAATCCATGAAAAAAATTTTATTTTCGAATATATCTCGTAAATGTTTTCATCGAATGAAATGATTTTCAGAATATAGGTCTTCAGCCATCCCGGAGGGCTGAACCTACCTATACACTGTTGAAACGAATTATTGAATGAAAGTTTGTATCTTAATGTAGCAAAACTATGAAATGCACATGGAACAATTATTGAATTTAAATTCAATGGTACTTTTTCAAGCAAGAAATCAATTATATAGGATGAGTTGAGCTAGTCTATTCACCGCCTTTATGTCGGATAGAATCCTGTGTATATTTTTATATTTTAAAAGCTCAATGAGCGGCTTTTAAAAGACAACAAAGACGCTATCTTCGTTTACGATCGTATTCTTCCTAATTGATTACCATGGTTTACTCCAAGCATTTTTTCAGCTCGGTAAGGTAAGTGTTCTATGAGCGGAATATTGGCGGTTTGAATAACGCTGAGCGTAAATCCTTGCTGCTCCACTTCCGTCATAGCCGAGACCATCCCTTCGCACCTTGAAACGCGTTTCCGTGAATGTATATCTGCATATTTTTTGCAGTGTGAATAACTTCCTTCATTGCTAATTGCCACTAACCTCTCACACATTAACCAAAATCCAAGTCGATAGCAAGAGCTCATCAACTGTTTATAGTACAATCGTTAGGTATAGAAAAATCCTGTGGTCATGAAAATATTCACTCAAAGAGTTATTTAAACCGCTAACACCCTTTTATATCGTCTTCATCAGACGAATGCCCGGAGTTGACCATAGCCATCAACCTGGAAACCGCCCCTCGATTCCACGATCTACCGCCCTTAAAATATGAAAAATGTACCTATGATCACCACCATTTACCCTCACCATGTACAGATATTAGAACCCCGGGATTACTCAACACGTGTACATCATGATAGCAAAAATTTCCGAAAATTCCAATTTTTCTCAGACCGTATTATGAAATATCGAATCATCGTGCAGGAAGATGGCCACATGAATGTCTTTTGTATCCCAAACAGATAATGACTCAAGGAATTATTGTTCATGATATTTACCAAGTTTGAATCTCCAGAAAAAGGGGAGGTTCTACAAATTCATTTCAGAAAGGTTGAATTCACTCTGGAATAATGTTGGTGCCATTCGACAGTTCATGATCTACCGTATCGTGGTGTGTGGTTGATTCACTAGACACCCTCCATATGAGGAAACGATATAGTGGTTGGATTAGAGAAACTCGTGGATGTGTAATTTTTTTTTTTGCTCTCATTGAGTAACGAGAGACATAATTTTGAAGCTGTGCTCAATAACTCTCATCTAATCCACCAGCTGCAGACACTCTTGTCGATAGCATCTTTAATTGAATATGTACTTAATTTGACTAATTTTTATTAGGTGCTATATGCTTCCTGAAGCTTCGGTGTTTGGTGAGGAATCGTTTCATTGAATATGATGATATATGATTGACGATATGATAACCATTATGAAAATGAGTATATATAACTCAAAATCAGAGTCAAATTCAAAGGATATTCAGACTTTCTGAATTACAAATTGAGATTTCTGAAATACAATTGACCCTTCTGAATTTCATATGCTATATTCTGACAATCAATTGTCAAAACTGAATAATATTTTATGTTTTCCCATATTCCCACATTGATTTATCGACGCTTTCTGAGATTGGAATTACCAATCTGAAATATGTACTATTGACGGTTTCTGAATTGCACCTGGAGATGGTGTAGATGCATTTGAGTACTAGCTTGGTAAATGCGCTTGCTGTGATCAGAATATCAATTTCGGTAGGCGCTTTATAAAAAACGTGAACCTGGGTTTCGAAGTAGGTCCTTCTAGCTCATTCTTCTGAGGAAAAGGGAATTTGATCAACTGAAAACTTCACGATCTACTTATTTAGACGTTTTCTGAAATTGAATATATTTACTTCCACGAAAACTCAGTCATACCAATCAGAACAAAATAAACTTATCAAAGGAAGGCCATTTTGTTTGCCTGCAAGAGACTCAGAACTTCTTCTGATCCCCCTCAGGTCGAATTAAAATGAAACGAGTTCATTGGTAAGACGATTAACCCTTCTTTTTCTATTGAAATAAATAAACCTCAATCCCTTGAGATCATAAAACAAAAGAAAACAAGACACCGATTTTCACATGAAATATTCTCTATCCTCTCCTATCCCCAAAATGCGACTCAAGTCTGTACGCGTTCCATTACAACTCATCCGACTTACCAAATCGACAATCAATGTTACTCCCGCCTTTCTACATTTTCTCATCAATTATTAGTTCTGGAAATCAATATAATAAAGCTTTTTACCGATTATTCTCATTTCGTTTAGTTTCTTGGATCAAGAATGTTTCCATGAAGTTTTTTTTCTACAGAAATAAAGACAATCGCTGAATTTTAGTCATTTTCTCCTATTACACGCCCATTCGACGAGATTGGTTATGTCAGTTCGTCCTTACTGCTTTCCAGTATTCGAAATACCTGTATTTTCCAACATCGTTTCCAGAAAATCGACTTCACCTTTATACAATCTCGAATCGCCATTTGTACATGCCGAAACACGACTAGGCTACCGGACTATTTCTGGTTAACCTGACTGTGCTGAAAAGTTTTTAGTATATATTGACCAGCTAGAGACCTATAGCATTCACGATGAGATATGTCTGGGGGACATTTGCCTGTGTGATACCGCCTTTTAATTTTTTTCTTATTTAATGAGTAATGATACCAGATACTAGGATCTTTAAAAATACAAGAAAATAACAATTCTCCCCGAGAATTTGGGGGACACACCATTCCAGATTCGAGGTTTTTGTATTTGCTTATTTCCTCAACTTCTTCATTATTTTATGTTCATCTCTCGCGAAGGGGACCGTCAGATTTCAGGTGAAGTTTACACTAGTGGGATGATTCACCTAATTCGACCGATTGTCTATTATTCATAATTTTCAGTGCAGAAAATACAGAGTGGAACTCATGATAATTCCCGATTAAATTTTCAGATTGAAAAAGTATCCTGCACATACCGTTTTTAAGAACTCGATACCCGTGTCAGATTATACCATAATGTGACATTTTTGAGGAGTTCAATTTTTTTGGTACACTTCGTGTTGTCCTGAAAAAAAATTCTGGAGGAGAAATTCGTAATTTGTCTTCAAAGCCGTGAGAATATTTTGAACGAGATAGGAAAGCTGTAGCGTCCAATTAGCACATTATGATATGATTAAATAATGTGAATTAGCTTTTGGTGTAGACCTTAATTAAAAAAAATGACTCAAGTGTTCAATATATCATAGAAAAAACGAACATAAACCTGACATTGGCGAGATTAAGTGCACCAATGAGTACACTGTTCAATCTAATATGTGATTTATTATGTGAATAAACTGCTCCACCTGGGTTTAATTGCAAAAAAAATATAGTTTAAAAAAGATTTAGTAATGAAAATTCGTATAAACATGATTTCAAGTTGCAGGAAATAAAATTAATATTAGGCTTTAGGCTAATTGGCATTTTAAGGCTATCAATACAATGTATGGCAACAATAACAGCTTAAAATCTTCGTTGCATACTACAGAAGTGGTTCTTAAACATTTCTTGAGGAATTTGGTTTCATAAACGGGACAGAAGTTCTCTGAGATCATTTAATGATTCCGGGGTGAGTTGATGATTATCTAACCTTCTTTGAAGCATGCATGTTCTATGCAATTCAAATATAATGAGTGAGGAGGTATTGGTAGGTAAATATGGAACGGTTAAAATCGAACTTGGCAAAGATATTGGAGAAAAGTTCGCAATGTTTTTTCTATTATTTGTTCTTGTATACTGGTTGAACCATTGCGATCTTCAGAATAGAAGGAAATTCACTAAAAGAAATTGACATGTTAACGATGTGAGCAAAATGTCTACGAATATGTGACAAGGTGGCTTTGTACATTTTTATAGAAATCGTATCCCAAGCACGAGTGTTGTTGTTTTTCGAAATTTTTTTATGATGCAAATTGTTCTACAATGAAAATTTCATCAGAATGGATCAAGCCATACCAAAGTTATGAATGAGTAAAACAAACGGTAGAATCGTACGAACCACCCTGTAGTCTTTCTATTAAGGAGCTGAACCATAAACGCAACATCGGCTCGAAAATGTCTCGACTAGTGTAAACTTCACCTTAAATCTGAAGGTCCTCTCCGGCATCAGCCTGTAAACGGAGAATATTGCCAAGCTCATCAATAATAATTATAATTAATAATTTCTTACGAAGGATGCTAGCTCTTTGCAGAATACTACACTGATAATGACTGAGCGTGAGCATGCAGTGATACAAAAATATGACAATAATATCATGAATACTCATTTAAGACGATTGAAGATAATTCGAAAATTTTCGATATAGGTATATGCGCTTCACAAATGGGTTACAAATTTCAGATTCAAAATACCTATTCCGATAGAGTTTCAGATTCTTCCACTACAGATTCATTTTCATTTACCCACATTTTCTCTTCCATATGTCACGTCAACTTTCAATTGAAATAGACTAGTTCTCATCTGTAATAAACTGTGTTGTTTGATTAATTTTGACTTTTTTTTTTTTTTTTTTTTTTTGATAGTAATGATAATGAAAATTCAAAAAACAATTGGTTAACCTCAACACACTTAACTCACTAAATAAAACCTATAATTATATCTATATTATTTTTCATTACATATTTTATTGAATAAACAACTTAACCCTATTTTTATGAATTTCACTAGTCTTATTACCTATCTTAATAACTATATTAGGGCCCTTATCTTCTAACACAGCGAACGGTCCTTTAAAAAGTTCATCATTCTTGTTTCCCGCTGCATCATTTCTTACCAATACACTATCGCCAATTTTAAAATTCATGTCCTTTCTAGATTGATCTAGTTTTTCTTTTCTTTTAATTTTTGAGGTTAACAAATTATTTGACGCATCATTCCATGCCCTTTGCAATCTATATTTCAATTCGAGTGGGTAATTTTCAAATGTATATATTGGATCCACTCTGTTCAAAAGATTGGAGGGTAGTTTGCAACTTTTCCCAAATACTAGTTCGAAAGGGGTGTATTTTGTATGAGTGTGAACAGTATTATTATAAGCGAAGCACCAATATTGAATCCAAGAGCTCCAAGAATCTGGATGGTTTTGACAATGCACTCGCAAGTACGCACCTAAGTGTTTATGAGTATTTTCAATAGAGCCAAGTGATTCATGATGATATGCTGTCGAATTGATATGCTTGACTTTGAGTAGTTCACATGTGTTTTTGAAAATACCGGAAATGAACTCAGTTCCCTGGTCAGTGGCAATGACCTCTGGGATACCATACTGTAGTATAAAATTTTCAACAAATGCCTTAGCAACACATTTAGTTTCTTTACTTGGTAAAGCATAACACCCTACAAATTTTGTTAATTCACACTGAGTAGTAAGAATATATTTATTTTCAGATATATCGGTTGTAAGTGGACCCACGAGATCTAGAAATACCTTTTGAAAAGCTGAACTTGCAGTTGTTGTGATTTGAAGCGGTTGTTTCGTTATAATTGAATGCTTATATTTTTGACAAGAATGACATCGTTTGACATAGTCGACTATGTCTTTTTTTATGCCTGGCCAAAAATAATATCGTCTAATATTGTTGAACATTCTATTGATCCCAGCATGGCCTCCAGTGGGAAGAATATGAAAGTCATTCAGTATTAATTGTTTACTGTCATTATCTTCAATTTTCTGGACGTCCTTAATAATACAAATTTTCAAATTGTTTTCTTCAATTTCCTTCCTTGCGTTAGCTAACACTTTTATTAAATTTTCGGTACCTTCGTTTTTCGTAATGAATATCTCTGTTATTCCATATTTATTCAAGATGAATTTCAAGTCTGTCAACGAAGTCCCTAAGGCAATCAGCGTTGATCCAGAATCTTGTTTCATGAATAATTTTTTGTTCTCAATGTCGTATACAAAGTCATTAAGTTTGAAATATTTATTATTGTCGCGACTTTTATTTAACTTATTGATGAAGGATTTGTCTACAATCGGTATTAATTCCAGGGATTCTAGTGGTTTTTTCAATAATTCCACAATTCCAGGGTGATCAGGCCTGTAATCGTGCGCTAGTTTACTAGAATTGTCTTCAACGTTATTCTTTGAACTGTCAGTAGCTTTTAATTTTGCTCTCGTCATAACGAGCACTTTATCATTGTTTGCTAAGTCTTTTAAATTCTGTGAGTCTAATGTTATTCTTGATAATGAATCTGCCAAGATATTATTTTTTCCTTTGATATATTCGACCGTAAAGTCGTATTCCTCTAATATTAACCGGAATTTTGTTAATCGACTAGATGGGTTTTTCATGCCAAATAAGTAAATGAGAGGGCGGTGATCTGTGAAAATTTTGAATTTTCTGCCGTAAAGGTAAGGCCTAAATTTTTTGACTGCCCAAACAATAGCTAATAACTCTTTTTCTATTGTGCTATAATTTTTCTCAGCTGGATTTAATGATCTGCTTGCATAAGAAACCGGTCTGTCATTGTCATTACACAAAATTGCCCCTAAAGCCACTCCTGAAGCATCGCATTTTAAAATGAATTGTTTGTTTTTTGAAAAATCTGGAAATTGTAAAATTGGAGGTGATATAAGGCATTGTTTCAATGTTTCGAAGGAATTTTGACATGCGGCTGTCCATTGAAAAACTACCCCTTTTCGCGTTAAGAAATTTAATGGAGAAGCAGTTGTAGCAAAATTTGGTATGAATTTCCGATAGTAATTAGCAGATGCAACAAATCTTTTAACTTCCTTACCATCTTTCGGGAGGGGATAATTTTGCATAGCCCGTATTTTTTCAGGATCTGGAGAAATTCCTTTCGAAGTAATAACGTGGCCTAAATATAAAATTTCTTTATTCAAAAATTCACACTTGATGGGATTTAATTTCAAGTTTACTTCTCGAAGTCTTTGGAATACTTTTATCAAATTTTGATTATGATCTTCCAAACTATTGCCAAATACTATCAAATCATCTAGGTAAATGAAACAGATATCATAATTGAGTCCTGACATGGCTATAGTCATAGCTCTTGAAAAGGAACTTGGGCTAGTTTTTAGACCCATCGGTGCTCTGGTCATCTGAAATTGACCCCGATCCGAGGTAAAAGAAGTATAAGGTCTAGAAGCATGATCTAATTCTAGTTGATAATAGCCTTGGTACAGATCCAAATGTGTGAAATAAGTCGCTCCTGATAGTGAATCCAAAATTTCTTCTATACATGGCAAGGGGAACTTATCATCTTCGATCCGTTTATTCAATTGCCGGTAGTCGATAACAATTCTCCATTTTTTATTTCCGTCAGGCCCAGTTTTCTTTGGCACAATTAGTAATGGAGCTGACCATTGTGAATTTGAGGGTTCAATGATATTGTCTGATAATAATTTTTCTATTTGTTTATTTATTTCCGTCTTCTGAGCGTGCGGTAACCGATACGGTTTAATGTAGGCAGGTGATGCACCTGGCTGCAATATAATCTTTTGTTTACAAACATTCGTGACCGTCAGATTATCATTTTTGAGGTGAAATATATCTGCGTATTTCGCACAAATTTTATGAATTGATGTTTTCTCTTCTTTATTCAGATTCGATACATTAATTGAATGGAGTAATTCCTCAATACGATCTACTGTCATATGTTTTTCATCGAATTCACAAATCGAATAAAAATTCAGAGGTTCGACGTATGGCTTGAAATTTCTTATTTTTATTTCTTTTTCGTTCGTATTTAAAAACCTGATAGGAATATAATTATCTACTGGTCTGCTAATGCAACCGGCTACGAAAACTCCTTCGCAGATTTGGTCTGGTATAACAACACAATCTTCGGTACTATCGCATTTTAAATATTTTATTATTTCACATCTAGCTGGAATTGCAGTAGTTACATCATAATCTGATTCAAGTTGTAAACAGATTCTTTCACCACGAACTTTTAAACTCATTTTGAAATCTTCATAATCAATTGCAGCTGAAAATTTTGTGAAAAAATCTGATCCCAACACTCCATCTACATTTTCTATGAAATGCTTCATTACAATAAATTCATGAAATAGATTTACGCCATTTATTTCAAGACTGACACCAACGTTACCCAAGGAAAATACGTATCCTGCGACACCTTGTACTTTAATTTTCTCTCTTCCATCTACTCTAAAATTGCCATCCAAGCTTGACTCAAAAATCACACTAGCAGTCGCACCTGTGTCTAATAAGAATTTCAAAACATTCGCTCCATTTCTCATACATACGTAATTTAAACCATTCATACTCAAAATAGTTACATGTTTTTTATTAATTTTGTCTGTTTTCACGAAAAAACAAATCGTTATTTTCTTGGGTTGCGGTTGATGCGTTCGGAGTTTCTGAATGTCCTTGAGTTTCTAGGAAAAAGGACCTTTGATTATAATTATTTCTGAAATATCTAGATCCTCTATTAGAACCACGACCCCTATTGACTCTACCGCGAGAGTTTTGGTGATAAGAATTGGTTGGGTTGTTTCTGTTATTGGATGAATTATTATTAATTGCTCGAGGGGGATAATTTCCACGTTGATTGAATTGCCTGGAACCGCGAAAGTTTCTAGTACTGCGTTTGTTTCTAGTTGAATATTGAAATACTTGTTCAGAAGCACCGGCTCTATTAGAAATCTCTTCGTCTTTAGCTCCGCTAATAGCATCTTTTAACGAGGAATAGTTACGTGCTTTAATAATGGTTCTTAGATTCGGATCTCGTAATCCGTTTGCGAAAGCCGTTATTGCTAATTTCTCATTAATTTGGGGAAGACATTTCAGAGCATTTTTATCACCGTCAGCTTGTGATATTGTAAGATTCAACATCATTTCTTCAATTTCTTGACCGAATTCATTTATGGATTTATGTTTCTGTCGTGCCGAGTGTAATGATGCAGAAAGTGCTGATGCAGATTTTTTTGATAATAAATGTTTAGAAATGTCGTTCAGAAGTCCTTGAACACTCTGATAATCAGGATTTAATCGAATTTTGGCTGCTTCGGTTAGTTTAGTTTTTAAAACAAACCTTATGAGGAGTTGCTTACCTGCATCGTTTAATAGAGATTCGTACAATTCGATTGCGTCTATCAATCGGCGAGTGCCATTTTCCGAACCATCCATGCTTGGAATTAAACTAGTTGCAGTTTTTAAATCAAAATTCTCACTCATTGTTGATATTTCTGTTGTAATACCTGTAATTTGACTTGAATTATTGCTACTAGAGCCGTTGGAATGATGTACCAAATTAGCCAATTTCAACCTATTTTCTAAAGTAACAAATATATCAGTTTGAAGTCGTTCTATTTTAACAATCAAAAGCTGAAATTTTTCTTTAGCCTCTGGTTCTAAATATGTTCCATTGACCTCTTTACGAATTTCCTCAACACTTGTTTTTAAATCCTCTAACTTACTTAAATATCTTTCTGTTGTTCTAGAATCTTTTCTCCTATCGTTATTATCTTTTCCTAAATTGGTATGAAATTTGGAAAATTCGTCATATAAAATTTTTAGACTTTCGAATTTGCTCATTCAAGGAACCTTAATTATACGAGTTTAGGATGTAGTAGGTACATAAATGGATTTAAATTAGAATTAGGTAAAATATAGCTAGCTTACATAACACTTGAACACTTGTACTCACGCACTTTTTCTTTGTTTTTTACCACACCTTTTTTTTTTTTTTTTTTTTTTAGATCAGTTCCTGGCTGCGTCTAATTTCTGTTCTAATCTTCTTCTGAATGCGTTTCATTATCCATTGAACCATCAGGTAAATGAATACTCCCAGTGAAAGAACTATTGCGATGATGGAACAAACTTCACCCATTGTAAAATTTCCGCTGCCTACCTTCGTAGATTCTCCTCCAGAGTTGCCTGCTTGAGCTATTATTACTTCTTCTTTCGATTGTGATTTTCCCATTTTGGACTTTTATTTCTCTTCTTAATTTCCCTTGATTCGAAATGGCAGGATCGCCATGTAATAAACTGTGTTGTTTGATTAATTTTGACTTTTTGCTCTTATTGGGCATAGATGGAGAACCATCTCAGGAAAAATAAAATTAGCCGTGTTACTTGTACTACGTCTATTTCTCGATTCATTGTTCTACAAGTAAAATCATTCACCTATGCTTTCGACCTACTTATTGACAATTTGTTGTATCATCAGTATGTGGATACACGGAAGACAATGGTGTGAAAAGGGGATTGGACTCTAAGGAATTTCAATATTTTTGTTTGAACAATAACTAAGATTACGAGTCCATCACAATATCCATTCGATGGGTTTGTGTAGGTTCATCGAATGAAAAGCACTAAACTGCGAATACGAAATCCCAATCAGCACATTCAAATCAGATCCTCCTTGTCCTCAAGCATTCAGGGTTAGATATTTGGTTTGGCGAGCATTCTCAGGGACAGGCCGCATAAATCAAAATATCCTACTCAAACCGAATCCGAGAGATGGGGACATCTGGTTTCCCCTGGGATGGAACCCGAAAACCTCCTAATCTGAAAAGGTAACGGAGGGTGAAAAATTACCACGGTTTGTGGGGATCGGATGTTTATTCGTCTTAGGACTTATGGGGGTGATTATCGTGACACTAGGTCGTCGTCATTCACGAGAAGATGCCATTCATCTGGAACACAGCTATTGATCGAATCATTCAGGCTTGTAGAGTAGAACCATTTGAAAGCGCAGCAAATTTCACACGAATATTTTTTCTCAAGATTCTTGTCGTACCAGTCTCACACGGTTTGGGATAATTCTGGAAATATGATAGAAATCAAAATATCAATTATTTCATAGCCCCTACGTTCAATTCGATTCAACAGGAAATGAGTTAATCAAATTTTCAAAGAACTGTCCGTCTTCATCTGACTACTATAGAATCCGGATTTTTCAGGATGTTCTTCAACATGATATGTTATATGAGAAAAAGACTTCCTGATTTTAGACTCCGGACGATATATTCGAAACGTAATCAAGCTTTCATTCGGAAGGCAAATCTAATATCGATTTTCGTCAACCTACAATTGGATGACATATTTGTTCATATATCGCTATCCAGGAATATATTGAGACTGGTAGCATTAAGAAACGCTATGATGGGGGAAAACGCTGTACTGCAAGGGCGCCAGCAGTCGTTGAAAGGATTCATCACCGATTAGAAAGATATTAGGCACACAAAATTGAACTTTGTGGTGTTCTTTCAAAGGAACGGTAGGTTTTTGACTAACCAAAATTCATTCTATGAAAAATTCAGATTGAATTATAAGGTGTGGTAATAATAAAGGAAATTTTTCGAATGTCATGCTATCTTACATTCATACATATAAAATATTAGTTTTTATGGTGCACTTCACAATTTTTTATTCAAATGAACAATCAGGTGGTCTGATCTGACCTATCTCGAAGATTAGTGAAAACTCTTTGATTACTTAAATAGTTCCGTTTTTGTTGTTTTTCTATTAGTTTTCAGAAATCTTGTTGCGATGATAGCTACTCTAGTTTGTAACTATTTCTGCGTTTCGGACAACCATATCAAAGTAGTGTGCGAGAAGTGGGTAATACAATGTTTTTCTTTGTCGAAATACGATTCTAACTCATGTTTTTACGGGATCACTCAACGCCCCCATAATGTTGCATGAGTTTTGGTTGGTCAATTTTTTTTTCTCTAGGTGAATATCTTATAACTTCGTTTTGTGCATGGAAATGCGAATAATAAAGTAGTGGGCGCATAGGCAACATTATTTTTTTTTCACTTACAGAAAACTATTGAATAATGCTTGGAAGAAAATTATGCTATCAGGTGGTTCTGGAATCATATCCAGATTGTCCGCATGATGTAGTATCTCATGCAGAGTCATATTTTGTTTCTAATAGTTATAACAATATATTCAGGTAATATAGTAGGTGATAATCTTACCGTTCCGTTAAAAGAACGCCTTCATTTATGTAGCTAAAATCACGATTTGAAATCATAGAGAAGATGAATTCGCCTCTTCTATTATTCATCCAAGCATAGACATAATTATTTTATTCGGGAACGCGATGAAATAAATCCATATGAAAAATACACAACTAGACAAAGAGAATTTGAATACTGAAGTACTTCGTAGCTTATAGTCAGGGGTGAATACAGTATTAATTTATGTGTTGATATTGACGTTTTCTTTGTTTTTTCTCATTTTGTGCATGAATAGAAAACTTTCAGATAGGTGTTTTTCTACGGAAGGGTAGGTCCATTTGGGTTAATTCAGACAATTATCCACTGCAATTCTCCAAAAGTTTTCTGGTGCCCAAATTATGAATATCGAAAGGCTCCTAGGTAGCCAAGCGGACACCTTCGTATTTTGAAGACGTGGCATTTTGAAAGATTCACATATGTGCCACCTCGTTCCAGCTTTAATAATAATAATAATTTGCTCGAACGTTGAAGCATGAAGTTGACACTCAATTCTTAATTTTTCAAGCACAGATCATTTTTTTGACCATGTCATGTATCGATAGTATAGAGGAACTATGTTTTTCATCCAGAATATTTCATAATAGATATACTGAATCTTAAGATTGCGGTAAAATGTTTATTATTCAGCCATTACATATATCGGCTGATCGAAGATAGAAATGTTTCCAATTAATGAATAAATCATAACAATACTGACTTTATTCAGTCATTTCACATTGTCAAAATGTCAAAAAAACCATGACATTTTTCGGTAGATATAGTAGGCAGACAGATTAATGAGATTCATTTATACCATAATATAACCAAACCATAATAAATAAATATATGAAATAAATAAATAACATAGGCAATTTATATTCTGCATCATCCGAATAAAATATTTTCAGAATGCAGAAATCGTAAAAAGTCTTGAAAGAAATTCAATTTTGAATCAATGAAATGAGAATGTCTAGTTTGAATGAGTTGCTATCATTTTCTAAATATCGACCTTTGATTAATTCAGTCACTTTCTAGAAGAATTAAGGATACAATCTTGATTAGAATGAAGGATCAGGATTGTTGGGTTTTAGTTCAGACTGAACATCTCCACTTAATTGAACGATGACAATAATAATTGGGATATAATAATTTCTCTTTTTCTGTATTGTAATGAGTTCATTACAGTTCTAAAAGAAGTGTTGTAATGAAATCATCACAACATTGTTGTGGTAATATTTTTCGTTTTTTAGTTGTCAGTACTGACCTTCGAATCTATCAATTTTCGAATCAGATCAATTGAAACTCCGTAATCTGTAAAATTTCATAAGTCACACCAACTGTCAAGATATAATACAAAAGTCTCTGATTTGAATTTCCAAAATATTTCACAAAACTTCACTGAAATGAAGAAAATATCGTCTGATACTCGTTGCAGAAGGCACATATTCCAACACTCATGCTTTCGAAAACTCCCTCCTTTGTCGCTAGCAGAACAAAACTGTGTTCAGTTAATATTGGCAGAAACTAGGACTTGGGGAGGTGAACACGCACAGTGTTTAGCGCGGTACTACAGATACATTTGTTGCAATACGCTTAGCGCTCATTTGTGCTAGCACAGAGAAGGTTTTGAGTCTACCAACGGCATAACTGCTAAACGCGCTAGGTGCCAAATGCGGGTACGAAACTTGACATGCCTCCTGCAAACCAATACTTCGAACTCCTTCAAATTCACTCAGCTAGCGTACACGTGCGCTAGACATTTGCACAACAACTCAACATTGAAACTTATTATTATTATTTTCCCGAACAACAGATTTGTCATAAAATTCAAAAACATTTCAGAAAGGGCTTGCAACATTTAAGTAACAAAAAATATTCAGATGAGAGAACCTTCACGATTTTTTCTTCATTTACTCCTTGCTCCACTTCATATCTCCGAACAGGTTGTTGCATTTTTTTTTTTAGGTACTGTATCATGAATTTTTCTTCATATATTCTCTTCATATCAAAGTTATTCATTCTTCCTTTCAAATTATTCTTCATTCTTCACTGCTTTCATCACTTTCCGAATTGGCAAAGGATTTCATACAAATAATTACCATTCGAATAGTTCGATTGGAGAGTTGAATTCCTCTTTTTCAAGCCTGCATTTCGATCTTGTCGACGATTACGTACATTCGTTGAAATTTTTAAATTTTTCATCCACTTTTAAGTTACATCATCGACTATTGATCGAACAGTGAACTGTAACTTATTCAATGGTTCGACTTCGAACGAAAAATGGAATTTAAAGTACTTAATCCCGTCAGCACAGAATACGAGATACACAGAAACAGAAGAAAAATTAGGATACTAGAAGTATTGTAACTTTCCGGAAGTAGTAGTTACATTGCTTTTTTCACGCCCCCATTCAACTGTAACGAATCAATACATATTCATTTTTCAACTAGAATACAAGAGGAGTTGGTTCTTTCCTCGGTCATATATAAATCTTGATTCGTTAGAAGTGTCTGATACCGATGGAAACTGAATTCAAACACTGGCTGGCTGAAGCAGATAAACATACTTTAGCAATTCTAATTCCAGTAACGTATTTGGAAGGCAGCAGCTGTTAGAATTCAATGGGTTTTCCATTTTTTCATTTTCTCATCCGCAGAGGGGTTTTGGAACATTGGCATTCATGTTTATCTAAACGCTAAAAAATCCCGTTTTACATATGCAAATTTGCATCACCTTTTTCATTGTCTTAACGGTATTTGTTCCTTGATGAACAGGTAGGTTTTATATTCTGTTCAATCTGGATCGGACAAAAAACTATATCTGTACAAAATCGAGTATACAAAACATAACAACAAAAATTGTTGGAGCATTGAGCTTTTACGACTTGACAACATGACCATAGCAGATTATATTGAACAAAATGGTTGCACGGGGGTATGTACGTTAGGTCTGAAACTGACAGGAGGTGAACAATCGAAAGCGAACATCTTGCAGTCTTCTCGTTCCAAAGATATTCACCACTTTTTACAGTTTTTCGTTTTCCGCTGTTGTTCCTTCCCTTTTTTCCTCCACTATTATCATTTGTACTCTTAGTAGAGTATTGTCAAATTTCAACTCGTGAATTTTAATTTCAGTCCAACTTTATGCGAATCAGGTATACGTACAAAGTGATTCACTACTGTGGTTACCTGATTTTTTCGACAAGCGATAACTTTCTGTAATTCCCTTAACACATTTCCAGTCGTCAATAAGACAAGCATCAAGACATTTGGATATCAGTTATAGTACCGTTCAAAAGGTTCTGAATACAAATTTTTTCCGACTTCTACGCGCATTATTATTTCGTGATTGAATACTTGATTCGATTCTCTGAGGTTTTATTCCTGTTCAATTCGAGGTCATTATTGCAGCTGAATTGAAACATTTTAACATATATCATGTTTCTCGTAGTTTTCGAACATTTTCATGATGCCGTCAATAACGACGTTGAATTTTAATAATTGACAATTATTTTGAAAAGATATCAAATAACGGAAAATTGAATCAATTATACAATGGCAAAATGAAAATGTCGCCTTTCGTAGAGACATATTATTCTGTGATTCAGACTACTTACTCAATATTTCAAATTTCAAATACCAACTAGGTATAATAATAATAATAGCTGCTCTTTATTGCATATGCATTGCCATCGACCATGGGTCCTTCAGCCCGACTAGGTATATTTTTCATGATATCTGAATGAATCTGAAGATGTGTATAATTTATTTCTAAAACGGGAACAAATTACCGATTCTTTCTTTGCCATTTCAAATTATTGTTTCCATAAGAAATAAAACAACTTTATGTTTCAGCTCAGCAAGGAAACCTCTTGCGAAAAAACGAGGTACGCTACTGGATTGCTATAAAAAAGTGCCTCCACAATGTTTTCAATTCAAAATCCTAGGACGAAGAGAAACGGAGAAAATGGTGAAAGTACAAATCGCCCAAATTTCATTTTTGGCATATAACTTGAAAACAAAAGAAAATGGAGGAATGCACTTGATGACATTATCAGTTTTCTAAAAAGACCACCGTAACGTGTCATTCATTTTCCTTACTCTCTCACGGTTAAAAAGTTGTAGTTCAGGTATCACCAATTTTGCCCACCGTGTACAACTGAAGGAATTCAAGGTACTTTTTTGCAAAATATTTCACGTCTCCACAAGGATCACTTTCGTGGCAATACGATGATATGTGATATTGAAATCAGATGTATTAATGAAAGAAGTGACAAAAACAAGTAACTTTTATATTATACGGAATTTTCAATTTACACCAGTCATCACTGAAGACACACTTCCTAACAAAGTTTCTTCATCATTATTTTATTCGAGTACACTGCTATTGAGGTATCATACAAATGTTTTGCATTCTGTAACTCACCGATTAATTTTCCGATGTCGAAATCCGTTTTTCGTCATATACCTACAATTTAATAAGATCGACTTTAATATATTATATTTACAACAGAAAAGAGACCAAGGACCGACTAAACTGTCGTGCCCATCTGCTTCACCGACAGTTTTGTAGGTACGACTAGAAGTAGTTCATGTGCGTTGGTGCATTCACATACATGTTCTGCATTTCGACCGAAAAAATTTTAGATCACCGATTGTCGGTCGTGTGCGTTAGACCTAAGTATGCAGTGGTTACATGCTTCTAGGAATTTTTTGTTATGAATGCCTCTATTTTTTTGCAAATTTCTCTTCAAAACATTTTCTAGTTCGGGAAGAAAAAAGAGTCTGTTCTATATCAGTAATTTCTCTTTGAAAATATGATAATAAACCTACTCAGTGAAAATGAATTCATGGTATTACAAACATGTGAAATGAATTTTTCAGAAACTTTGAAAAAATACTTCAATATATCTTTGGAAAAAAAAACCATTTTCTAATGTACAATAATAATGTAATTCATGGTATTCCAAACATGTGAAATGAATTTTTCAGGAACTTTGAAAAAATACTTCAATATATCTTTAGAAAAAAACCATTTTCTAATGTACAATAATAATGTAATTTATCGATTGACAGTATCATCAAAGAGTTCTGCTCTTCAGAGGGCAGGTTGGGCCAGGTCGACCCAAAAAAAGGTAAGAAATAAAAAAAATGTTAATATAAAATTCTATTCATGAGAACCATGTATGTTATTCTTAATATTCAATATATATATTCAACTCGAGGGCCTTTCTATCGATATCGTTTATTCTCGATTTCCAATCAGAACAGGAAAGTACACTTATTTCGATTAACATGAATCCCTGCCTATTCGAAATTGAGGTTTGAATTTTCGGAGTTGAGCTTTGACTGAATTTTGTTTGAGACTTCTGGTTTCGCCATAATTGACACCAACTTTCGTTATTCAAAAGTATAATTATTCGTTATTCAAATGGAAAGTCTCAAATATTATGATGAGAAAGATTCCTCATGAAAATCTTAGTTGGTATAAAAACAGTGAAAGTGGGTCGACTTTCTTTTTGGATGTGTTGATAATTTGCCCAAGATTTTGTGTCGGCTCATAAACGATCTCGATGTTGTGCCTTTTCAGTATTTTACCAATTCTGTGTGACCTTGGTATGTATGGTGAGGTATGGTAAGATAGCTCTTCCGTAAGGTGTGATTTGTGATGGGCTATCATCACGGGTGTGAGTTTTTGTTCCTATTGACCTCTGAATTTCTTTTTTTACCATTGCAGTAAATGTCCATGTTCATCCTCTAGAAATTCCGTCGGGCTCTTTCTACGACTTTTTGAAACATAGATGAATTCAAAATAGTAATCATCGAAATGAATACTTTTCCAACCTCATGATGAAAAATCTTTGAGCCTGGGAATTGAAAATGGTATTCATTTCGATGATTACTATTTCGAATTCATATATGTTTCAAAAATGTTCTCGATGTGGCCTCTGTAAAGGCAAAGAATTTTCTTTTTCTTTCTACGACTGTTTCGATAACTCCTCGTTTCGTTTTGGGTGAAAATTGAACTCCTCATGTAGATATCTGTCAGTGTGGATTGTTTTTCTATAAAGCCTGTGTCCTTGTTTTCCATTATTCTTTCTAGTGTACCATCTTCTTCAAGTTCCATAGGGAATTGAATATTTGGGAGTCCTACTGTTGAGATGGGTTAAAAAAGTTTACAATCCTCCATCTCGATGACTTCAAACGACAAAAGTATCGTCTACATAACGAAGCCACATGGATGTTTTTTTCATGTCTATTCATTTACAATTTGTTGAAATTTTTCTGTGAAAAAATTCACAATTTCATTTCGAAGGTGGACTTTCAAGCCGAGCGACAGTGGCGTCTGTCAACTACGAAAACAAAACAATAGAAGTTCAGGATCGGGATTGCAGCTTCCGTTCGACGTTTGTCACTGTCGCGGCGTCAGTAACGCTTTGCTGGAATGCTACTATGTGCCATTTCATTGTTCTTCTACTGTGGCATCGGCGTGAAGTCACTGTCGCGTCGTCACCGTCGCTATAGACGCCCGGCTCGACAGCTGAGCGTAGCATAGAGTAGCTTTCGAGGAAAGGGTTACTGACGCCGCGACAGTGACAAACGTCGAGCGGCAGCGACACTGGCGATCTTGAACTTTTATTGTTTTCGTAGTTGACAGCCGCGTTACTGTCGCTCGGCTCGAAAGTCTACCTTAATTGTAATTCAATTCAAAATTAGATATTTGCCCGCCTCATTATGTTCGGCGAGTAAACACCATAAAATAATATACTATTTACTTGAATATTGCTTCGGGATTAGTATCATCGGGCAAACATGGCAGTAGAATGTGAAAAATCGAAACACATTTCTCGAAAATGGTAAGGATAAATTGAAATATGACATGATTTTAACACTTTCGCGATCGTATTCAAGAAATTTGACGATGCCTAGAAACCACCTGGCTTTTTTAGGTCACCAACTTTCGACAGAAATATTATATTTTTGAAAGGTTATATGTGATTTATGCGATTTTATTCAATCTCACATATATGTGACATCGTTTTCTGAGAAGTTTTTCATTGAGATGAACCACCTGTCACAATAGTGTGACATGTATTTTGTATAAATATCACAAATTTGATAAAATAAATGAAACTCAGGAAAGTTTTTTTTAATTATTTATTTTGCGAAAAAACTGAGAAAATCTGTCAATACAAGAAAAAAAATACAAAAAAACATATTTCTTGTTAAAAATGAAAAAACACATACAAAAATTGTGGGTTAAGATAGAGATAAATTACATCAATTTACAGACCCACTCTAGGAGTGTCGATTGTGTGAGGCTCGGTGTGAGGTTAAAGAGATAATTAATAAATTAAGTTATGTGATATTTCAACGAAAGATGCTCCAGCTAGTCAGGGCATGAGACCACCTTACATTTATATGAGGTAAAAGGAGATAATATGCTTTTACTCAGGCTTATGATAATCAAAACTTGAACAGTCGAGATTTATTCCTCTCTGATGACAATAGCTATTTACAATGTCCAATATCATAGATTAAAACAATTTTATACGAGGACAAGAATATGTACAATCATGAACAATTCGTCAGAAACACAAATCACAAGCATTTTCGTTCTTTGTTAACTTATCTGAATATAACAATAATGGGCAAGGGAAGTGACTATCTCTCGATTTTCTCCCAACGTTCGTACTCCTGGATCCTCTGGAAGACGTTGCAGTGAGAGGTGAGGGTTGTATCCCTCCAAACAGAAGCGTTGAGATTTTGACTTCCTCCAAGTGCAGGTACTGAAGGATTTGAAGACTGAGGTCTCTCCAAAAAGGTATCAGATGTCTAGATCCCTCCAAAGAGGTGTCGGAGGCCCAGATCTCTCAAAACAGGCGTCGGATGCTTATCTCTCTTCAAAAGATACCGGAGACTTAGCTCTCTTCACATGATACCGGAGACTTAGTGCCCTCCACAAAAAGATGCTGGAGAGTCAGCTCCCTCCAAAAAGAGCTTTAAAAAAAAAAACACTTGTATCAGTTCTCTGTACCGACAAACTTCCACAATTACCCTGAGATCTCTGATAATCTTAGTTAACTCAGAAAAGGAAAAAATGATTAAATGAAATTTTTTAACTATAACATAGATGAACCAATCTAAAAGAAAGGTTGATTCATCGGATAGTTGAGGAAATCAGATGGGAAGTCGTACGATACGCAAAATGGCGGAACCCAAGCGTCTCTCACCTCATATGAAACCGATGAGTCGTTAAAAAACATAGATATATGGCCGTCTGATCAACTTTGTACTCACCAATCCTAATTATTGCCTGAGTCAAACGGTTATAATCCAGAATAAGAGAACAAATTATTGCCTTTTCCCAATCGGCGTCAGAACAGCGGAACACCAGAGTCTCGCGTCTAAAGTGTTACATTCAGGACTGACTGCGATCGCGTATCTCCCGGCGTCGCGTTCTCGATCCGAGACGATCCGGAAACTCCCGAGATTTGAACCCGGCAAATTGAAACGTTACAAAATCTAAAAATGACATTTCCTGAAACCATGCTACACATATGTGTGCTAGACACGCCCAGAAACTGACGCCAACACATATCCGTCGCCGCTGAACCGCCAGGGAATTATTTGCATTTATTCATCGTATGGCCATTGTCACAAATTCATGTGTTCATCAGTTCATGGAGAAAAGCCGATTGTCACATATATGTGACGCGTGGTCATGAACGTGTTAACTTCTGAACTTAATGTTGACCAATATTTCACACATCAATTTTATCGGACAGAAAACATCTAACATTTCGTTTTAGAAGTTGAAATTTGAAGTTTTCGTGCAATCATTATTTGAATTTCCTACATGGATAAACTCAACAACAGAGCATCGATAAACTCAATTAATTCTCAAGGGATGAAGGTTCAACGAAGGTCGGTTTTAATCGATATTGTGACTCAAATCGAGGTCATAGTTCGCTCAGCGTGTGTGTCATTCTGTCTCAATGAGAAAGTTTGTGCAGACCACTCAACATAAACATATATGAAATCGGCCTAAAACACCAGATGGAAGAAGTTAATAATCTGCAATCTATTTCTTGCGAAGGATATTTGAAAGACTCAGCTTCAGAACATCCACACAACTCTAAAAAACAAAGTCCGTCCGATTATTAAGTATTGTGGTCCGGTTTAGTAGCCGATTCTGGTGCGTGATAGAACTCTCCTATAGAGTAAGATCCCAGGGCCCCCAGACCTTACTTATTTTTGAAGTAACGAATTTGACAGTATGGACAGTCTTATATGTAATAAAAAGTGTGTGCATACTCGCACCTTGGCTAGGCGACCCATTGGCAGGTAGCAGGTAGAAAAGGTAGACAAAAACATGCCGAACTTTTCTTCAATTCGAAAAACTGATTTTTTTCATATGTCACACAGAATATTATGAAAAATAAATATATCATATTGCCAGACCGTTTCCGTGGGTCGTTATTCCTCCCAGACGCTTCGAATTAAAAAAAAAAATCACAGTTAGAAACATTGTTGCGAAATGGCCAGTTTCAGCACTTTTGTTGAATTATAAGCACTGATTCTCGAATATAACACGCAGAATATAAAAAAATATTAATATTTTATATTGCCAGACGCTTTAAAGTTCATAAAAAATGAACTTTTCTTACATTTAAAGTTTTCAATTTTGAATATATTCCTTGGGGAATAATTTTAATTCCTTTTGTGGAAAGCCAGACCAATCCCAAGGGCAAAATATTCTGCCAGTACACAATCAGAATTCTTATTAGTTTCCTAGAAACTATGAATTTTTTGCCTATAAAGTGTATGCGAGGAATTACAGCCCGCAAGGCAGGTTCTACCAACTTGAGGAAATTCGAAGAACCCATAGTTACGAAACCTCTATCAATAAAAATATTGTAAAACGCCAGGTACGAGTTAACCATCGAGTGAAGCTGACAATGAAGATTAAGATTAAGATAAAAATTTAATAATTTTTTATCCCTGTTATGATTAAAATAATAAACTGTCATTACAATAATTTGATGTTGAAAACATACACTTTGTAGGCAAAAAAATTCATAGTTTCTAGGGACCTAACAAAATTTTGATTGTGTCTGGCAGAATGTTTGGCCCATGTTTCAAATGTTGGGTCAAAAATGGGGATCAAGATTGGCCCATAACTTTCGTTTTTCAAATTATAACCCTATTTTTTCATGATTGCGTTGGATTGTACGATGAAAAATGATGATAATGTTCTGACATGTTAATGCTCATAAAATTTATAATTCTTGAGTTATTCAGGATTTTCTGCTTTTATGTACCGGCAATTTCATTAAATTTGTTTTATATCAACTATGACCTTGCTCATAAAAGATAAATTATTCTAATAACACTCTAGTGGCACACCTTTTTTAAATTCATTTATAATTTTTGTTATGAAACAGATTTTATGAATTCGACGCAACGTACGAAATGGAATCAGAAAATACTGAAAGACTCAAGAATTATAAATTTTAGGAGTATCAACATGATAGAACATAATCATCTTTTTTTTTCGTAGAATCCAACGTAATCATAAAAAATAGGGTACTTATTTGAAAAACGAAAGTTATAGGCCAATCCGGATCCTAATTATTGACCGAATATTTAGAACACCCTGAGACGTGTTTTTCAAAATTCTAAATATGTAAAATATTTCCACTGTCTTCGACTACAAAAACATGAAAACGTTTAGTTTTTTTTTTTTGGTATTTCGGAAAGTATTTTGACGAATGCAACGATTTGAGTACGAATGTATTCAAGTGTGTGTCACTAGTGAATTGTTGAAACAATTTATTTTTCATGACCAAGGTCGTAGTTGATATGAAAGAGATTTAATGAATTTGACGCTACGTACGACATAAAATCAGAAAATCCTTTTATGATCCCTTTGGGAACTCAAGAAATAACAAATGAAAGAAACTAAAATACAGCACCTAATAAAAATGAAAATAGGAACGAATGAACTGCTGAGTCAACGTCATTTCAGAAGTGGTTCGAAATGAAAAAAAATTAGCTTGTATACATTTCTCTTGCCGAATGTTCAAATTGGATACAGCCTTGCGAATCATATAGCCATTATTTCATAAAATATCGCAACAGTTGATAATTCTGTTCATCAGCTGTTCTTTTGACTGGATTTCTTCAGAATATACCATATCCTTAAATTTTTCCCATAAAAAATAATCTAGAGGGTTGAAATCTGCAAATACTCCTCGATTTACTAATTCAGGTTTTTACATTGGAAGAAGTGTCACTTTGGTCTATATCTTCGTTGTCGAACACCCGGTATACATACGAATAATTTGGAAATATGCTTATGTATATCCTATACGCTTCACCAATTTTTTTTCGAATTATACCTTCATTTACTCCATCGCAATGAGATCCGCGTCTGGGGTGGCCACCCAGTATATCAACAAATTATGATAGTCTCCCTCACCTTCAGTAACTTTTTCAAGAAAATTCATTATTTATTTTCGACCACCACAGGATGACTAAGTCCTGTTCAGGTAAATAAATTCAATTTTTCGAAGTTTATCCAAATTCAAAAATTCATAAAAAAAATAATTGTTGATATGACAACTTTGAGCAATATCACAAAACGAAGCATAATTTAGCTCCTTTATAAAAAGCGAATCAATTATCTGTAATTCAATATACAAAGTGTTCGTTTTACCCGGAACACTTTGAATGAAGATTAGTGAGTTAGGCTCTGGAATAATGAAATAATTGATATCTTTCTGACTTGACCTTAGCATGTGCCAATAACCTCCCAAGTTTCAATAATATTCATTTTATTGAAAAAATGCAATAAATGAAAACAGTGTAATGTATAAAATGTTGTTTTTTTTATAATGATGCTATAGTTTGAAAACAAATGAAAATCGGATGACAATAGATGATTTTTTTGAAATGATTTCGACCCGCAGAATACACCTGAAGTCCGTTCCTATCTATTTTTTTTATTGAGAGATCTGAAATAATACAATACATATTGAAACAAAAAGGTACTTAGCTGAAGTTGGTGCAACACAGGAAAACCATACACCTCTTCAGTATGATTAAATGAGGAAAATCAAACCTCAGCTGAATAAAAAAACCCTTACCCCGCTCGTGAAAAAAAAATTACTTAAAATATTAAATATCAGGAAAATCTTGAAATTCATCAGTGTGATCATCTTCATGTTATCCGTCGATGAGCTTAGATAAACAGATTCTTCCGAAGAAGGCTCGCAATTCTTCTGAAATGAAAAAAGACAAAAGAAAAAAACCCAATTATTTAGAATATATCAAATTACTTCGAAATTAACCACTCATTTTTTAAATGCATTTGTTACTTCATATATATAATCAAAACCAACTTGAAATTCATAAATGGGACAACTATTTATAAGATTTTCTATAGTCTCCTCATTTTCCCCACACTCACAACTGGGACTCTCAATCGATTTCCATCGGAAGAGCATGCTATTGCATCGTCCATGGCCTGTTCTAGTGCGATTTAGAACAGACCATATTCTCCTGGAAAGGTCGAAACCAAGAATTCTGCTGGAAGAATCAGAAATAAGATCTTTAGTGAAAAAATTGGATACATTCCATTCAGATTGCCACATTTCTTTGTCGCTCCTATTCATATCAAACAGAAAATTTACGCAACTTCAATCTGGGGACTCTATTATCTGGAATATAGGTGAGTATGGAAAATGAATTTGGAATGGAACTGAATTTTTTTCAAAAATTCAAAGCGAATATGGGGCGGGACAATATTTCAGAGGACTGGTAATCAAGGAGTAGGTGTAGACTCGATAGTACCGGTAATAATTTAGTTGGGCATCAATTTTTTTTACATGAACACTGTTCAACCAAACAGACAATATTCAGCAGTAGTTCGAAGTATTGTTGCATCCAGCTAGTTTCTGAAGAATATTGTTTCGAGTTTTAGGCTTGAACCACAGATCATCTAAATGGGCGTTGAAATTTAGGGAGGAATCAAGCTTGAATCCCAGGTATCTAGGATTGAAATTATGTTTTAAGGGAGAAATTTTCTTTATTTCAGGTGACTATTCAAATCAACACACGAAACCTCGATTTCATCTCCATTCGAACACAAACGCCGCCTCAAAAAATGTTTTTTCATTACATCCAACTTTACGGAGAGTACTTTCTATTATTTGAAAATAAGAATGATGAAAAGCCGAAGCAATATCATCGGCATTAATGAATTTCTCTGAAGTACATAGTAGTTGGAAAGTCACACAAATATAAATTGAATAGAAGAGGTGCTGAAACCGAACCTTGTGGAAGACCATTATTCGAAGTTTCGAAATTACTACTATTATTATCGACAAAAACTGGAAACCTTCTGTCGGATAACATATTTTCAAATAGTCTAACCATTTTTCCGAATTCTAAATGATTATATTGTTTATAAGTTAATCCATCTATCCATACTGTATCATATGCAGCTGATCAATAATAATAATTCTGAAGTATAAATATATCCTTGAATCACTAACAACGGCGGAATATACGATATAATCCTGAGCTCGACTTTCTTCAGCATCTGAGATTGTAAAAATGTACTTTGAATATAAATCGATCAAATTAATTGAATTTTTGGGAATTGTGGAATGCTTGATTGTTGAAAAAATATTCTGTGTATTCCGAGTGCAAATTATATGTCGATTTCAAGAGATTGCGTTGATACAGTTTGATTTGAAAGAATGAAAGTTTTTCGGCTTTTTCCCTTCGAAACGACTATTTATTGAAAATTGTGAATCGAAAATTTTTTATAACTCGAGCTGCAGTCTGATTCTGTCTGGATAGTATTTTCTATCGAAGAGAATCTCACGACGTTCATTCGTTTTTCTAATAATAGGCAGACGTTCGTTCAGAAAGAGGGAACAATGTCGAGTTCATCGGGTACAGTCGAATCAGTCGGATTGTTATTGAATTCCCTTAACAGATTTCGAAAGGTATTAGTGCCCTCAGTCCATTCGAGATGGTTATCAGCAGACGCTACTGCTGTTTCAGATTGAAAGAGAACACTTTAACATTGATTCATCCGGAACGTGCGCTACTGCAATTGTACACGATTAAATGAATCGAAAGAAGTTTTCAAGAACGGTAGTCTGAGTTTAAGATGGAATCGTAGGCGATAAAACTTCGATAGAAAATTTTCTCTGCGAATCTCTATTCATTTCAAAGTTATTCTTTTCTAGAAACTTTGCTCGTCCCTCGAGAATGAGTACTCTTTTTCACAATTCATAAATATTGAATTACCTTTTATAAATTTCAATAAGAATTTTCTGTTGTTTCAAAGCATAGATTGAAAAGTGTATCACCAGAATCTCACAAATTAATGGAAAATATAAGAAAAATTGATTTTACAGTAGGTATATACTATTTGAAATAAGCATGAAAAATAGAGTGAAATGAATCGAGATATTTTCACAAGATTCAAATATTTCCTAGTCAATATCAAAATTAAATATGTAGGTGGAGTCCAGCAGCAGGTTTTCTTCGAACCAGGAATAAAAGGAATGTGTTTTGAGAATTTTCTCTCTGTAAAATTCAAAAAGATGTTTTTTCCATGTGTTTTTGTCTACCCTTTTTCGAATCATTTCATATATAATTGAATTTGTTATATATTAATTCCCCTTTTCACCCTGTTTTCACAATACCATAAAGATGGGAACTACAGTGATGTGAGCGACATCTGTAGTTTCAAAAGTAAACGGATTTTGGTTGAAATATTTAATTTCTTCAATCTTGCAAGATTGAATAGAGATTATTAGTAGGCTGTTGTCAAAAGATACTTGAATAAATATTTTTGCTGAATGATTGTTTTTCCGCGTATACGCGTAATTTCCTCTGAAATAACTCGAAATTTACAAGAGTAGCACCTAGCTCACTCTATGATCTTTGCTTGTGTGTTTTTTTGTTATAAATTCTGTGCTAACAAATTGACCGACAATTAAAATGATTGGATTGAGTTTTCGGAACAGAAATATATTGTTGTGAAAAACATATAAAGGAATCTTGCTGGGCTAACATCCAGGTCTTGTTGTACAACTCGGATACTTTTCTTTTATTGTTGTTCAAACATTCTGTTATTAAACAGTAGACTCTCGTTAAGTCGAACACATAGGGACCAAAAAAACTTTTTGACTTATTTATTGTTCGGCTCACAAAACATTCGAGTTATTGAAGTGAGACTTTACTTCATTCAGAGAAAAACTCAGGTAAACAGAAAATTATGATCAATGAGCAACGAGAATCTGATAACTGAAAACATGTCCTAGGATGTCGAAAAATCGTATGATATTCATCACGTGTGTTTCGTTAATGGACTGTGAATTTTTATTCTGAGAAGCTGGTTCGATAGTTTGAACGCAATAATGTGGGATTATTGAATTACGAAAATTGCGTAAATATTTGAAAGTCGTAATATGTAATGAAAGTAAAAATACAAGATATTCTGACTTACCCTTGGTAGATAAGGGAGCCTGGAATGTGAATTTGGAGAAACAAAGGAGTCTGGGACGGCTGTATCCTCCCTTAATGAAACTCCCAATCCTCGGTTGGAGCACTAATTTCTTTGTTCTGAACTTGTAACGTTCGGAAATAAGATGGTAAAAATCGTAAATTGTAATTTTGGTAGTTTTCGTAGTTTCGTAGGTTCGTGCGTATTTCACGTGTACGTATCGACTCGTAAGCGATCAGCTACTGCCGTCTCTGCATCAGTTCCGTCCCATCTGGTAGTAATGACTTTTTTTTGTGGATCGGAATTAATGGTGAAGAAGGACAGAGTATTCAAAAATATCTTGCATATACAAACAAAAAAATGAGATTTTCATTACCAATTTTCGCAAACGAAATACTTCCTCCATCAATCAATATAAAACACCTGATAATGTTAAAGAAAAAAAATGATAATTTTAAATCAGAATAATGAATTGCCCTGAAAGAAATATTTGAAATAAGAGAAGAAAAAAAAATTTATTAACTTTCGTGAAAGACGAAACATACCCGCCGCGCTGGAAATGCCCAACATTTCCTGAACAAATAGTTATTTTTTTCTTTTTTTATTGTTTTGGTAAAGGACAAAGTTTCACTAATGGTCTTTTAAGTTGACCACTAGCAGTCTTTACTAAAGCCACTCGGGCAATACCATCCTTTCCAGGATATAATTCAATGATTCGTCCCAATGGCCAATTCAATGGAGACGAGTTTTCATTTTTAATTAAAACTACGGAACCTTCTTTAGGATTTACATTCTTTGTAGTCCATTTAGATTTTTGATGAAGGGTGTGTAAATATTCTCGACTCCACCTATTCCAGAAATCACGATGTAATCTCAAAATTAATTGCCACCTAGTTAAGCGATTGACATTAATATTAGTGTAATCGGGATCAGGCAGAGCAACTAGAGGTTCTAATGTCAAAAAATGTCCTGGCGTGAGAGCAGTTACATCATTAGGATCGCTACTTATGGGGCAGAGCGGGCGTGAATTCAAAATCGCTTCGATTCTGACGAATAGAGTATTCAATTCTTCATAAGTGAGAATCTGATCTCCAATGATTCGTACTAAATGAGATTTCGCACTTTTGATATTGGCTTCCCAAATTCCACCCATATGGGGTGCCGAAGGTGAATTAAAATGCCACGAGATATTTTTTTTCGTAGATGTGTATTCCATAATTTGTTTCAAGTACTTGGAACTAGCAATGAAATTTGTACCACAATCCGAATACACATTTGAACAACGACCTCTTCGAGAAATAAATCGTCGAAAACCCATCAAGAAACACTCAGCTGTAAGATCTGAGAGCAACTCTAGATGAACGGCCTTAGTAGCACAACAAATGAATAATGCTAGATAAGATTTTGCAGTTTTCGCACCGCGAATACGAGAAGTCTTGATTATGAATGGACCCGCCAGATCAACTCCCGAATTTCCAAACGTTTTTATTCCGGTAACTGAAAATGTCATTGAAATGGCAGGTATGTGGAATGAACATAATAAACAGATAATATTAGGTATATACAGACCCCCACAGGGTACCATTGAAAATTTTCTTGACCAGTTAAGACACTGTATAGACTGGGTTATTGAACAGAAGCCAAACTATTCATCTATATTGGTAGGTGGAGATTTTAACATAATTTTATTAAAAAATACTACAATTTCCAACCAACTGCAGGAGCTATTTGCAGACTTCGGACTACAACCGAGATTTAGGGAACCATCTAGAGTATCCACGTCATCTGAAACAATGATCGATAATATATTTGCGAATGTGGACTCACCAATTACACTCACCTTTCAGCCACATCTGTCTGACCACCAAGGCCAAATACTCAGCTATCCTACAACTAAATGCGCACCTGAAACAAAGGAGATATTCAAGAAGAGAATAACAAATAAATCAAATATAGACAAACTAAAAACAAAATTACTAGCAGAAACATGGAATGTTGGTAAGTGTGCGGAGGAGACTTTCGATGAATTCTGGAAAACCCTGATGCTGAATTTCAATCAAACCTGCCCAGAAAAAACTGTTCATAGAGTCAATGCAAGCAAGGTAAGAGCAAGACCTAAGGACAAAAGCATTCTCAAAATGAAAAATGAATTGGAAGCCTTAGAAACTATAATGAAGGTTAGCAAAGATGATCTAAGCAGATCAGCATATAATATTTATAGAAAGAAATATTCCGAGAAATTAACGGAGCAGAAAAGGGACCTAAATTTACGTCAGATTAGGAATTCAGAAAACAAAAATAATACTATATGGAAAATAATAAACAAGGAAAGGAAAAATCAAGTGCAAAAGAATGATGTTAATCTTGGACCCGATGAACTGAACAAATATTTCACCAACATCGGAGCTAGTATTGCAGGGAGATGTGATAGAGTACAAGTAGATCCAATGAATCTCTTGCGTAAGACTAAGATCAAGACTATTCAGTCTATTTACCGTCATGAATGCACGATAACAGAACTCAGGAAAGCTTTGAGACAGATAAAATCTAAGCAAACCAGAGATATCTATGGAATGACATCAACCATATTAAAGGAGATTTTCCCGTGCATTGAGGTTCCAATATGTAACATGTTCTCAAAATGTCTAGAAGAGGGTTACTTTCCTGATCAGTTGAAGAAGGCCAAAATAGTACCTGTCCATAAAAAAGGAGATATGGAATTACCAGAAAACTATCGACCTGTATCAATACTTCCTGTGTTATCTAAGTTGCTTGAGATAATTATAAAGAATAGAATACTGAGCTTCTTCAAACATCATAAAATCTTCTGTAAACAACAGCATGGATTCTTGACGGGCAGATCAGTCGAGACAGCACTGGCGGAGGTGCTCGAGAATATAGGAAAGGCCTTTGATGGGGGTCAAAAATGTAGTATACAGGCATGTGACTTGTCCAAGGCTTTTGACAGTGTCTCACACTCAGTGCTCTTAAACAAGCTTGAACACTATGGAATCAGGGGTGGAGCTCTTGACCTGATGAAAAGTTATTTGACAGACAGAATGCAGATGACAAGCTTGGGAGGCAGGTCTTCTGCTTGGGAAAAAGTGAGCCATGGCGTACCGCAGGGTTCTGTATTGGGACCCCTTTTGTTTGTAATATATATAAATGACTTACCAGCTAATATGAATTCAGATCAAACCATCCTCTTCGCTGATGACACCTCGTTCCTGAATAGGGGTATGGACAACCATGAATTAGAGAAGGAAGATAGAAAAACACTAAATGATGCTCAAATATGGTTCAATGCGAATAAATTGATGATGAACACGGATAAAACGCAGAGACTAATATTTGAACCAAAGATGTCTTCGGACAATCACATGCGGTTACTTGGTGTCTTCTTGCAGCCAAACCTCAAGTTTTCTGTCCACATTGATGAAATGATTCCTAGGTTGTCAAGAGCTACGTATGCGGTTAGGAGAATTAAGCAGATCGCAGGTGTTGAAGCAGCCAAGATTGCCTACTTCAGCCTCTTTCATAGTATCCTTAACTTTGGCATCCTTTTCTGGGGAGATACAACTGAAAGTTCAAAGATATTTATAAAACAGAAGCAGGTTTTGAGAATACTATGTGGCGCAAACAGTAGATATAGCTGTAGAGAACTGTTCCCTAAAGAAAAAATTCTTACTGTAACGTCCATTCTCATACTTACCTGTGTAATGTATATTCACGATAATAAAGAGATACTATTGAAAAACAACTTTAATCAGAAATATGATACTAGAAATCAAAACAACTTCATCATACCATACCACCGTATAAAAGTATCACAGTTGAACGTCAATCACCTGGCTATAAGAATTTTCAACAAACTGCCATCCAAAATGAAGGAATTGAACAGGAGAAAACTTAAGAGTGAACTGAAATGTGTTCTATTGAATAAGGCTTACTACACAATACATGAATACATGAATGATAAATTTTAGATATATAAAATATTTTGTCTGGCCCTACTTATTTATTATTGTTTGTCTGACTTATGTTTGCGTCTTTATACATTTTTAATTTGTATATTTTTATTTGTCCCTTTTTGGACTAAATTTCACATGACTCCCCATGAAACATTTGATGGGTGAAAAAGTTTATTCATCCCTGTTTTGTAATTACTATGAATAAATGAATTATTATTATTATTATTATTAACTCTGAATTTGGGCAAATTTCCCATCATGGGTTCAAAAGCTTTTGGATTAGTTCTGAAACACTTGTAGCATTTTGAAATTACAGAACGTATTCTTCTTTTGGCAGAATATATACAGAACATCTGAAGCAAATGAAATAAAATAGTATTTACTCCTGCGTGGAGAAAATTAATATGAATGTACGAAATCAGTAATTCAGTAAATATATGCTTGCTAGGTAAAAATATAGGGTGTTTACCATCGTAATTCAAGTTGGAATATGACAAACGTCCTCCAACTCGTAGAATGCCGTTTTCATCCATGAAAGGGCTGAGTTTTCTTAAAACTTTAGGTATTCTGCTTGGCGAGGATAGTAAACTTATTTCATTCTTAAGCTCCGTTTGTTGAACTCGTTTAGCAATTATCAACAGAGCGCTATGAATTTCAGATGACGTTATGACTTTATCAATGAAAATTTTACTATTTCGTGATTTTATGTTATTCACGAATCGAACAATGTAACACATTATTCTGAAAATTTTACTCAGGGACGTGAATTTAGAAAGTAATATACTTATGAAGTCATTTTCAGGTACAGAAGAAATTAAACAAGTCTGAGCATTCGTTTTTAAATCTTCAGAAATATTACTTTCTGGAAATTTATTTTTAAATTCTGAGTGTGTAGTATCAATCGTACTAATTTGAGATATTGGGCCATCAAACCACAACTTGCACGATAAAAATGTTAAAGGCGACATTCCACGAGTACCAATATCCGCAGGATTATCTTCGGATGGAATATAAAACCATCGTTCAGGTGGAACAATATCTTGAATATAAGAAGTGCGATTGGACACAAAAGACTTCCATTTGTGAGGTGAGGATTTTATCCAAGTTAACGCAACATTAGAATCAGAAAACGCAAATATATTAGAAAATTCAATATAGCTTTCATAAGAGGATTTCACAAATTTTATTAACTTGGTGAGCTGAACCGCGGCGCATAACTCTAGACGAGGTATAGAAAGACTTTTCAGGGGTGCAACTTTCGATTTTGCACACACGAAAAAATTTTTAAAATGAGTTTCGTAGTGAACGCGTATATAAACTACCGCACAATAAGCCAACTCGGAGGAATCACAGTATCCTAGTATATCGCATTTATGATTTAAAATTGATTCATAATAACGTGGAATTCTCAAAGTAGAAAAGCAACCGATCTCTTGCCTAAACTGAGAGAATAATGTAGAAATTTCGTCTCCGGGCTCACTATCCCAAGATTGTCCCTGACACCAAAGTGATTGAATAAGTAGTTTCAAACGAATTGTACAGGGAGTTAGATATCCCAAAGGATCAAAAATACGAGCTACACACGACAAAATACTCCTTTTCGTACATAAATCTGGAATATCCAATGTAGAAAAAGAAAAGCAATCGGACAATGGATCCCAATTTAAACCTAAAATTTTTCGAAAATGATCTTTAGAGTCCAATTCCAAAGGTCGTACAGTATCTAAAACATAGGCGGGTGGAAGATTCTTTAGAAGGTCACTATTATTACTCTGCCACTTTCTCAGCTCAAACTCACCTTTTTTAAGCAAGGCGATAAGTTGATCAACTTTTAAAGATGCTCCTTCCAAAGTATCATCCCCACTAGAAATATCATCAACGTAGGTATTGTTTTCTATTATTTCCCTAGCTGAACTGAATTCAGGAAAATCTTTAGTCAACTGTTGTAGAGTACGAATAGCCCAATAAGGACTACAATTTAAACCAAAAGGGACAATAGAAAAAATAAGTAAAGACACACTTAATAAAATAATTATATTCTCTGACGATCGATTTCGGCTCTAGGCCATCATCAGGTCAGCTGAAAATAGTAGTCAAGTTATAAAATATGATGACAAAAACAGGTACAAATTAACATTTCTTTCACATAATAATCTTTAGAATAACAATAAAAGTGAACAAGCGTGACAGACTTTGTTATTATTCACTCACCGTCAAAGGAATATGTACCTTCAACTTTCATGAATTTTAGTTTTCTTTTTAAAGTTTCAGTATTCAAGTTTTGTTACGATGTTACGAATTTGGTCGTATTTAGTTTTGGGTGGTCAGTGTCGATATTTATCAATCGAGTTATCTGTCTTGCGTGGAAATATTTACGTCAGCTGTCAGTCATCTTAGGAACAATTTACACGAGTACAGGGGTCATCGGAAAGTTGAAATTATGTTGTTAGGGGGCGAATCGACTTGAACAGATTAGGCGTCGGGAAATCTTTTATATCGTTGAGGAGATAGTCATTGTTCTTGTTCTTCAAAATTTCAAATTGTTCTAATAGTGTCAGCTTATAAAAATCATTATTTTGATGAAGTAGAGTTAGATTGGCAAGTGAGGTGGAATGTTTACTGTCAATCAAATGATTTCCCATGGCAGAAGCGGGCCTATTTTTAATATGTTCGTTAAATCTGATTTTTGCTGCTCTGGTCGTCATCCCGATATAGAAGGCAGGACAGTTTTCGCAGGTAATCTTATATATTCCGCTTTTTTGATTGTTATCTTTTCTGGGTTTGTTGTTGAGTAGTATTCCCTCTAGTGTTCTATGAGAAACATTGACGAGGTTTAACTCATATTTCGATAGCATTGTTTGTAGTCTGCTGTTTAGGTTGGAAAAGTAGGGAATAGCTATGTAGGTTTTTTTGACTGTGGTATGAGGATATATTTTCTTCAAAATTCTTCTTTTTATTATGGAGGTCAAGATATTGTCGACATACTGTTTTGTATAATGATTTTCTGCTGCTATTTTATAGATATTATTAAGTTCTATGTGATAATTCATTTCAGAAAGCGGTATATTATTTAAACGGTTAAGAAGGTAATAGAAGGCGGTCTTTTTGATTAAAGGAGAGTGATATGAGTAACTCGGAATAATTACGTCAGTTTGTGTAGGCTTTCGATAGATATCAAACTCGAATGAATTATCCGGATTTAAGGTGATGTTGAGATCCAAGAAATTTATTTTATTATGTTTTGAAATTTCTAGAGTGAACTTAATTTTAGATAGTGAATTGATGAAATTGAGAAAGGTGTCCAGTTCTTCGATGGTTCCACACCAAATGCAGAAAATGTCGTCAACGTATCTTCTCCAAAGAGCTACTTTTCGAGATAAAGATTGAGGATGAATCTGAGATTCTAAGTGGTCTACATATATGTTAGCTAGAAGACCGCTTAAAGGTGAACCCATGGGTAAACCATCTGTCATGCTGTAGATGTTATCATTAAAGTTGAAAAAATTTTGTTCTGTGATAAGTTCTATAAGGTCCATAAGTGTATTTATGTCTTCAGGAATGACGTTGAAATTATCGACTATATTAGAGTTGTTTATGTATTTTCTGAGAAGAGTTAGAGACTCTGCCACTGGAACATTCGTATAAAGATTTACAATATCAAATGACACTAAAATATATTTGTTGTTTGAATCTAGTTGGACGGAGTTAATAGCATCGATCAGTTCGACAGAGTTTTTCACAGACATGGGTGACTTATAATTGATTTGTCTTGTTATGATCTGATTGATGGTTCTGGATATTTTGTGAGCAGGTGAATTGAATGCAGAAGTTATAGGCCTTATGCTTTTATCTGTCTTATGTAGTTTTATTAGACTATATAAATTAGGGATTTCTGGGTTCTTTTCTTTTATATTATGAATGATCAGATGAGGGATAAACTTTTGAAGAGTCGGTAAAGCTGTTTTCAGCATCTTATTTAGCCGCGTAGTGTATTTTGTTAGAGGATTAGTATTTTTAATTTGTATGTTATTGTTTTCGAGAAAGTTTAGAGTTTTCTCTGTATATAGTGATGTTGGAAGAATAACTATGCCTGCGTTTTCATCTGCTTTTGTGATGGTTAGATTATTAGTGCTAATTTTAGATTTTAAGGATCTTACGGTCTCAACAAAATGTCTGTGAGTGAAGCCTGGAATATGACTGTCAAGCGTGTTCATCTTTCTTACATTATTTAATATGATTTTAAGATCTTCACTCAGCGTGCCATATTCAGGGTGTCTTCGTAATTGCAGTTCCAAGTCGATGGCGAGGGTGTGAACATTCATTTGTCGAGGTGTTGGTGCAAATTTGTGTCCAAGATTGAGTAGAGCAGTCTCTTCAGTAGTGAACTCTGTATCAGAAAGGTTGGTGAATCGCCCATGGAAAGTATGTGAAGAATTATCATCCATGAAAAGGTTTTCTTGCCTGACAGTGGTGGGAAGTTGCCGTGAAAAAACATCTCTTTGTCTCTTGTAGCATGTGATCAGGTTGTGGAGCTTTCTAGATCTTCTTTGATCTGCGTAGAAGTTTTCAAAAAATATATCTTCTTCAAGCTTGTAGATCAAAATCTCATATTCTATTGGGTGTAAACTCTTCAAAAGATGGTGGTGTAAAAATTTAAGTTTCATATCTACAAACCAGACTTATTCATCTGTCTTCTGATTTCTTTCTTTAGTAGTGTACATTTCAATTTATGTTTGTATTTTTGTTCGAAATCTGACGACAATTTGACATCTAAAAACTTTGGGATCACGTCATGTTCTTTACAACGTAACAGAAAACTAATGTGTTGTTTGACTCTATGTCGAGTGGTGAGTACATATTTCAGCTGTCGGAGGGTATTGGATAGCTCCATATTTTCGATTTTGTGAATGAAAGACTCCATGAGTGTGTTTGATAATAAATAGAAAAAATAAGTAAAGACACACTCAATAAAATAATTATATTCTCTGACGATCGATTTCGGCTCTAGGCCATCATCAGGTCAGCTGAAAATAGTAGTCAAGTTATAAAATATGATGACAAAAACAGGTACAAATCAAAATTTCTTTCACATAATAATCTTTAGAGTAACAATAAAAGTGAACAAGCGTGACAGACTTTGTTATTATTCACTCACCGTCAAAGGAATATGTACCTTCAACTTTCATGAATTTTAGTTTTCTTTTTAAAGTTTCAGTATTCAAGTTTTGTTACGATGTTACGAATTTGGTCGTATTTATTTTTGGGTGGTCAGTGTCGATATTTATCAATCGAGTTATCTGTCTTGCGTGGAAATATTTACGTCAGCTGTCAGTCATCTTAGGAACAATTTACACGAGTACAGGGGTCATCGGAAAGTTGAAATTATGTTGTTAGGGGGCGAATCGACTTGAACAGATTAGGCGTCTGGAAATCTTTTATATCGTTAAGGAGATAGTCATTGTTCTTGTTCTTCAAAATTTCAAATTGTTCTAATAGTGTCAGCTTATAAAAATCATTATTTTGATGAAGTAGAGTTAGATTGGCAAGTGAGGTGGAATGTTTACTGTCAATCAAATGATTTCCCATGGCAGAAGCGGGCCTATTTTTAATATGTTCGTTAAATCTGATTTTTGCTGCTCTGGTCGTCATCCCGATATAGAAGGCAGGACAGTTTTCGCAGGTAATCTTATATATTCCGCTTTTTTGATTGTTATCTTTTCTGGGTTTGTTGTTGAGTAGTATTCCCTCTAGTGTTCTATGAGAAACATTGACGAGGTTTAACTCATATTTCGATAGCATTGTTTGTAGTCTGCTGTTTAGGTTGGAAAAGTAGGGAATAGCTATGTAGGTTTTTTTGACTGTGGTATGAGGATATATTTTCTTCAAAATTCTTCTTTTTATTATGGAGGTCAAGATATTGTCGACATACTGTTTTGTATAATGATTTTCTGCTGCTATTTTATAGATATTATTAAGTTCTATGTGATAATTCATTTCAGAAAGCGGTATATTATTCAAACGGTTAAGAAGGTAATAGAAGGCGGTCTTTTTGATTAAAGGAGAGTGATATGAGTAACTCGGAATAATTACGTCAGTTTGTGTAGGCATCACTATATACAGAGAAAACTCTAAACTTTCTCGAAAACAATAACATACAAATTAAAAATACTAATCCTCTAACAAAATACACTACGCGGCTAAATAAGATGCTGAAAACAGCTTTACCGACTCTTCAAAAGTTTATCCCTCATCTGATCATTCATAATATAAAAGAAAAGAACCCAGAAATCCCTAATTTATATAGTCTAATAAAACTACATAAGACAGATAAAAGCATAAGGCCTATAACTTCTGCATTCAATTCACCTGCTCACAAAATATCCAGAACCATCAATCAGATCATAACAAGACAAATCAATTATAAGTCACCCATGTCTGTGAAAAACTCTGTCGAACTGATCGATGCTATTAACTCCGTCCAACTAGATTCAAACAACAAATATATTTTAGTGTCATTTGATATTGTAAATCTTTATACGAATGTTCCAGTGGCAGAGTCTCTAACTCTTCTCAGAAAATACATAAACAACTCTAATATAGTCGATAATTTCAACGTCATTCCTGAAGACATAAATACACTTATGGACCTTATAGAACTTATCACAGAACAAAATTTTTTCAACTTTAATGATAACATCTACAGCATGACAGATGGTTTACCCATGGGTTCACCTTTAAGCGGTCTTCTAGCTAACATATATGTAGACCACTTAGAATCTCAGATTCATCCTCAATCTTTATCTCGAAAAGTAGCTCTTTGGAGAAGATACGTTGACGACATTTTCTGCATTTGGTGTGGAACCATCGAAGAACTGGACACCTTTCTCAATTTCATCAATTCACTATCTAAAATTAAGTTCACTCTAGAAATTTCAAAACATAATAAAATAAATTTCTTGGATCTCAACATCACCTTAAATCCGGATAATTCATTCGAGTTTGATATCTATCGAAAGCCTACACAAACTGACGTAATTATTCCGAGTTACTCATATCACTCTCCTTTAATCAAAAAGACCGCCTTCTATTACCTTCTTAACCGTTTAAATAATATACCGCTTTCTGAAATGAATTATCACATAGAACTTAATAATATCTATAAAATAGCAGCAGAAAATCATTATACAAAACAGTATGTCGACAATATCTTGACCTCCATAATAAAAAGAAGAATTTTGAAGAAAATATATCCTCATACCACAGTCAAAAAAACCTACATAGCTATTCCCTACTTTTCCAACCTAAACAGCAGACTACAAACAATGCTATCGAAATATGAGTTAAACCTCGTCAATGTTTCTCATAGAACACTAGAGGGAATACTACTCAACAACAAACCCAGAAAAGATAACAATCAAAAAAGCGGAATATATAAGATTACCTGCGAAAACTGTCCTGCCTTCTATATCGGGATGACGACCAGAGCAGCAAAAATCAGATTTAACGAACATATTAAAAATAGGCCCGCTTCTGCCATGGGAAATCATTTGATTGACAGTAAACATTCCACCTCACTTGCCAATCTAACTCTACTTCATCAAAATAATGATTTTTATAAGCTGACACTATTAGAACAATTTGAAATTTTGAAGAACAAGAACAATGACTATCTCCTTAACGATATAAAAGATTTCCAGACGCCTAATCTGTTCAAGTCGATTCGCCCCCTAACAACATAATTTCAACTTTCCGATGACCCCTGTACTCGTGTAAATTGTTCCTAAGATGACTGACAGCTGACGTAAATATTTCCACGCAAGACAGATAACTCGATTGATAAATATCGACACTGACCACCCAAAAATAAATACGACCAAATTCGTAACATCGTAACAAAACTTGAATACTGAAACTTTAAAAAGAAAACTAAAATTCATGAAAGTTGAAGGTACATATTCCTTTGACGGTGAGTGAATAATAACAAAGTCTGTCACGCTTGTTCACTTTTATTGTTACTCTAAAGATTATTATGTGAAAGAAATTTTAATTTGTACCTGTTTTTGTCATCATATTTTATAACTTGACTACTATTTTCAGCTGACCTGATGATGGCCTAGAGCCGAAATCGATCGTCAGAGAATATAATTATTTTATTAAGTGTGTCTTTACTTATTTTTTCTATTTATTATCAAACACACTCATGGAGTCTTTCATTCACAAAATCAAAAGGGACAATTTTCAACCGATATTCCCGTAATGGATCATGAGGCGAGAATCGCCAGAAAAGTCGAAGATAATTTCTGTATTCTTCCGAAATTTCAATCATTCTGTACATTTGACGGATAGGGTAACAGGTACAGTGATCGACACCTTAAGCGCATAGAATTTTTCAATTAATTATTTCAGTTTGTAATTTTCTTACAACAATGTGGGGACCCTTACAATATTACAGTTCACTTATGCTTCTTCGGTAAACACTCAGAACTTTTGGTATATGTTGTTTGAAAACTGAAAGAAAATGATTTGTTGTCGAAGTGTCAGATTTGATAGTGATTGACATACTTCGACAATCGTTGACATACAAAATGATAGTCATTGACATCCTTCATATCATTCACTTACACTCTTGTACATGGGGTAGAACGAACGATTAATGAAAATGTTGATAATGTTATTCACTATATTCAATAATGAAGATAAAAACATAGATACACATTCACAGGGGCTGTGTATTTTCATGTTCTTTTTTCGATGTAGAACAAGTAACAATTTTTCCACTTGGGTAAGTTTCCAGGTATGTTATATCGTCGGTACAATGCAAAGGTCACGAATGTGCTTATCGCATATGTGCACTATATCGCGATTATGGTCATGGTGTCAATGCCAAAATCGCGAAAGAGTTTGCTTATCCCCGTCCTACTTTTAGCCTAGTAGAACGAAAAGAAATCTATGTTTATAGCACTGTCTTCAATTTTTGAAACACGTTTTTCCCGGAACATCAAAAAAGCACATTCGTGACTTCGGCATTGGACCAACAATATGGTGTTCTCTTTAACATGATGATTCACATCGTTTGCAACTCTAATTTTGGTAATCTTGTTGCAGCAGATGAAGCAACATCAGGAAAATACAAAAATGTTCTCTATGAAACCATATTACTCACAATACAAATTTGCTGCAACCGATTTTTCTGTATTTTCTTCCAATTTCTCTCCGGAATTTTCATAATTCTTCACACTTGCAGTATCTGTGGATGTGCTCGGTTTGATAAATCACTGATGAAATAATATTGACTTCACGAATCGATTTATTTTCAGGTTCCTTTCTTCATCTTCAGTCAATTTTTTTAGTTTTTTCTTCTCTTCAGCGTCAGTTTCGACTTTGAGCCTTGGTCTTTTCTTCCCCTCTGCAGCTCTATATTCTTCTGTCATTTCTCTCGAGGTGGAAGATATTTCCACGAATAGCAGTTTCCTCGAACTTGTTGTTCTCTCTGGAGTCTTCGGCCATTGTAATATATTGTGGAGTAAATTGGGATCATGTTGATGATCTAGGATATTTCTATTATCATTGTTGTTAGCCGAAGAAACTGGTAAAAAGGATCAAACGAAACAATGTGCTCAACTTCGGTTATAATATATGACCACTTTTTCGGACGACGAAAAGAATAAAATCAATCACATCTTCTTCTTCGTGAGGTGCCTTCTCCAGGCTGATTTGAGGCCTAGTGGTCTAGTCTTCGACCGTATACAGGATAAGGAAGTCAAACTTCAAGACATGCTGTCAAAAATGTTGCGAGTAGACAAGGAAGGCCCCCTCGCCATAGGAATGGGAGGAAGTGGGTATTGGGTTTTCTAGATGTGTTGTCTTCAACTCATAAAGGTTCCCACAGGTAAACAGGGTATGTTCAACAGCAACATCCGTATTTCTTCACCAACAGTACAGAGGCCAGCCAAAGACTAGCGATTTTAATGTTCATTAAACAGGTGATCTCTCAAAACGCCACTAACCAGTCACAGCTGTTTCCCCTCAAGGTTCAGGAGTTGTTCGACCTCAGACTCAGAGGAAAAACTCCCAATGAGAAGCCTTGACTGCCTAAGATCACTTCCCATGCTCCATTCAGAGAAAATTTTTCTGTCTAGCCATCTCCTGAAAAATTCCTGAAAGTTGTACGGTACATGTGAAGCGTCGACTCCCAACCAATCTGATTGTGTCCCTGCTCATCCATACATCTACCTCTCATAGCCAGATCTCAGCGTGAGCCGGCAACCAAATAACTTTCAGAAAGTTTCGGGAGCTCAGCTCAAATAGCGATTTCCTGCATTCTCCTAGTAAGTAGTATTTGACCTCTGTCATAGCGAGGGATTTTTAGTGTTCACTGACTGTCACAACACGAGTTTCTCGGAGTACCATCTACGGATATTTGGATATTCTCCAGCGTGCAGACAAGAACAACATACAGTTCAACCAATACTACCGATTAGTTCTTCTCTAGTGGGATGGTCAGTTTCAAACAAGGCCCCACAATACTGACAGCAGTCCCGGGAACCAAGTAAGGCCTTCAGGAACAAATAGCCGATTTTGACCATAGGCTTCTATCAGGAACACTCTGTGAGATAGTTTACTAGGGATATTTAGTGATTGACACCCTTCTAGAAAATAGTTATTGACATGGTGTCAACCAATGTTTATCCGATCCGGAAGAAAGAGACCACAATAAAAAGCTAAACAGTTATATAACAACTTTTCAAATACGCGATAAATTCGAATATCAAAATGTGATACTTTCAGACAGTGATAAACACCCTATGTCAATCACTGTTCTGATGTAATAAAAACAAGACATTCATTGACATGCGATTTATTCTGAAAGTTAACATCAATGAAGGGTTCGTTTATATCAATATCCAATCTTTGAAATCTTTAAAACATTGAAAAATTTCTTCCATATATCTCAGATACCCCAATCTAAAGAAATTCAATCATATGTGCAGTGACTTTCCTTAACAAAACGTCAACGATTGAACTGATTGACATTACTACACAACTTCGAGACAAATATCTCATTGCTATCTGGATAGGGGGCCAAATTACTCAACTAAAACATTTATCGAATGAGTGTTGGACCTTCTAGCATACGTAGGTAGAAGAAAAAAGTCGCTAGCAAATACCAATATGTTAATACAACGGATTAAGTGTGTAGAGTGGCAATCACTATCGGGGTGTCAACGACTATACCGCTTACCCTATCTGCACAAAAAACATATCTATACAATCGAAAGTGAAGTATTATCGAAACCAAATCATTTTGTAGTTTTGGTCCAGTGAATAAAGCATCGTTTAATGAAATTTTTTCTGGATAACGGCTACTTCCATCAAATACAATCCTGACAGGAGTAGAACAAGATTCTTTCCGTAAAACATAAGAATGAGGCAAATAGAATGTTTTATTATTATTGACTTTAAGTTCTGGCACTGGAACGATTTCCATGTGGTCATTGTCTAAATAATCTCGTATAATAGACGAATACTTTGAATAAAGATCTGCATCTCTGATAATTTTAGACTCCAAAGAAAAGAAACGTTTTAGAGCCAAATATCTAGTATCACCAAGTCTGGACAAGTAATTTTGAATGGTAAAGAAACGGTATAGCGTCCAGTAGGATTTGTGAATGTAGTCTGTGCGTAAAATTCCTCGCAAAATGTATCTTCCGGTGAGTGACATGTAACTGAAGGCACTTCTTCAATCTCCCAAAATCTTCGTAGATTATCGGTGAGATTTGTGTCTTCCTCATTAGAGGAACAAATTAAAAAAGAATTAAAGTTTTTAGATCGAGGAACATTTATTTTTCCCATAATTATCCAACCCAATATTGTATTGACAGCGACAGGTTCACCAGGAGAAGTAACAATTCGACCGTTTTGTAATATATATGGAAAAATATCCGCACCCAATAATATGTCGACAGTTCCAGATTCGAAATATTCTGGGTCTGCGAGTAGTAGATTAGAAAACTGTTTTCTAGTACCCGGCGGTAATGAAACTGTAGGCATAGTATCACAAATTTTATCGACGATCACCGCGTTAATTTTGATGGATTGATCTATATTATGTATAGAAGTAACTTGACATTCAACACCTGAGTTAGCTTTAGTACGCTTACTGAAGCGTTGAAAGGTTTCAAATTGAGTTTTTTGGCTTGTGCTCTCGTAATGAAAGTCACTTGCGAACCCGAATCTACAATACCCCTCACAAAATCAAAATATCCAAAACTATCTTTTATTTTTAGTTTAACAGTAGAGAGTAAAACCTGTGGTATATCCGATTCTGGCTGCGCAATGAAACTATTGAATGACTGAATTTCATGCGAAGAATGTGCAAAGGTAGAGGGTATGCTTTGACTAGTAAATGAAGTAGATGGTTTTGGAGGGAAATGAAGTAAAGAATGATGAGTTTTGTTGCAAGTACGACATTTTTTAGTAGAAGTACAATTCATGGTTGCATGAGAATCCGCTAAGCAATTAATACATGCCTTTAAATTTTTTATGATTTCATATCGTTCATGAGGATCTTTTGACAAGAAATCAGGACATTTAAAAACAATATGATCGCCCCTACAATGAATGCAGTTTAGTCGCTCTCGCGATTCTTTTGTTGTAGTGGATTTAGCGCTGGTAGATAAAAATGACGATTTATTATAAGAAAATTTAGATTTATTTTCATTAGATAGGCGCTCTTTTGTTTTCGAATTCAACGAAATCGATTCTACCACTACACAGTGTTTGAGTAAAATATCACGTACTGTGTCATAAGACGGTAGATCCGAAGAGGCGTACTCTCTCTCAAAAACCTTCAAAGTATGTGAATCTAATCGATCAATCAGCATTTGCATAAGTATAAAATTCCATTGATCTACTGGAAAACCCAATAATTTCAATGCTGATAAATTTTCGTGAAATACGTCGAGAAGAGATCGTAAAGATTTATCATTTGCAATAGGACGAAAATTATCAATTTCCTTCCAATAGGCTGTAGCAAGTAGTCGTTTATTTTGATATCTAGATATTAACGAATCATAGGCGATAAAGTAGTTCTCATCTAATAACGGTAAATTTTTCACTAGATTCAACGGCTGACCTTTTAAAACAGAAGTCAGATAATTAAACTTCTCAATATTAGACAAGCTCTGATTTTCATGTACTAGAGAATTAAAATTTGAAATGAAACTAGGAAATTTTTTAATATCTCCTTCGAAAGTAAGTAGGTTTATTTTTGGTAATTTGACATTTGAAGATTTATCCATATTTTTCAATGAACGATTAAACTGCTCTTCTTCAGGTAGTTCGAATAATTCGTAATAAACAGTTTCTATATATTGACATTTCTCTTCAAAATCTCTATATATGTCCAATTCACCCGCCAATGTAACTTCAGCCCCTTCCTGTCCGGATATGACCGAAATTAAAGCAATGTGATGTTTTTCAAATGTATTTTTCCATTTTTCGATACCCCGATATCGTATTTTGAATCCAGAGTATAATAATGGATCGCCTCTCACGTTTTCGGCTTGATGATAAAGAGAATTAACACTCGAAATGACTGTTTCACGAAGAGCTCGTAAACGTAAAACTTTTTCATCATCAGCGGGCATCGTGTCAGTAGATCCAGATACGTTATTAATTAAGTAAATTTTATAAGATTGAATTCAATTCAGCACAATTCAGTATTCGAACCTTGTAAATAAATGGAGATAAACAAAGTGAAATGAATATAGGTTAGAATGCGACAACAACAAAAAAAATCTGAAACAGATGGTCAAAGATAGCAATTGAAATCGATGGATTGAAATATGTCTGTTTTTCAAGAACGCAATAAATGATGGAGGAAATAATTCGAATAAAACCCCCAATACTGCACTCAAACTATTATTTTCTAAAGATATCCGGCTACGTAAGGATCAATAATGTTTCGTTAATGGACTGTGAATTTTTATTCTGAGAAGCTGGTTCGATAGTTTGAACGCAATAATGTGGGATTATTGAATTACGAAAATTGCGTAAATATTGGAAAGTCGTAATATGTAATGAAAGTAAAAATACAAGATATTCTGACTTACCCTTGGTAGATAAGGGAGCCTGGAATGTGAATTTGGAGAAACAAAGGAGTCTGGGACGGCTGTATCCTCCCTTAATGAAACTCCCAATCCTCGGTTGGAGCACTAATTTCTTTGTTCTGAACTTGTAACGTTCGGAAATAAGATGGTAAAAATCGTAAATTGTAATTTTGGTAGTTTTCGTAGTTTCGTAGGTTCGTGCGTATTTCACGTGTACGTATCTGGTAGTAATGACTTTTTTTTTGTGGATCGGAATTGATGGTGAAGAAGGACAGAGTATTCAAAAATATCTTGCATATACAAACAAAAAAATGAGATTTTCATTACCAATTTTCGCAAACGAAATACTTCCTCCATCAATCAATATAAAACACCTGATAATGTTAAAGAAAAAAAATGATAATTTTAAATCAGAATAATGAATTGCCCTGAAAGAAATATTTGAAATAAGAGAAGAAAAAAAAAATTTATTAACTTTCGTGAAAGACGAAACAACGTGTGTTGATTTGTTTGCGAACCGAATCTTCTTCGGTTTCATTCATTAGATCAAGAGGTTCCACTCATAGGGGCAATGGTGGTTAGAAGAACGACTTGTAGAGGTGGAGGTTCTCTTGACGACCTTTCCAGCAGTTCGACTCATCTACTAGACCCTCTAGACTCATTGAGGTAAAATCGCACTGGGTAAGATATGTATGAATCGGATCCAGAACAACTGTTCGACTTATCGATGTTTAATTTATCGAGAGTGCACTGTATGAATAAGTTCTTGAAATTAATATAATCATTTTCTTATATGTGACCAAATTTTTGAAATGTTCTCAGTTTCATAATTATTGTTAATTCTACACAATCTTTTCAAATACAAATATGAAGAATTCAGAAGCGTATTTCATTTGATTCAAAACAATGTGTGGATGGTTAATATCATCCTGATCAAAAAGCCCTGCTCTCGATTTGTTGATTAGGGTGTTTTTTTGAAAGCTCAACGAAGAATACTTATCTTAATGGAAATTTGTGAGAAGTATATTTCGAATTTTGCCCCAATGAAAATAGTTTTCTTTACTGAATAATGTTTTCATCTACCTCTAGGTGTCGAAAGTAAGTAACTAGCCTCAAAACGTAGTTGGATTTTAGTACTACAGATAAAGAGCGTTTATTATCTTTCTAACTCTATAATCTTCGCTCTTAATGAGAATGAAATTTTGATAATTCATATTTCATAAAGGAATTGGAACCTGGACGATAAGTCAAATTAGATTCAGTTTTGCTTCGTTTCAATCAATCATTGTGAATAGCACATCTACCGAAAAAAGAATAACTGGAGGAGGGTATATGAAATAGATCTTTATCTACTGCATATAGTTTCATATTTTATAATTATTTATACGATTCTAATGAAAATTTTTCAGAGTTGAGCATGTCATCAAATCGAGACCCATAACTGAAGAGGCACAAATAATTAATTATACCTTGAAAACCGGTGATGGACCTGCAATTTTCGGAATCCGAGGAAAGAATTTCAGGAATAAGTTGTTGGTAATGTTGGTAACCTACACATGGAATCTGGGAAATTTTCTCTTTTCGATAAATTGTGCTTAACTTTTGCCGTATGTTACGAATTTTTTGCTCACCCAGTCCTCGAGATATATTGAGTTTTCATTATGAGTCAAGAACTTTACGCTGTGACTCACAGATGGAATTTTAGATATTTTGTTTATCCTATGATTTGTGCTCATTTTGTGAATTCAGTGCCATTCAGTATTCGAGATATTTGGTTTTTCTACTGTGAGTCAATAACTTGGCGGTGTGACTGACATATGGAATTTTTGTAAAAAAAAATTTCAGATAAATTGTGATCATTTGTGTCGTGGGTTAGAAATTTTGTTCCGATTCAGTTTTCGAGATATAACAATTATATTTCAGGAGATGTTCTCATTGGACTGAACTCAGGCAATTTTCGATGAGTAAAAAATGTACACATATTTTCTGTCCAGTCCTTCAAAGATGTTATCATAAAAATTGAGATAATGGTAAATCGCAAATTGAAGGTTACGAGTGTTCCAATAATATTGAAATTATTTATTTACTGTTATTATTATTTACTTGTTTATTTATATATACACTGTTCAATATCTTATCTATACTTATTCCTTTATTTATACAAAGCGTAGAATAACTATCAAAGGTGCATTGCTCAACTTCTGGAATTGTAACTGGTTGTATGACCAAAGGTCCAAAGCCAACTCATTCAATTAAAAGAGTGTTCCAATACCGAAGATCACATGATGGAATGCAATAGGTGACACAAAAATTCTGTTGGCAGAAACTCATCATCTTGTATTTTGTTGGATGAAAAAAAAATGGTCAATACTCAGGTGAGAATCTATGGGTAAATTTATTGGGGAAGAAACTGACTAGAGGAAACTTCGAGGTAAAATAAGAAATGTTACCATGCATAGGCATGTTTTGACCCTAGACAAATAAGTGCACGAGTTCAAAGAGGGGCCTTCTTCTATTATTGAAAATTTTTTCTGATTGATTCTGTTTCAGAGATTGGTAGAGAAACTTTTGAAGATGTTTCAGAAATTCCGTTGTTCGGAAAACATCTAATGAAAATTCCAAGATCAGAAAAGAGACAGCGTAGACATAACTATGTCTACGATTAAAACTCGAAAGTTTGAGTATTTTGGACACATTCTCAGAAATGATAGATAGATTTGATAATTAAAGGAAAGGTCAAGGGAAGAAGAGGACCCAGGCGTCGGTGAACATCGTGCTTGAAGAACTTATAACAAGGCTGTGGTGAGACTACGGTTAGCCTCTTCAGAAAAGCTGTTAAAGGGGAAGTGGCACTTGAAGAAGATTAGTTATTTTTTTTGCCCATCGGACAATGACGCGTTCTCTGTATTTTACAGGTGTTGCAGTGAGCCTACAGATTATTGACGTCGAGTACCGCTACTTCTTCGGGTAGTTCAATCTGGAAAAATCGGAATAATCGGATTTCCTGTGAGAGACTTATCTATTGCTCGGCTCACAAAACATTCAAGATATTGCAGCTAAAAAAAAGATGCGGATGAAAGTGGAACCTGCAGTTGTTTACAAGCCTGTGTACGCTGGTTTTTGAACATAGCGAGTAGAATAAAAGAATTCCGTGAAACCCACGGTTTCGGACCAGATGTAGCGCCCATATATTCGACGAACTATTGCATGTTGAAATTTTTCCCATTGTGGAATCTGTTACAAATGATTAGTCTTTGAATTGTAGACATATTTCAATTAAATAGGTCTAGAAAATCATGTTTTCAATTCGGCTCAGTTCAAGAAATACTATAAACAATTTTATTTTTCAATAAAAATAAATGAGTAGCCGAAATGAGCACTCGTGCGTTAGTTTGAAGTCCAATTCGGAGCCAGCTGTTAAACAAGGTCAGATACTGCAAAGTAGATAGTTTTTTCTCGTTCTGTCTCACGCATTGACGTTTATGACGTAAATACGTCACATCGATAATTTTATCGATATGTCTGATCATTCAGTTTTTTTATCTGTTTGTGGCCCCACTGGTTGAATATTGTTCGAGTCATTTCAATCAAAATTATACACTTAATATAAAAATCTGTCAGTTGGTATGTATGGAAATATCATGAAAAATCATAGATACTAAATATACCACCGTTAATTTTTTTTTGTTAGTTATTGTGGTATTTCAGTTTCATTTTTATTCCAGGTCACCATTATGAGGGAGATGATTAGTTGGAATCGCTTCCCAATATGAACATTCTGAATCCTGATATGGTGGCTTCAATTTTCAAGCCTACTGAACTTATATTGCAATATAAAAATATATTCACATCCATATCTCAGTTTCTTCATAATTATAAAAAGTGTTCAAGGTGGAAGAAAAAGAAATGGTTGCCAACTATGTTTTCTTTCAAAATTTCGGGATATCCTTGGGATTCAAATAGTTCTTTTACTTTATTTTTGGCTATGTGCTCCTACAATTCATGACATCAAGTGCTTGAATAGTTAATCTGTATTACTAACTAATGAAATTTACAAGTATTGGACGAACTAATATAGGGTTATGGATTAGTGTTATTGTCAATATTATCAAAATTTTATATTTATAATATGATTATCATTTTTCAATGAACTGTTCATCAACATTAATTTTTTAAATGTATCTACATATCAGTGGTTAGTGCATTTGTTAGAAATGGATGTTATCGAAAATTCTTCATGGCTGAAACCGTCTAACAAGCTGTTTTTCAAGGAGTGAGATATCACTCACACTTATGAGCATCAGTCTTCTTTTTATACCGGGGTTCAAAATTGCAATACGACATGCTCCTTACAGATTGTTCTACAGTTCACCTTGAATCCATTGTGTTGGTATTATGTTCCTGCTTAGACTTTTTTTCACTCACTCTCAGAATTCGTTATTGGCTCATATCTATTATTCCTTTTTAACGTATCACCTTCGGACATTTTGTTTTTTCATGAATATGAGCACTTTTGTCTGACATAAGTTACAGCGGAGACTTCACGATATGTTCCGCAAGTTATGAATATTAAATTAATTTTTTCCGCTGATAAGAAAAGTGATTATTTTTCTCGTGAACTGATCCTACGTGTCCTTCTGGATGCAAGTCTCACATGACGGAGTTTTTTGAATATCCCGAAGCAAGTATCCCAAATTGGTTGAGAAATACATCTTAAAGATGCGCTGCTTGATTAGAGTTAGGAATGTTTGCTGTTCGATAAGAATTCACCACGGAATTCACTTTTTTTCTGCTATGCAGAATAGAAAATAGGATTTTGATGCATCCCTCACATCTGTTCTCATTCTACCTACATATCTCACTTGTTCCATCTTTTGTTTTTATCATGAGACTTATTCTGAATTCCGATTTAGTTTGTAACTAGAAAATAATTTAGAGAATGAAATTACTTTTTTTTTAGAAGCTGATTGGGCAAAGATCATTCGAAAAAAGTTCCTCTCGAAATGCTCAACGTTTTATACGCTCACAGAAACTTCATCAGATGTACTGGAAAGATTTTGTCACCAGTGCATTCTTCGCAATGTTTCAATCATAAACATAACGATTTGAAGATTATTTCAACAGAAATTATAAAACAAATTATGATATTGAATAAAATAAAATTGATTTGGCTCAATTCCACAATAACCGAAATACCTACCCTATTTGAGCAGATTTATTTCAATCATGAGAGTAAGAAAATGCATCAGAAAATAAGGAAATAAAACTTCAACCTTGTCAGTGCTGAGAATTCACCTCATAGATATCCAATATTTGGATGAAAAATTTAATTTCCGATATACATAAAAGTACGATAGGATCGAATGGAAAACGAAACAGAATAGGAAATGAATGAATCGACATTGATTAGAAACATACAATACCACTAATTTGACCCAAGTTACCACATTCGAACCTGTACGTTTTGATAAAGCGAAAAAAAATCGAAACGAATGAATATTATTCCAGTCCAGAAAATACTCTCCCCATTGTCCACGGAGAGATGTCCAAATAATGGCTTAAATTAAATGGAAAATGAATATGAATAAACGAATGAGGTTGTCGAGATATTCGAATATTGTGCTTTCAGCGAGATATGGACAACAAAGAAATAATATGCCATACGTATTGATGATATTTCACATTTCGCTGAACATGCATGTTTGAACATATTCAATATTCATTGTAAATATACATATATTTAATAAAAACTTTCAAATTGTCCGATTTCCCCACTGAAATATGAATAGCTACACTGTTTGACAGAACGCCAAAAAAATATATTCACTTTGAAAATTGGGTATCGATATTATAATAAAACTGGTTTATTTTTATGCAAATGACAAGCTCGCAGAAAACCATGGGATTTTCAGAGATAAGGCTTTGACAACAAATAATTGAAACTCACCAGAATGAATTCTCATAAAGGAAATCATTCATATGAAAATTAAACTAGGGTCGATGTTTTTAAAAAAATCTACATAACAAGCTGTATTATGATGTTTATTCGGTTAATATTCGAATTAACTGTGCACAGCACTGAACATAACAATCCTTCTTGTAATCTGCCTCAGAATAATTCATCTTCTAGTCCCATCGCAGATTCAAAAGCATTCAGATCAGATAAAATTCACCACAATTTGGTTCATTAACTCATGAATTTTGGTTCCGTCGGAATTTATTATACACTTTTCAATATTTTTCTGAAATATAGCCTACTTTGTAAAGTAACCAATCGTTCCGAAAGAAAGGGAAACAGTTTTGGAATCATGAATCTTTTTTGTCGATTTCTTTCCATAGTTCTCGAATTATTTCAGCAGCACAGGTACAATATTCGTGGTCTTTTCTCTTCGAATAAATATTTTCCTCAAAAAGGTTCATGGTAATCTTCAGAACAAATATCTGTCTTATATATAAATAAATAAACATGAAACTTCAGCCTACATTTTAGATTTGAAGAAAGATTTCGATAGGGAATGTCATGTTATACTCTCGGATAGAATAGAAAGGGTTAATCCACGTGGTCATGCATTTGAACTGATAAAGAACTACTTAACTAGTAGCAAACAAAGAACGAGAATAGATAATGTTATACCTCTCACCAAACCGTAGATACTAGGGTACCACAGGAAACTTTTCTTGGAACAGCGCTGTTATTGATTTACATCATTGTAATTATTCGGAAGCATAATTTCGTATGCAGAAAGTTTTGATTTTTCGGGGTCGATCATGGAAAGAGGTCTATAGGGACCTGGCCGGGAGATGATTGCATGGTTGAATAAGAGTCCTCTGAGTTTGGATACCTTAAAAACATCTTTCATTACATTATCTGCAATAGCTCACGATCAACCACATATGAAATGTTAACCATCCACTCATTCCACTGTATACAATCAGGCAACTGTTGTGGCTGCTGTGAATTTATCAAAAGTAATCAAGAGTGATCGCAGATCGATATTCGAGGTGGCATTAACATTATGTTGATACATATTTATGTATCACTTATAAACGACTACTACTAAATGTAAGGAAATTGTTTCACAAATTTCATATACTCAGAGAAGTACTCTATCAAACAATTTTGTCAATGTTGTGGTTTGCTAATCTTTGTTGGATTAAAGTTATCTGGTAGAGTTCATTCTGAGGTTCAAAAGTCTGGAAACGGTCAATTCATTCAGCTCACAGGTGGAAAATCGAAATTCTTACTCGAAAGGCCCTTATGTGAGATATCAGGCCAAACTTTAAAATTTCAAATCCGAACCCATCTTTTCAATGCAGAATGGGATTAATAGAAAAATTTTTCATCCGATTTGGTTAAAGTCAAGAATACGACCACCGCACCGGGAAAAAAATGTTATCAGGTCAAATATAAAATCGAAAAACGAGAACAGTACATGCTCCCCCGGTAGGAACGGCCCTGGTGGTACCGAGGTGGTTTCGGAAATACCACATTTATGGGCTCTTTCTGTCCACATCACCGAGATACAGGTTGTTTAATTAATTTTGCTCATATCTTCTCGGAGCAATACCTATGAGACGAATCACCCAATATACCTGTTTTCTTCATATTTGGCACAAGTGTTTCTTACTAAAGGTTCAAGAGTAATATTCAGTGGAAAATCTAGGTCCAGATTGACAAAACATCCTCGGAACAACACCCTGTATATCAAAATTCTAAAAATATGCTATATTTCTATATTTGAAAAGTGGCGAACGGAGCCACGCTGTTGCCCAGACGGCACCCTATATTCCCGGAATATTCCTCCAATCTGCCATTAAGCCAAAAGATATTGCAATATGCGAGGCATATGCCAGATATATATCAAATATATCTGCTCTCAAAGGAATATTCCAAATATATGCCATCCCAGATATGTCTGGTATATGCTATGGGAATATCTATATGATATGCGTTTAGAATATTATTCAATAGTATTTATTGGTATATATACATAAATCTTCATGGAATATTACAAACGTTACAAAACCCTTTTTGAACGATAATTGTGTGTAGGCACTACCACTACCTCGATTTTGCTTTTGTTCCGAACTCATCAATAATTGATGAGTTTGCTATTTTCCAGTAAACTGTTAAAGAACTACAAACTTTCTATATAGATTATATTTTCGAGGAATCGCAGTTATCATCAAGTTAATTATAGTTGGATTCAAGTTAAAAAATAACACTTTCATTCGCTTAATAATTTGATCTTATTTATTAAACTGAGTAAACAATGGAATCAATGATTTGTAATTTATTTATATGATTGATACAATGAAATGAAAGAGCAGGCAACAAATTAAACGTTTTAATTTGTGAAAAATGGACATGCTATACTATATCGTCTATCGACTGAGAGTCGAGTGACTTTTTAAATGATTGAAATGTTCGATGAAACAGAAAAAGAGGTCCATTATGATTTTGATCTTATAGGAAAGAGATCAAATATATATTTTCAATAAATGGAAAAACAATATATGATATTCGAGCAGATATGTGAAAAGGGCGTAGACAAGTTGTCAAAAATCATATATGATAATCAAATATTAGTCAGCAGAGGTGAGAGTAGCTTATTCCACTGGAGGATCGAATCACTTTTGCTCATATTTTTGTTTCCATGAAGCTGCCCTGTGGTGACAGAGATGTCTGGAACTTAGAATCTTTCTAGTTCAACTTAATACTTCTTGCTTTTCATTGAACCAAATACATTGCATTTCAAACATTTCAGAGCCATTGTAGGTTGAGGAAGTTATGTGGCCACCACCACCATATTTTCGCCCTTTCTAGATATTTCCTTGAATTTTATCAAAATATCTGACAGAAATACCAATGACATTATTTCTTTACAGGAATAAAACTACTCCTTTATAAATAAAAAATTAACTATTTTCTGGGTAAACAATCGATTTAGTCATGTAACATGGCGGCGGCCGTTCTAGTTGATGCAACGTTGCCAGATCGGTCGATTATTCATGTATTTGAAGAATCGATTGTTGACAGAATAATCAGTTGACATACCGTGAAATTCCCGCTAAAATTTAAATTTTGAAAGTAACCAATCCGATATTGACTCCAAACCCAGTGGACTTCAAATATCCATTTTATGAAGAAACCTGGATTTGAAATTGTATCAGTTTTTTTGTATCATGAAATTCAAATTATTTCTTTCCTAATACTTAACAATTCGAGTGGAATAGCTTGCTTTAACTCTTTGTCGAACAGAAATGTGATGATTATGTATTCTTTTTTTCCAAAAGAGTTCTTTTAGTAGTTCTTTTTTCCCTTAGCACTTTGTTTTGAATATCTCTAAAACAAAAAAATTATATATATATAATTATATATAAAAAAGAATTTTTTTATTCCTCCTCATTTAGTGAAAAGATAAACCTATCCTGAAAATATTAATTGAAAAGATAAAACTTTAATAATTTATCTGTCAATTCTGTGAACAATAATATTTTCAAAAGTTAGTTATATTTAGAAAATTACGTACTCTGATAAAATTGCAAAATATTTTGAGTAATAATTAATGTTTTCATACATTTTCCTCTACATATTCCTTCTACCAAAAATTGCGTAGATAATTTGTATACCCAAAGGATTCTTGAAGGACAACATTTGTTCAAACCATTTCCTTTATAGACATAGGTATTTCATTTCAAATGAAATTTACGTTATGCACAATCTGGCAACAAAAAGGCACGTATGACACTCTGAATTCAGTTGTCAAAACACCGCCGCCATCTTACCTGAGTAAATCGATGGTTTACCATTTTCTGGCCTCTACCCATTCTTAACTCCTGCAATTCTATCCCTGAATTTACCGATAAGAATATCAAATTTCGATTTTACTTATTTGACTTTTTCTTATGGATGTAAACATTACGTCACGACGTTTTCAGTCAAAATATTCATATTTTTGTTTTGTGGTCTTGGATTGAGGTTATTTGTGTTCTGTGATTAGCAGTTTCAGTTTGGCGTTCCAAACTTCCAACAAAATGGTCGTCACGTCACGGTGGTAACATGATTTATGGAGCTCCATGAGTTGAAAGAGTCTTATTGAAAAATTATTAAATTGTGTGTGGAGTTGAAAATATGTTATTGTTTGAGTATTATGTGATGAATAGTTGGTGATGCAGCCGAGCACATGATAAAAGATAAGACAGGCAGACAAGAGCATGACTGTAGGAGCGTGAATATCAAATCAGCGTTGGTAGGTACTCTTATATATTTGGAATGCTTGAAAAAGGTTTTCGTAATCGTAATATGCCAATCACTTGTCAGTGCTTTATCTTTGGTTATGTGTATTTACGTTTTTTCGGGTCAAAGAATTGAGGACTTTACAGTGAGGAAGTGATAGAAAGGATATTTCGTATATTTTAGTTGGGTTGGGAAAAAGGCAAAAACTAACTTTTCATCCCTAATAAAATTGTGCAATGTTCTCAAAGGTATAATATAAATAATTTCAGTGATCATAAAACCCATTTTATGTTTTATTAATATTTTCAGAGGTTCTTAAACAGAATGAAAATACTAAATTTGTTACTGAAAAATGGCTCTACGTTGTGCAGATAGCTTAACCAAAATTTTGCTTTCAATCCAAACGCAAAAACTACAAGAGCATGAGTGGAGGAGCTTCTCAGGTGTAGTAAGTCTCACCCAAGCTGTATATCGTAATTTTGTTCCTGCAAGCAAAAAGGCTGTACAGGTCGAAAATATTAGTGGCATCAATACGGATTTAGGCCTTAAAATCAAAAAGAGGGATCGTCTTCGAGAAGGAAGGTTGCCTCGATATAAATGCCAACACTGCCTACTAAAATTCAAAGTAAGTTTATAAATATTAAATAATTAGAACAGATTCCACTATTACTATAGCAGTAGACAGCCTCTTATCTTGAAAATCTTAGAATCACTGGTTTTTTCAGGGCCAAAATCAAAGAATTCCAAGGAAAAAGGCGAGGAAGACCAAAAGCTACCTGGATGAGCGGCATACAGAAGACGATGTGTGAGAGACCGGGAGAATGGGTGTTGATAGAAGGGACTGGAGACTGGGAATTGGAAGGCCTGGGATGTTATAAACACGGATGTCTATATCAGCACCCCAAAGGTAAAGTGTGTCAAGTCACAATATCAAAATTAGACAAATGAGAGATTTTTCAGTTCGATAATTGTTTCAAAGAATGTGTACTGCCATTACTTGGCGTCTTCATAAACCTAGGGAGTCAAAAATGTGTTCCACTAGCTAGAATTTACTAATGTGAATCCAATATTCTATATAGGTCGTGTCTGAAAAAATGTGACTTAACACACTTTACCTCTGAGGTGCTGATATACAGATATAAGGTCGGTTTTACAAAACTTTGTTAGTACCATTTAATTAACTGGAGCCACCACGATTCGTAGAAATTTCAAAACGAGTAATTCGATTTGTGAAACCGACCCATAATCTGATGAGTCGATTTCAAATGGCTGTTTTGGTTGGTTAACGGTTGACCGCTCGGTTCATAAATGACAACGTCAAACGAACTGCGCTTTCGAATTCTGTTCAAATTTTGGAGAAACATCTGATTTGAGACGTCACCAGAATGTCATTCGAATGCGGTTGGTCCAAAACTGACGGACCAATCTATGAACCAACCAAGAACCAGTCAATCAAAATCGCCTCTAGTTCACAAACCAAATAATTGAAGTTCACAGTTCAATATTTATATCATTTAAAATATTACCTCATTGTGTTTTCCCTATTCTTTAGTTTAATTCATCAAATAATAATTTTTACTTATTCTTAGTATTGTTTTGTAAAATACCTAGTTGATTTATATTTATATTTTTACTTTATGTTCATTTTTATGATTTAATGTGATAATTTTGTTAATTATTGTTATTGTACAAAATATTCTTAAAACTGTAATAAATTTTTTTGAAACAATCTAATCAATGCATTATTATTTAGTACCGCTACAAAAATTTACATATATTTAAATATATACAAAGATATTACCAGCATATGGCATGGACAAATCAGGAGATAAAAAGATATTGCCAGCATATATGTAAGGGAGATATTCATAGATGAATCTGTATGGCATATGCCATGGAGATATTTTTGAAGATTATGGGATATTCCTGGCAGATGTTTCATGGTGACCTTGGATATTCCTGCTATCTGCCAGGCTTATGCCCTGGGAGATTTGGAATATGTTTGGAATATCTCAATATGCCAGCGGGATATTCATTGAATATGCATGGAATATTTCTGTGCCGTCTGGGTGGTAGGGCCTCGTGCGCAAAGACTCGATCAAATTTTGACATTGATTTAGATCTCTAATTATTTATGAAGCTTTAAACATAAAGGTAAGTTACGAAAGAGTCTGTTAACGAATATATTAATTCAAAACAAAATTGAAAGGAACATGATGTAGTTTTTGAATATTGCGCCTTGTCGGAACTTCCAAATATGCAATTGAGGCACTATATGTCTGACAGTCTGACCCGCCAGATCAGTAGGAAGAATGAAGAATAGAATGTAGAATCACAGTATCACACAACAGAATTAGGGTTAAAATTATTTAAGTATTTAGGTACAATGTTTACTTATCCCGGATGTTGGAACCTCATAAAATATTTATAGCCCTGTTGGCAGTTCTTTGGCGGTCCCTTTGACATATTCGTTGAATTACCGGAAGCAGAGAATTACGGAAAGAGGTGCTGGATTCAGTTTATATTCAATTTTTTCTGGTAAAAAACTTTTATTGTTTTGGGTAGTTTATTAAAATTTCGAGGTCATATTATAATTTTTCGAATAAGTTCAAATTTTATCTATTATGGAATTAAGAAATTGATTCAATTTCTGAAACCCTTTGTTAGTTTGAATTTGGATAACAAAAACCAATGAGTTTATACAATACATAATATTCCAGTAATAAATACTCAGAATTATCCAAAAGGCAAAACACTAACACACTAATCCCCAACACCGCATTGTGAAACTAGATTCACGAAGGAAAAGGGCCTCGCGGAAAACCCCCGCCCAGGGCCCTGCAATGGGTAGGGCCGCCCCTGCTTTGGTCTATGATTATTTTAGCTTTTTCCCCAATTCCACGTACTGGTTCTATGGTGTTACTAGATAAGTTGATGGTTCAGCTTTTTCCTCTAAGAAACTCCAATATCGAAAAAGAAGTACCGTTTTTTATTTGTTTGAAAACATCCTGAATTTGATCATAAAGGATAGCCATTTCTGAGAGGTGATTAAATATCAAATAATTCAGATAACACGATCTATGGTTGTATTGATGAACAAGATTTTTTGAAATGTTTCTTCACTCGATATATGAGCACCCATAATATGGTTGCTGATTTCTTTTGATGACTTCTACTAGTCTTTTCTTCTGGAGGAATACTCGAATATACAGAGTGAGTCGATAAATTGCTCAATACCTGTTGGAAATTTCGGGATACCCTGCCTCCAACCTACCAATTATATCAATTAAGGACAAGCCAAATGACTACTATTTGCATTTAATCCTAATAAAAAATGCTTTACACCATAGTTTTCTTATAGATAAGCAGGTTGAATGAGTGTGACGACGTTTTATCATGTAAACACGTGTCTGTCTTTCCTTCGAAACGAGGTTACGAATGAGGGGTTGCGGACCTATCAGAACCGTTTTAAATTGAAATATAATGCGAGCGGAGCCGCAGATATCAGCTTGTTTTCAATAATTTTATACGCTCAATATATATAGTTCAAACTATGATGAACACACAGAAATTTCTAGTTAATTCATGCAACTAGAAATCAAGCCCCGACTGAAACTTTATCTTGAAACGGAGTATAACATGAAACAATTGTTCATTGTGACCTCGCACTACACGCCAATTATTATTCATATTGGAACATGACTCGTAGAGCTGAACAGGTTTTCAGTTCATGAAATGTTCCATAGTAAATTGGAACATCAAAACCTTGATCAAAATATTCCAAGGATTGAACCATTCGCCGAATTCCTCGTGTCTTCTTGCTCTTATTCTTTCGGAAATAACGTTTTATGTTCTCCATAAGACAAATAGGATTTCAAGGCGCCGAAACGCTGACTTTTATTACATTAGGAAGATGGAAATCGCTCCAGTGTTTTTTCAGAATGCCCGCAGGAATGATATATTTGTTCGAATTGACATTCGAAATCGGTTGAATTTTAGAAATACAGCTCAAGCTTTGCATTCGTGCAGGTTGAAAGGGTGGTTTTCTTCATTTCCAGAACGATTATCTATTCGAGTCACGCATTTTCTTTGAATTTTCGGGAGTAATTACAGTTCTTGCATATTTTCGTGTGAATCCTCAAAATTCTCTCAATGATGCCGAGATTGATCTGAGATTATCTCAATCAAGTGTTTGGAGAATATTAAAAAAACATAAAATGCATCCATATGAATTCAATAGGGTACAGCATTTGAAGGAAACTGATTTCGTCAGGAGAATAGAGTTTTGCGAAGCTATGATGATTCGATTTCAAGAGAATGAAAACTTTTCGGACTGTATAATTTCGACAGATGAATCTAAATTCACAAAGAATGGTTCTTTCAATAGGCATAACAGTCATTATTGGGATGAAGAGAACAACCACCACTTCAGACAATGGAACTTTCAAGAGACCTGGAGTTTCAATGTTTTTTGCGCCATCAAAAATAATGCAATTCTCGATGTTCACATTTATGATGGGACTTTAACTGGTGAGATAGGATAGAACACTACACATATTTGCATTATTTGAAGAATATTCTCCCTTAGGAGATAGATATTCTGACATATTTACTCCAATAATTGAGCCGCTAGTACAGAACCATAATGACTTATGGTATCAACAAGATGGCGCGCCTCCACACAATTCAATCAATGTGTCAAATATCCTCTACAGGCTATTTGAATATCGATGGTTGGCGAACAATGGTCGACATCTTTGGCCACCACGTTCTCCCGATTTAACTCCTTTAGACTATTATTTTTGGGGTAGGATAAAAAATATTGTCTACTCAACTCCCTTGACTGATGAAGAGGACTGCATACAACGAGTCAGAAATGCGTTCAGGTTTGTTCAGATTTTCAGATTCATAGTTTTGAAACTCAATTTGCTTTTTAAACACTTTTGCAGGTCTCTTCCTCCTGATGAATAAGAAGAGCAACGCACGAAGCATTCCTGAGACGTATAAATAAATGAGCATCTTCTCTACTTATAACTGTGAGAGTTTGCCATGGTTCTCCTGATAGTAACTTGAAGTCGGTTTCAAGAAGGGGTGAAAAATCTACAGCATGGTTCAAATAACAGTTCCTGAAAATTTCATCTTTTTGGCGTGAGGGGAAAAGAAATAGCTGAAAATTCAAGACGAAAAACAGTTTTTTGTGAATAACTCAGAAAATATCCATTTTAGCGCAAGGGTGTGATGCAAACACTCACTTTTTTTTTAACGTAGATTCAATATCTGCCATAAAATAATGAGGTTCTAATTTGAAAAAATTGATTTTTCACGATTTTGTCATCCCTAACTTTGAAAGCGATTTTTTCACCCCCTGTATCATGAATCGCGATTTCGATTTTTAAAGTGGATACATCAATCTTACATCTTTAAAAATCCCAAAAATGAAAATTTTCCATCCAGAAACCTCGAAGTTATTCTTGTTTCAGCGGAGCTCTATTTTCGATCTTTTTTTCGAATTTTCGCGCTCAGAGAGAATTTTCCAACCAAAACTGAAAAATGTTACATCAAAATAACTTAAAATTTTCTAAGGAATCTATTTCTGCAATAAAAAATGGTGTTTTAATTTGAAAATCGCAAGTTGACGTCATTTCCGGAAAAACCGGAGGTGCTCATGCCTTGAAGATATTTTAGATTTCATCAACATCGCAAAATATTTATAAGTGCTGAATTTCATGAAAATACGTTCAGTAGTTTCCCGTATAAATATGGGTGAGGTTCCTCTTGAAAAACCCTGTATACACTGCTGGTATAGTGAGTATGTTAAGATTTCGATGAGCATCCTCACAGGTTTTTGTCTATTTCTATTGTTCTCACCGCTTTCTTCTGAAGAATCAGGATGTCGATGGCATGAACCGATGTGCCCCAGAGATAGATTCTATATGTTGCCAAAGAATGGAGTTTGGTACTCAGGAAGCTTTCACCGTGAACATGAGTGAAGAAAAGCCATTTTGCCCAAATGTATAAAAAAAAGTCTCCTGCTGAAGAAATATACTCTTCAATAGAGCATAGGAACTTTTTTTTGAATGACCATTATTATATGATTGAACTCAATTAACGGAAGTTTATTTATCTCATTATAACGGGAGAAAATGGAATTCTGCTATTCATTCAAATGAACGAGATGTGTTGAAATTGGACTACTTTGTTTTTTGAGATATTGGAAAAGTCAAGTTGACAGATTGTAGTTTTTAAGAATCGTCACTTCTGTGATTTCAGAGATGAAAGTTGATGATATTAAGTAGATTGTGGCTCTGCCTGAAAGGTACACCCATATTTCAAAGAAGGGAACTTTTCAGAAGACTGAAACGTTCAGTTTCTAACATTCGGCGACCGTGACAGGACCCTTCTATTACAAGTATGGAAAAAACCAAGAAAGCCTTACCTCTACACAGAACAGCTTTTATAAGGATGTATGAAAAGTTGACGGAAGAATTCTCCAGAGAAAAATGTGATATCTCAGAAATACATGGTAACATCAAAACCTGAATTGAGAAATAATTATAAATATCTGAAGGAAAAATATCATATTGCTATAACATCAGCAAAATGTGAACAATCAAATGATTTCATAGCAATAGCGGATAATAAAAGTGAAGCGACATGGAGATTAGTCAAATCTACTACTGATAAGCAAGAAAAAACAAAGAATTTTCAGAAAGAACCAATGAGTTTTTCATAGGCATTGGACCAACTGTAGTCAGTAAAATCACAAATAGAAAATCCAACAGTGAAATGAAGAAAAACCAAATACAAAATTCATTTTTTGCTTTCGACATCACAGAATCTGAGGGTAATGACAGCTATCAAACAACTTAGTAAAAAGAACACGAGCGGATATGATGAGGTTCCTATGAATTTGTTGAAGTTAAGTGTAAATTATATTGTCACCCCAATAACCTACATTTTGAATAATGCTCAAAGAGAGGAAATCTTCCCAGTTCCATTGAAGGTGGCTGTAGTTAAGCCAATATACAAAAAAGGGAGATAGGACGATTTGGGAAATTACAGATCAATGAGTTTGTTGAACTATTTTTCAAGAATTCTTGAGAAAGTTGTGGCTCACTGACTTCTCCGATCCTTTGAGAAGTTTGAGGTTATCTCTGAATGTCAGCATGGCTACATCATGAAAGGGAAAAATACTGAGACTGCAATGTATGAGTTGACTCTTGCTACAATGAATGCCTTGGAAAGCGCAAATGTGGCCATGGAATTATTTCTTGATTTATCCAAGGCGTTTGACTATGTTGAGCACGAGCTGCTTTTGTGGAAGCTGGAGAAATGTGGCATAAGAAACCAGTAGCTGGATTTTATTGAAAGCTATCTTCAAAATAGAAAGCAAAGAGTTAGGATCCCCACAAATGGTAAACAGTTCACATCAAACGATGAAGAAATAACGATGGGTATTCCACAGGGTAGTACACTAGGGCCACTTCTGTTCCTAGTGTACATCAACAACCAAAACCTCATATTACCAGAAAATTGTCGATTCAACATCAATCGATAACTTCAAGTTTTCATTCAAGGAAATATACAACTGGTGCTGTGATAATAGACTATAACTAAATAGACAGAAAACTATCTGTTCATATTTCTCTACAGACAGAACGAAGCCAACATTTACATCAAGTGTAAACATGAGGTACTTGTAAAAAATAATGTCCCTTTTTTAGCAGTCTTAATAGATTTGAAATGGTGTAACCATATCTAACAATTGAGAAAGAAATTGAACTCTGAAATCTACAGAAACCAGTAGATATCGATATATCAATGATTATTCATCATGCAAATTTTCAATCTTTAACATTTTATGGAATTATATTCGGGGGTAGTTCATCGAATGTTGAAATAATTTTTGTCACTCAAAAATGGGCAATTAGGGTAATATTTGGGCTCAAATTTGGAGAAACTTGTCAATCACTGTTCAAGAAAAACAACATATTAACTATTTATGGTCTGTACATATATCGATTATTGTTATTTTTGCACAAACATAAAAACTTTTTTGTGAATTATAGAAATGAAAATAATACTAGACGTACTTGTCCTTGGTTTTTTCCAAAACATTTTCTCACAAGTTATGAAAAACATCCTCTATGTATGGCAATAAAAGTGTTCAACATTTTACCCAGAAGGTTTCAAATTATTGAAGAATTCAATAGTTTCAAAAGAGAGATCCATGAATTTATGATAGATTGTGAACCTTATAATTTTAAAGAATATGTAAGCTTTTGTAGTTCATATATAGAGTATAAGTTTGACCTGTGGCTATAATTATTGAAATAAAATATTTACTCACTTACTTACTCACCTACTTACTATTATAGTGAAGACCCTACGTACATACATGTCATACATACAATCAAACCAGTAATGGGCTGTATTCATGAAGAAAAAGCGATACTATTGGAAAGACTACGAGACAAAATGTATTTGTCACGACAAATGGAGCACTGTGAGGTCATGGTATCGGAATAATTACTTGTTTACGAGTTTGACCCTAAAAGTCGATCCTGTAGACAGTGATTTAGGCTTTTGGGGTCGAGGAGAAACGAACAAGAAACCCATTATTCCAGTCGTAATATTTATTACCAAGTCGAGGAGTTCGTTAAAATGTAATTTCTTATTCGATATGAAACTCCTTCATTATTTTCGCTCGTCGTTCTACAAACCCAGCACTTTCTATTTTATTCATAATATCATTTCCATACATTTCCAATTTTGTTATGCGCCGAGCAGCGGGCTCAATCCTGGAATGGTTCGAAATTCATGTCTTTATCGATCATTGAATGTTTCCATCGCAACTGTAGAGTGAAGTTATTGTTGGTTATTGAACATTTCCTGCGAATTCGAAGTAACATTCTCCGATAGTGCAATCTTTTGTCAATTTACAGTTACCATTATCAGATAATGCACTTTTTGAAGGCGTTTTGGTTCCTTCTGGCTCAGATCCATTTTTCGAATCATATTTCATAATATATTTTTAACATTAATATATTATTTAATCATTTAAGGCATTTGGACAATCGTTAGTACTCGAATACATACTGTGATATATTGCCCTGATACTATTGAAACACAAAAATTATTATGAGTTAATTAATACATGCATTTATTTTCATGTATATCCCACAAGAAAGCATTACAAGATTGAATGATGAAAAATTCACATGTGTTTCCAATAAACCCTTATCAGGGGGTTGGCCCCTAAAAAGGTGGAAAGATTCCTGGACGTCGATCTCATAAGAGAGCTGAAGTGGAACTTACAGGCCTGAGGCCTGAATTGCGTGGAAAAAAAAAAGAAGAAGTATTATTTATATACAGTATGGTCTTAGTTTATACATCACATCTCCCCCCTTAAAATTAAATTGACACCCAATTTCCACACAAAAAACATAATTGCAATCAAAGAGAGTTTATATATCATAAACTAATCGATCTGGTGGTTTTACTATCCTTTTTGGTTTACTATTTATCACAACATTATTTTCTAAAATATTAGGAACATTCGTGTTTATATAAGGGAAAATGTCATTTGAATCAATTTCATCAGTTGTGGCAGTTTTCTGATGATTACTCTCGAACAATTTTGATTCTGGATAATGGCATTTTTTCATCTGATTCCAATGACGTTTCCATTTTACATGTTTGAGTTCTGGCACTTGTACAATATATACTGCCTTACCAATTCTTTTATCAATTTCAGCATAACCATCATTATTCTACGAGTCTAGGAAAATGTCAAATGAATCTCTAAGAAAATGTGCGGCTCGTCAACAAAATTTGGTGTCCACATGTGGTTCCAGAGGAACAACGGAATTTGAACGATTTATCATCGGATACGAAAAAGGAGCAGTGAGAGATCGATGGTTCGAGGAGAAGATGGAAACAACTTTTGCTAAGGTAGTGGAGATTGCTGCATCCAAATCCGCTGTTCAGCCATTTTCTTCGTTAGTCCTGAAGGAGGATCAAGATAAATGTTATTCTCGAGAGTACATACCACTGTCATAATTGCAGTACGAAAGGTTATTCAGCGCCAATATGTCCAAACAAAAAAAAGTTAAACAATTCGAAAAATACAAATCATTTTTTAGAATAAGAAAACTTAGCATTATTTAGTATTGATGGAAAAATTGATCCAGTTTTAGTGAAATTGTACATTGATAACAAGTTGTTTACTTTTCAATTTGATACAGGGACGAGTTATTCAGTTATTTCTGATTTATTTTATAAGAAAAATTTTAGTAACAAAAGCTTGCAGTGCGAAGATAAATATTTCAACTTGTATAATGGTGATAAAATCAAACTTTCATGTTATTTCCTATGTAAAATTGAATTTAAAGAAAGATCTGAAACTGGAAAATTTTTGTTGTTGGAAATGGAGGACCTCCGCTTCTGGGACGCGATTTTTTCAATTTTTTTGGTCTGAGTGTTTTTCATCTGAACATGGACATACCTAATGATTTATATTTGTAATTGAATAAATATTAAATTCACTTTCTCCGGGGCTAGGTGACTTCAATAGGGGAAAAATTGCAATAATGCAATTTTGAAAGACTCGCCGCAATCTTGGGATAAAGATTGGCTCATAATTTTGGTTTTTCGAATTAGAACCCTATTTATTTAGGATGGAATTAGATTCTGCGAGGAAAAGTGATGATTATGTTTCAAAATGATAATGATCCTGAAATTAATCATTTTTGAGTTATTCAGGGTTTGCTGAATTCATGTCGAAGGTAGAGTCAAATTCATAGAATCTGATTCATATCAACAATGATAACTGAATGTGTCACTAGTGAATTTTTGGAATAACTAATCTTCCATGTGCATATGAAAGAGATATGAATGGGACGCTAAGAACGACGTACGAAAATCCTTAATAACTCAAGGATTATTATTGATTCTAGGGGCATTAACATGTTGGGACAAGATCATCATTTTTTTGCAGAACTAAACGAAATCATAAAAATATGTTTTTAATTCGGAAATCGAAAGTTATGAGCTACTATTAATACTATTTTGACCCAATATGTGAAAATTTTTCAAAATTATAAAAATGTATAATATTTCCACAGTCTTCGGAATCAAAAATGTGAAGATGGTTTGTGCTTGAGACATTCACAATAGAAATACCAAACATAATACCGAATACTCTTTTCTCCCTTTCTGCTTCAGAGCTTTCCCGATAATTTGGAAATTATTTCGACAAATGTAACAATTTGAATATGAATGTATTGAGAATTGATCAGAATAAAGAACAAAAAACAAAATAAAAAATATCTGAAATTTTTTTTTCATTCCTACTATAAGTGGTCAGGCTTCGAGAATATTTCAGCTCTGTAGATGATGAGGAACAATATCATATTCCAAATTTTCAGATTTCAAGAAGGTCTGGTTCTCCAGAAACTCCTAACAGGCCGTCGAACTTGGTGCACCCTGAGTAGTTCGAGTAAATCATTTTCTTTCAAGACGATATACAAAATAGCAGGAAAAGCTTCGCGAAGTCCAGTCAATGAGGATATCTGTTAAGAATTCTATGAATATCAGCTTTTTGAATATTGTTGAACATCTATAACTCAATCTCGAACGTATAGGGTGATTCATTTATCTTGGTAACCCCAATTTTCTCGAGAACGCCCGAATATTTTTTCATTCTGTGAATGGCGTTTTGAACAAGTCAATGTCGACTTGAGATGCGCATAAAAATCTGCGGAATAAATAAAGACGCCAGGCGTCGCGGCGCTATCAAAATTTTTTTTCCAGGAACATACCTTTTTCATCATGTCATTCGAAAGATAATTTTATTTTGAACTTTTTTTTCGAATACAATTTTTATCCATTTCTTACCGTCAGCGATCTGCAGCGTGTTTTATGTTGATTCTATTCCATTTATTTTTTTTTTCTGTATTGTGGTAGTATGCCTTGATTTGGAGACAAATTTTCTAAACAATCTGCCTCTTTAAATAAGATCAAATATGTGGATACAGTAAGATGGGGCTCCATGGCACAACGCTGCCATTGTGAAGAGATATTGAGATTAAGAATTCGAAAATGAATGGACCCTTAAATTTTGTCCAAAGTGACTTATGATGAAAAATTGAGATGATATAACTTGTGTATGGATCATAATGGCTAGATGACTTGAATTTGATTATGTTCCGTAAAATGACAGAGCCTCTGTAACTATTTTTCTATTATTTTATTCATTAAATATTATATCTTATAATAATAAACATTTTTTTTAATAACAAATGAGAAATTTCGAATCATATGTTCTATATACCGGCCATTATGATCCATACATAAGTTATTCCATTACTTTGGTCAAAATAAAAGGGTCCACTTGGGCACATGTGTTTCTTATCTTCATTTTCAAATAGTCCAAGTTATTAGAATCAGTTGGTATACCATATATTCAAAGGGACCCCTCAGAAAGTAATCCATGAGCGTTAGGTCTGGCGATATCTGATGGGTCCATTGGTTTCAATCCATTTTTTTCCGAATTCTTGATCTAAATATCTCTTGAGAATGGCAGCGTGGTGGCATGAAGCCCCATCTTGCTGTAGCCACATATTTCATTTTATTTGAAGGACCACATTGACCTGAAAACTAGCCATCTTGAATTCAAATCACAAATTCACATCTATGTCTCTAAATAAAGGCATACTACCACAATACAGAAAAAAATAAATGGAATAGAATCAATATAAAACACACTGCAGATCGCTAACGGTTAGAAATCGATGAAAATTGTATTCGAAAAAAAATTCGGAATGAAATTATCTTTCGAATGACATGATAAAAAAGGTATGTCCCTGGAGAAAAAATTTTTGATAGCGCCTCGACGCCTGGCGTCTTTATTTATTCCGCAGATTTTTATGCACATCTCAAGTCGACATTGACTTGTTCAAAACGCCATTCACAGAATGAAAAAATGTTCGGACGTTTTCGAGTAAATTGGGGTTACCAAGATAAGTGAATCACCCTGTACATCAGATGTCGTGAACGAGCACATAAAGAGAGCTTATCACCGAATTCGAATTTGGCTAGGTTTTAAAGCATCCAATTTAATTGATCGGGAATGAAATAATACAAATGAAAAAAATTCCCTGAGCCACAAGAATTACTAAAAATTATTTTTTGCGACTGAGAAAAAGATGCCATTCAACATGGACCTGCAGAAATCTCAGTCTTTTTTGTGACGTTACATGTGGGGAGTGTGCAGGTATTAAGTGCCAAAATAGTAAACGAATCTCTGGCTAAGATGGTGAAGAAACGATTGACAGTGGCAACAGTGGCTTAAATTAATTCATTGATGAAAAAGTTCAATTTTACGTGAATAAAATGATAAATAAATGAAATGTTCTAATGTGATTTTGATTTTGTTACTTTCATTTTTGTTACTTCATACAGATAGGGGTTGCTTTTAGGGGTTGAAACATAAAACAAAGGTGCATATCTTTGACCCAAAATACTATGATGAAGTTAATTTAGATTAATTGTAAATATTAATAAAACTGCCTCGAAATAGGTACATGAAGACTTTTATGAAACTTCATAAGGCGCTACTGAAGCCGAAAAATTACTTTCATTTACGTTAAAACAAGTTTCATCTAATTTTGGTAATGAGGGTATGGTATATCGGTATAGGGTAGATTTTGAAATAAAAATGAAGTAGAGTTCATTCTCAAAATTTCATCAAAATCGAAGCATCTTAATATAATTCGTTATTGTTGCTCTCATTGACTGGACTATTCAAAATTTCGTTGCTAGTTTAGAAAGTTTCAATTTATTTTGATCTAGAAATATTCATGTAACATGAAAAATAAATTCTTCTGATAATATCTCATTTTGAACTATAAAATATTCTTGAATTCATGTTCAGAATAAACTGAGATAGATGAATTATATAAAGAACATACTTCAGTGATAGGTACCGGCACTGCAAACGGAAATTAAAAAAGTTGGCATTTGAATCAAATGGAATTGAAGGTATTTTATGGCTATGAATCTCATTATCGTGATTACTGATTCATTCGTTTCATGATTCTATTTGCAGATAAATCCCGCTAAATGAACTCCAGTCATCTATAATGATGAAATATTTGAGTGAATAGTCATGGAATGAATCAAAGCGTGAAAAAAATTGCTTCACCAGGTTCTCTGATTGAATGGATTTTCACCGATGTATGATTGATTCGGACCCCATCGTCCTCCGAAGGAAAAAGCTGTGTCGCGATGTACACACAAACCAGTCCGAGGATATTATATTATATTAGCTCAAACCTGCGGCTCTGCTAACGTGATATGTGAACATTGATGAATGTTCACAGGTATGCAAAATCGATCGAAACTTCGTCACAGTATAACCTATATGTATATGAGATCACTAAATTTTGTTTCAGTCGAAAAGATTTTACAACTCCGTGAATATTCAATTTCTCTCGGCGATGTGAGGTCATACTACATTCGCGCATCGCACCCCTTGAGACGAAAGGCCCTTATATTGGATCCGGCTACGTACTGAACCTCGCTAGTCATTGGATGTAAAGTGACGTCACACGGATCCATCGCTAGTCTCGGAAACTCATGTTTATAACTCGATATCTCGGGCGCTATTTGAAGTATTCAAATAATTTTTGGACTCAATATTTTCATTTTCTACGGAGAATACGAATATGTAGAAATTAAAAATGTGAACATTTCCGATTCAAAACGGTACATATAGGTCCGCAATCCCACTTTCATAACCTCTTTTCGAAGGGGAGATAGGCACGTGACCACGTGACAAAGCTGAAGAGTAGATTCAATTTTTTTTTTGCTTAAATGCGCATTCGTACAAACTGATGTAACGTTATCCTTCAGATAAGTATAGGAATATCAGGAATGATACCACACATAACAATCACATTAATTTTGATATGAATTTTTTCCATGCCAGTTGGGAGTCCCTCTCGAAATGAACATTATTTCGAATCGAACTGAAAATGTTGAAAATGGTTGTCGTGGGTTGTCTTCAGCATTTAGATATATGCTATCGAGAACTTTTTGAGCACTTTTCTATCTCTTATAGTTTACCCAGGGTCGACCTTGAAAGATTGATACAACCGGGTTGATTACCAACTTTTTCATGAAGACTCTATATTTTTTCTAATTCCTTCGTGATATAGCAATGAACCATACATAACAATCTCCCGAAATTAATTCTCTGCATTAAAGTGCAAGTTTAATCAAAATCGGTCATCTGGTTCCTGAGTCCCTAGTAGGCAAACAAAAACACACATATTCACATTTATAATATAAGTCTTAAATATAGATAATATAATATTATCAGACAGTGTGGGCCATCCATTATTTTTCACCCAGAATTTTGAGCTTTCGGTGAAATAACGAAAAAAACGTTCGGACAGGTCAAATTTTGTTGCAAGGCGGACAAAAAAGGGTGTTCAAATGAGTTTGATATCACTATATCCCTATCTGCAACACCTAACAGCTCTCATTTTTGAATAGAGAATTGCAATTTATTTGCAATGAAATAGGTATGTATAGGGTGATTGCTTATATATTACTCAATGTCTATCTCAGTTAATATTGGTAGAACGCAAACGTTCAAATTGGCAAATTTGCAGTATTTTTATGGGCATTCAGTATTCAGTACTAAAAATTGCATTAAGGCATCGATAACCTAACAATTCTATGTGAAGTGTTGTTTCACAAATGGCACACCCTGTATTTTATTTTCCTAATCGGTAAAGCTCTTTCTTCTGATTTTAAATATTAATATATACTTTGTGGAGGTTTTTTTTTCGGCAGTTACTGAAAATTATAGGTTTTTTGTCAAAAACTAAGGCAGCTGCAGAACGCCACTCGAGACTGTTATGATTTACTCATATCGAAGTTCCACTCTCTGGTCTCTTAATAGTCCCTTTTTAAAACCATTGGACACTTTTTTATGGGGATATTTGGAATATCAAATGCCCGTCTGCAAAATATTGAACACATTAAATTCAGAATAGAAGAAGAAATTGACAAAATTGGTGTTTTATTGCAATTTAAAAAATTCGTTAGTTACGAATTGGCGAATGCGCCTGATTATTCTCAATTTTGTTTAATTTCATTTTTTTTCAAAAGAACATTATCCAAACAAGAATCATTTGCAACGAAATAGATATTGGTAAAATTAGTTCAGCGTGGGGCGATGACAACGCAAAAGAGGAATTTATTGACATCTGTTCGTTTTATTCTCTTGGGGCGGTCAAAGGTCAGTGAAAATTCTTATCTCATATCACCCTACTCATCTCAACCTAACAAAACTATTACTTGTGTATTTTCAGGTTCACTCGAAGTCAAAACCTAGTGATGTACCATATATGGTCCATCAAAAACGTTTGTGCTAATATCAGGCCCACCTCCTCTATTGCAAATGAAATAGTATTAGAGTAAGATCCCAGGGCCCCCAGACGTTGCTTATTTTTGAAGTTAAATAAAATTTTACAGTATAGACAGTCTTATGTGTTTAATAGTGTGTGCATACTCGATAGCTTGGCTAGGCGGCCCGTTCACAGGTAGCAGGTAGAAAAGGTAGACAAACACATACCGAACTTTTCTTGAATTCGAAAAACAAATTCCCATGAACAAAAAATATATAATTTCCAGTGACTGAGTACGATTGAAAACTCTTGTAAATCTTTAGTGGTGAGTTCAAGTGGACTGATCATGTATGTAGGAGAAATTGGTTGTAAAATAAATATAAAAGGTGGCAGGAGAGTTCCGAACAGTTGAAAGTATATAGTTTGAAATAGCTCCCAATTACTTAAAAAGCTCAGAAAAAATATTTTCCAATGAGAGATTGATGGGAACTTCAAAGTCGTTTATCCCTTATCCCCTCTCAGAAGCAGTGAAATCAAATAACTGGGACCATTTATTTTAATAGTTTATCCTGTAGAAAATATTGTTATCTATGTATGAACTTTATTTCCACATATACAAATTCATTATTTGGTCTAAAGTATGACTTTTCATATCAATATCCCAAATATTTAGGACTTGAGAATGAAAGTAATAATATGCAAAAGGTTTTGTTCATTCAGTTACATTCAATCACTTGTTTTCTTCGAAGATAAATCATACAAAAAAAATTCAGAAAAGTTTTTCGAAAAATCGGCCCGAAATATTCGAAAGAGCAGGTGACATTGAACCATTGTCGCGAAAGCCTCAATCCGTGAAATTTTGTTCTGAAAAGAAATCAAGAGTCACCTCTATTGACATTACAAACCTTTTCCTCATAAAAAGTTCATTGAATGAATTTCGAGTTAAGACCTCACGGCAGCCCACGGTTCTCGTTGAGCCAAATTTTCACGATAAAATTCTTACGTTTTCTGAAGTGCCATCACGTATAAAAAAGAGCCTTTTTGAAAACCTTTTAGTTTCTTCGGTGAAAAAACCGATTCGAAAAGAAAAGGGCAAGTTTATGATAATAAAATCTTGTTTTTTCAAAACTTCAATGAGTCGGTCCAAGAAAACCGCTGAACCGATTGGTCATGCTTTGGAATTTTCTCATAACCTAAGATTTCCCCGAATATTGACAAAGATACAGTCCATAGATTTTTCAGATTACATGTTGGTGAAAAAATGTTTTTTTCAATTAAAGATAACAAATTTCGGTAGGAAATTGTTTTAAGAAAAATAATCCGAAATCGGCATTTGAGTGAAACCGAATCCCTGTGCATCCAAAATTGGATATCTCGAAGACAGGTGGTCGTATCGAAGATCCGTAAAAAGCAAATTATATTCGAATCGTCAGGCTACGCACTCTTCTCATTGTTGAAAATCAACAACAAATTTTGACAATTTTTCTCTTTCACAAACTTTCGCGAAAATTGAATAGGTGCAGGTGAAATGTGTCACTTGTTATCTGCAAGGGTGAGATTCGTCAACTAGAAAGTTTGAAGTTGAAAATCATATTTTTTTTTACCTGATTTTCAAAACTCCATAGATTACCCACCGATTCAGAGCAAATGTAACCTCCGCGCAGAAAGATGCAATGGGTTTATTACATTTTGAAATTGAAAATATTTTTGATTCATTTTTATTTTGCATTCGACATATTTGAGCTGTCCGTTGTAGGAAATATTCAAGTTTTAAAAAAGTATAGACAATCATGAAGTTTCAGATATATCATCAACCATAGTCAGAATGCGGGTATTGTATTGAATTGTTACTTGAACATTGCCTTGAAAGTGCCAAAAAATTGGCAAAGAATGCTCTATATGGGTTTCAATAATACCAGTGTGATATTTGATATTAATTCTAGATATCTATTGAAATACAGTAGAATCTGCGTGTTATGACGCCTGCTATACTGACCAATCGCCTACCATGCCTCGAATGCAGTGTTTAGTTTGGTTTCATTCAAAACTCCTCACAATAGGGTCCGGATTTAATGACCTCGCTTATAATGACGTGTCGCTCACAATGACACGATTTCAGATACAACAAGATGATTTTTCGATAAAAAGTGACCGCTCGATCGTTTTCTCGAGCCTTTTCAATACGATAAAATTTGATACTATACGAGACATACACGTGCCGACATGCTTTTTAGTATAATCCAGATCCTTGAAGAGATTATTGGTGTTTTGTGGACAAAATGACATCCATTGAAGCCATGTCTAAGTTGAACAATGGTGTAAGAAGCTATTATTTCAAGTCGAAAAAAAAATAAACGCAAACCAAAATATCAGATTTTTTTCTGAAAAATGAATTTCTTCTTTATATTGAGTTTTTGTCATGAGAGGAGCTATTTTTCATCTTTTCAATAAAAAAAATACCGATTTTTTTTTCTCAAACTAAAACCAAGAAAAATACCATCAATTTTGCTGAGATTCTGCTTTATGTGACTTCCGGTTATTATGACGTATTTTTCGTCTATCCTCGATGTTATTGGAAGCGGATTCCACTGTATTGTCTAGCAGGTTTTTGCTTTTTTCTGAAGACTCAATTTCGGTTTTCTCTTTCAGTCTCTGAAACCAGAAACAATTAAAAAAAATTCTTGAATAATATAAGAAAGGCCCCTTCGTAAAAATAATGTACTTTCCTTCTCAGATGTTTCGATAAGAAAATCTGCAACAAGTGTGTTCAGAGAAAAGACACGTACAAATTGATATCTGAATATCATCAAATGAGTGTCGAAAAAAGTATTATAAAAACACTTCATGATAGAGCGCAATTAATTTTATTGACAACTGAAATAAGAAATCACGAAATTAATTTCATTCAAGATATTCTTGAGGGTAATCAAAATTCATCTGATTTAATAGGAAAAACTTTTTCGAAACGATTATAACAGCCAAGAAACAAATACAAACTGTCAAGAACAAATAATTTTAATGAATTTGATGCCTTATGTTCATTGATTCTAAATTCAACATAAGAACTGTTTTCAAAACAAAAAATGATTTATGATCTTCATTAACAAAAAGAAAATCTTTGAATGAGAACCAAGAATCAAGAAATTGTTTTTACAATATTCCTTGTAGTTGTGGAAAAACTTATACAGGAGAAACATCCAAACCACTAGAAATCAGAAAACGTGAACAAAATAATAACAAAAAAACAATTGAGATATTCGTAGATCGCAGATAGAATATCATGTGTGTTCCAATACCGGCAATCACATGATGTATTGGAATGGCACAAAAATTCTAATGATGAAACCTGATGATTATAAAAGGAAAAACAAAGAGTCAGCTTGTGTTTTGTTGGATGATGCTGATAATCTCGACAATTGTTCAGTAGGAATGAATTTAATTTGGATTTATTTATTGAAAAAAAAAACTGATATCAGGGAATTTTGAAATATCAACATATTGATGAATGTCAATAAAAAAATCATAATATTGTCACGATTCTAGGAAGTTGAATGGAAAGTAGTAGTCTATTGAAGGAGTCTGATTTAGACTCCGAAACGTTACGTTCAAGAGTTCGAAGTGTTTTCTTGTTTTTTTGTTCAACAATTTTTTTTCGTTAAGGTTTGGCCCCTGACAAATTAGTGCTAAAATTTTAAGGCAGGGGCCTTTCTTATATTATTCAGAATTTTTTCTAATTGTTTCTTGTTTCAGAGACTGGGAGAGAAGACCAAAATTAAGTTTTCGAAAAAATGATATTGATTGTACTCGAAGTTTTGGAAGAGATTCTGCCAATCAAAAATATACAAACAGTAACTTAGTAGAGAACTATTTGGCCTAGAATACATAATTCAAGCAGCCTCGAAGCGATCATTTGCAAGCTGATAAGAATCAATAACCAAAATCGTATAAAGTTTATGCAGAATAAATTGCATACACGCCAAATTGAATTTCATATTTACTGCAGGTGAATTTCCCGTCATAAATTATTTTACGACGCTTACTCGACACAACGAACGGAATATCGAACGAGCCATTTTCAGCTCTAAAAGATCAATTTGGCACGCTCTCTGAAGTTATATTTCGGGCTAATTGTGTGAACGCTTCCGATATTAATTTTTCTGTCAACGTTGAATGATCGGTTTGGAATTTTCTAATCAATGGTGGAATTCTGCGGAATTCTACACAGAGGAGAGAATTGTGCTATTGGAAATTCATCTCTACTCTTCTTTTATATTCTCGAAAGCCTTCAATCTTAATTCATGATGTGTGTCGCGAAAAATATGAACACATTGCTCACATAATCAAACAGTGCTGATTCGACAAAAATTAGAACAAATATGAGGCTTATGAAAAGTCTATTCCAAAAAGAGTTGGGAGTGATTAGAAATTGGAATGAACTGGATTGTGATAATTGTATTTCTGAAATATTTTTTCAATGTTTTTCACTCCCAGTCTCTGAAAAAAACTAATGAGAGCAACGACTAAGTCATACGCAATACTAATGCGTTCAGGCACAATCTTAATACATCATCAGTATGATCTCAACCATTTTGAATGTTAGTGTAACTACGGTATGAAATTTTCTTCCGAGACTATTTGTTTTCCTTTTTTTTTGTTTTTTCATGGCCTCCGCTTCCATCAAATGAAAAGTATTTTTCATGGTGAAGTGAAAGAATTGAAACTCCATTGCTTCTTTGAAAACAAATGAGGGACTGCACGGTTGGAATCGAAAATCCCGACAGGAGAGGGGAGGGGAGTCTCTGCTGCAGCCGCAATCTGCAATTCACATTAGTCACATTCCAAAGAAAGATGCGATAGCTAGACTGGTTGAAAATATATTGTATTATTATATATATTATATATTGAAGAGGAAATTAAAATTTTTCAATGGTACTTTGGTGGTCAATCTACTGTGGAAATTATATAGTCCTCTATTGTTTCAGTTCATAATGGGCCGAAGCCGTGACGTTCGGCTATCTCCAAAATAATCAAAAAAATTCCAGTAATCTGGATGTTTCACAAACATGCCGTCATTGAAGGTTTGATAGACCACCGAGGACCATCAGTGAAAGTCGTTCGACGAATGAAGTGAATGTGTGTGCTGCTGTTGAAATCAGTGCACCTTGTACAAGCAGACAAATTGCTGAACAAGTCGACTTGGGCGCTAGAATTAAAAAGAAATGGTTTCAGATGTTGCAAGGTGCAAACCTCTCGAGAAATTTCTACAGATGACCATTCCAAAAGAATGGAATTCATTGAAATAATGATGAAAAAAGAGTAGTTCATTTCTGAGCAAAACCTCATTCACTGAATATCGGTTTCCTTCCATAAAAATCATAAACCATCCGTAGTGAGATTGGTATTAAGTCTAGAAGAATGAGTGCGTATCTATTATCCTGAAAACCTTAATATTTGGTCAGGAATACTGGTAAATTACATCATAGACAAATTTTTAATCGAGGGTTATCCAAATGCTTGAAAATATGTGCAGTTTTTAGACAATCAAATCATTCCGACAGCTACCCTTTTATTTCGATGATGTGGATGTGTGATTCAAACAGGATGGCTGTCAGAGTCGTAACGCGAGAATAGTCAGTGATTATCTGAGGACGACTCCATCTGACCGTGTCATTTCGACAGATGGGACGATCAAATGGCAGATCACCAGATTTATCTCCCAATGATTTCTTTCTTTGAGGATATCCGAAGAATTTTGTCTATGGGAAATTGAAAGAACGCCGAATATTATCGAATTAAGGTCCAAAATGATGCAACTTTTTGCCAGAATAGCCAGTGTTCCTAATCTTCTCAAAAATATGAGATTATCTCTTTATAATAGCTACTGTTTGGCACAAACTGTTTAAGAAATTGTTTTTGTTTTTCTTTTTCATTATTTTCACAGAATCAATTCATTGTATTCAATTTCTTATTTTCGTACAATATATTTTTGATATTTCATTTAGCTTTTTGTAAAATTCATTTCAATTTCAAATCACTTTTGGGAAAAAGAACCTGAAATGAATTTCTTGTGTCATTTATTGAGGCAAATAGATTCCCCGTGTTAGATTAGAAAAAATTGTGGTTTAATTTACAACAGATATGAAATGATCACTTCCACTTTTAGAGAATTACTTATAAAATTCGACACTTCGCGATCATACGATCATTGTGCTCTAATCCTCACCCAACCGAATTTGTTAGACCATCCGTTATTCGATATCACTTCCCTCTGAGGAGTTTATTTTGCCAGTGTTCTACTTGAAGATGATCCTGTTCGAATATACTACAGAAACAATGATATTTCCATGTATATTTTTCCGTTTGTATGTGCTTATCATATACAACGTGACTCTGAGAATTGCGTGGAGTTCAAGATCAAATTTTCGAGGAATTTTGTTTTCATTAATCTTATTGTTTTCAGGAAAAATCCGAAAATGTTGATCTTGACCTAGAATTTCTCTTGATGCTCACATACGATGAACCCTTCAAACTTTATTCGTAATGGTATACCCTAGATATCCACCTAAATTTGGCTTCCCGGCAATTTTTGTTTATTTCAATGTTTAACCTGACTTGTACTAGTCTCTCATACGTGATGTAGAGCATCTGGATAGTTACATCGGTACCCTGAATGTTTTCTGATTCTGGATGGCATATGTTTTTAGCTTGGCTTTGGTACAGATATTGGAGACATGTTCCGATCACCTCAGATCCCCAGTCACAGTCCAAAATTGCAATGACTAAATATCTCTTCACTCAAACGTACTCGATGTTATACGATCTACGTGGATTGTTCCACCCGATAACATTCATTAACACTGAATGTGGTTAACAGGTATAGGACAATTAATGAAATAATTTAACTAAACCGAAGTTTCGTTTTTATATTTGAACTTTCTCAAGGCTACAAAATAATAAAAACTCAGTCATTAACAACGTATAAAAACAAAAGGATACGAAATATTTCAAACAATAACAGAAATCTCACCAAGTTCATCAAGTCAACAACAAAAATTGAATTGAAGTAATTAGGTCGAAAACGTGCTCGCAGATCGACCTAATTCCTTTAATTCATTTCTTGTTGTTGACTTGATGAACTTGGTGAGATTTCTTTTATTGTCTGAAATATTTCGCATCCTTGTGTTTTTATACGTTGTTGCTGACTGGGAATTTATTATTTTGTAGCCTTGAGAAAGTTCAAATATATGGACGAAACGTCGGCTTAGTTCAAATAAGTCTGTTTATTAATTGTCCTATAATACCTCTTGACCACATTCAGTATGAATTATCAAGGACGTGAACCTGATGACCAAACATTCATAAACGTTCAAGGGAAAAAGCCAATCTTCCCACTAAGCAGAAAATTTGTATAGATCATGGTGTAGCATATGTGACTGAATCAGTGGAAAGTTGTGGGACTTTCTGACATCAGCAAATAGCGAGCAATACGAGAGAAGTATACGGGAGAGATCACATTTGTAGGGACAAATCGAAACCGGGTCAGGTACAGAGCAAGATGAACATAAGAAGTTATAGGGTCATCACTTGCTGATAATGAATTATCCACTCCCACAAGAAATAAACGATTTGATAGAAGCCTTTGATGTCTGAGATATGTGAATGTTTCAAATATAAAAATGGTTCATAGTGAAAGACCAAGCAATTTTACATCCCCAACGTCTTCAATAAAATTCAATTCAAGCAGAAAATCATCAAGTACTGTTTTAAAATATTTTCGTTCCGCTTCTCCGGAAGAATAGGACTGAAAGCATGGGATTCAATTAAAATGGTTGAAAAATATCGGAAAGCAATCTAGGTTACAATTGATCTGCGCCCTGTACGCATCGGAATCTGTTTTCACGTTCTGATTACAATCGCCTGTAGCTGAAAGAGCCATTGCCAATTTGAATCCATTTCGGCGGATTTCGAGAGTGGTGTGTTTGTTGTCTTTTGGCCCGCTAGGAAAGAAGGGGCAATTAGGATTTCGTGATTTATTCTTATATTGACGGCTTACCTGGGAATTTAAGGTTTTCTGCTCTGTCTGCAAAACGGAATTAGGTTTTCCGCCAGTGTTGCGAACATTGAACAAAAAACAGTAAGTCAGAAAATAGAATATTTTTGATCTCATTCATTTTCATATAAGAACTGTCCAAATTATAGTTGAAGAAAATAAACTAATAACTAATAATAATTCTAGGTTGAGTGGGTAGGAGAGGTGTCACGCGTTCACACCACCCCTTCCTCTTATTGTCGAGATCTTTTCACTTGACAAAAAAAACTTTCATTTTGTACTTTAGATGCGGATGGTTGTTTTAAAAGGGGTTTCATTGAACTGTGACCTCAAAATCTATTGTGCCTTCCATAAGTGCTTTTCCCTTGAACCCTTGATTGCGTAGTCTACAGCTGACCTCAAGTTATTATAATAATTGTTATTTTAATAATTTTGTATAAAAAAATGAGAGTTCTAGATATCGAAGAGAATCTTCAATAAATTGAGTGATTCGTGGGCTCAAATATTCCTATTCGAAATAGTTTTGTGGTACCACAGTTTTAAGCTTTTTCTTGGCGAGGGTTCCCTCTCAGATGATTATAAACTGCTCGTCACTTTTAAAAGCTCTTCTTATCGACTATCGAATAATTTCTTACAGCTCCTTCAAGATTGATCAGGATTAAAGATAGAGGGTGAAACAAAATTTTGTGCATGTTTAACAAAAATTCTCCAACCTGCTATTTTATCCGAAGACCACGTTGCTCTTATTTCATGCAATCATTTTATAAATAGCAACCATACCTCGGGACGTTTTTGAGTTTTTGCCAATAACTACAAGTGTTTCGGAAAAAATATTTTTTTTTGCATTTTTGTTTTGAACCAACTAATTTTTGAATGATGAATTGACGAATGCCGTTTTACGAGAATGGGAGGCTATTCCCCAATTTTTCATACATAATTTAGTGGACAGTATACCGAGGCGAAGGGTCAGAGGAGGCCCAACAAAATATTAATAATGTATGGTGTTTTTTTGTTGTTGTGAATAAGCTGTATTAATGTTCTGTTCGCTAAGGTTTCGAATTTTTAGCGTAGACTGTAAGTTCAAAAGTAATAAATTGTTAATTGTTTATGGGTAACTTCGTATGCATACCTCCTACAACACGAAGCACTGCTAAAAGGCTTCTTTGAAATGCGTAAAGGCTTCCGTTTGCAAGACTTTCCCAAAATTAGTCAGTTCGAAACGAAAATTTAAAAAAAATATATTTTTTTCCGGAACCCCTGTAGTTATTTTGTTAAACACACAAAATTTTGCTTCACCCTGTATCTTTGATCCTGATCAATCTTGAAGGAGCTGTAGGAAATTATTCGATAGTCGATGAAAAGTGCTTTTGAAATCTGGGCTGCAATCATGAGAAGTGAAAGTAGTAGTAGTAGTAACTGTATTTTATTGTACTATGTTACAAATGGCCATCGACAGAAATGGAAGTTGATGCAAAATTTCACTATTAACGTTTCGAGTGACGAGCAGTTTAGTTCTTTTTGAACATCATAATATAATCTGTATTTTATGCAGATCAGTTTCAGCATAACCGTGGACTGCTCGATATGTAAAAATTTTATGCTGTTTAAGAAGGAAAGTCAGGCATCATAATTTGGATGGTTAGGAACACATGGAAGTCGAGTGGAAGGAAGCTCGCTGCATAATGACCACCTCTCAATGAAAGCCGACAAACAGGACAATTCTCGGATTATAGCTTGTATTTTTCCCGGAAAATATTCTGTTTTCTCGTGTTATAATGTGTTTGGTTTATCTAAGGGAGATGATTACCCATCATCAGGGTCTCTTCAAACATCTGAAGTTCCGAAAAATCACCACTTGGATGTTGGATGGTCTAACCTGAAAGAAATCTTCACGATCAGAGAGCAATGCTGAGAATTTAAATTTGAATCAAGGACAAGATTACGTTCCAAAAATAGCCACTGAACATGGTGTTGAAGTCTACCTAGAAACCCACTCGGCAACGAAGGAACTTCTTTGTGAAAGAGGAGAATACTGTTGGAATAGGTTCACCCGTTCAGTACCCAGAAATATCTTCATTAAATGTTAGAAGGGAGAATTAGGTATTCTTAATGACAGAACGTACTGGATGAAGAGAGCGCACTTATGAAGTCAACCCCCAAAATTTTTGAAACTCCCTCCTACAATAAAAGTCTGCCTGCTTCCTTGGGTACGATTAGAAATATGAACCCAATAATAAAATTCATCAGAAAAATACTACCAAACTAAAGAATTAGATTCAAGAATAAGAATTTCTCTTGAACCTCTATTTCGAAAGCATTTCACATGGAAAGTTGACCCGAAAGGAGTTGGCATCGAAAGATTCAATTTCACAATTCATTGTTTAATGAGGGTAGAAATTTTCGTCAAGACATGCCATCAAATATACCCTAGAATCAAAGAGTGCTCTGATGACATATCCTTTCTACATCAGAACGTTCAATCAACTTTGAACCCGAAGAGGTAATCGACCCAGCTGGAATATGAATTCAAAACTATGTAATCAAGGGCTTTCAATTGACAAGCTTCTATTTCGGTGGACAAACAGTAAACAGACATGGAGGTTAGGCTTACTAACCAATAAGATATGATTCAATCAATATGTCAGTGAGGAAAATAATTGGGATATCTTCCATCGATAGAAAGCTGGAAGAAAATATTATTACTGTGATAACCGCTAACACAACACCTGTAGAAAACAAAACTTTTTCGGAGAAATTTGAAGAGGTTCTAAATACTGTTTTTCAGGCTCAGAAGACAGTAATTAAGTTATTTTTGGAACATACTTCAACACAGATCTGTTTGACTTGTTAAATCAGTGAAAAATGAATAGAAGTACCTATTCTACAAAAACTAAGAAAACACGATATTAACGAGCAGTGTACTCAGATCTAAAAACGAAAACATAAAAAACTGAAAAATGAAACCCTATACTCAATGAGTTTTATGTATATATTTCAATGCATTCTGGGTTTCTGTGAAACCCCTCATGAGCTATTCAAAGCTTTTGCGAGTTAGAATGATGGGTGTGTGTTCTGTGTTGGCTTTGGTACTGTATCCTTACGTCACATTAGACACAGCACTTTTCATTGTTTACCCAACAGTGAACTTATTCGGGAAGCAATTGAAGCTAATGATAGATTCAGACAATGACTGAAAGTTTATGGAGCATAGTTCAATCCATCGAAAGCCAAGGTACCAGAGCATTCCTCATTTTCCAAAATCCCGAAGATGAGATGACTGACAAATTCAACTTTCATCTTTTAAAATTTGATAAAAACATGATTAAAGTGAAAATATGTCAAATATTCCACAACACCAAAATAGATTTCGTGTTCAGACAGTCGAGAACGAATCTACGACGACGGCCTAAATGCTCGAAAGAACATGTCACAGTGAACGATGGCCGCGAAAGCCTCAACTAATTCATTTCTCAAGAATGTTTGATTTTTCATACTTCAAGGTCAAAAGTCCAATTGCTAAATGAAATTTCTCTAGATGTCGAGTAAAAATTTCAGACTCCACCAAGTTCCTTGTAGTTCATGTACATTGTGAGTTGAGATGGGATGTATATATAGAACACTTAAATAAAATACTGAATTTAACTATTCATGCCATTATTATTTTGCAGAAGTCTCTTGATTTGTCCACCCTGAAGATTGTATATCATAGTTTTCATATGGTATTATTTGTTGTCGAAAAAGCTTTGTCACTGAAAGCCTTTTTGAAAAACGAAGGTATACTATAAGATCTATCATGAATATGAAATACACGCAGTCGGGTAAGGGTGTTTTCCGGGTGAACAATATACACACTTTAACGGGTTTATATGTATGCAGCCGTATTAAGTTTTTAATTCAACATCAAGAAATATATGAAAACTAGGCAAATGGACTGTTACTTCTTGCCAATATGTAATTTGACAATGTCACCACATAGTGCAATGTATATGTGCATGAAACTGTATAATGCCTTACCAAAACATTTTCAAAATATGAAGACAGAGAAGTTACTACTTCATTGAGTCAATTATTCCATATTTTAATGGGGGACCATATAGCTTTCAAGAATATTCGTATTATTGTAGAGCCTAGTGTAATAATCGTTTAATTTAACTGGAGATGGCGAGATGACATTTTTTTTTTTGTACTGAGAATTTAATAAATTTATTTATCTATCTTTGTGTAAACTGTATAATCTATTGGATATAATAGTTTTTTCTAACTATGCAGAATGAGCTCCTATTCCAACATGAATAGGACGAAGGAGCGAGTTTCTGAAAGAATAAGTGTTGAAATTGCCTTATTTAACGAGTATGAGACTATGTATTAGTTGTTTCAGTGAAGTTTTGTGAAATACTTTCGAAATTCAAATAAAATTTCAGATTAGTGACTTTGATACTGTTTCTTGGCAATTGGTGTGACTTACGGAATTTGACAGATTACGGAATTGGATTTGATTTGATTTGAACATTGAGGAGATCTGAGAGCCTTAATGAGTTTTATTACAGCACCAGTTTCAGTACTGTGATGAACTCATTACAATACTGAATTATGAAGAGTCATTTATATTCTATTCTGTAATATACAACAGTTGCCTAATGCACTTTTATGTCAGTAATGGATTTCAATTTAGTATCAGTAAGTGCTGTAAGTTACGCCGCAGGGGGTTGGAATCAGTGGGTCAGATATCCCAATCTCGGTCCAAAAGATCTTTGCTGTGGGCGACCAAAAGCTCGCAGCTCTTGAACCGAGAGGTAATAATCTCCAATCACGTTCCGATTTCAACAACATGGAACATCGACAAAGTTTGCACTGAAAGGGTCCATGGCGGTAATAACAATAAATCACATTTAAACCTGAAAGCAGCAGGAAGCATTTCATCTGACTCTACCGACATGGCTATAAATATCTACGAACTCCTAAAATTTTCAGATATAAGTGTATATCGAGAATAAGCCATTGGAAATTGGCAGCTCCGCTAGCGAGGTTCCTATCCGAGAATCATACAGGGCAATTTATCATAAACGCAGGAACTTGGCGCAAATGAACGTATATTGCTTGAATTTGAAATTGCTGATAGCAACGATAAATCGATAAAAGTCTGGGAACTGTCGCATGCTATAAGTACCCTTGAATGTCAGATTCGAATTCCTCAAGAAGGTTTATATAAGCTCTTCGTGTTTATAATCGCGCCTTTGAATGAATCTCATAAAACATATCTCCACTAGAAAATTAATTGTCGTCATCTCATTAGGGTAAACTTTTTCAATGAGTTGTTCATGGATATTGCGGAATGAAAATGAAACTCATGAGCAATTCGGCACGTTGATGAGGAGATGTTTCGTTAAACAAAAAAAACTACAATTGATATGTGAATGCAGGAAGAACATCTTGTTACTCAAAAATCGTGAATGTGTACGATTATATCCTATATTTTAGGACATGGGATAAATTTGCTTTTACATTGAATATGTGTGCGGCCAATATCGAACTCATGTTGAAGGCTATCAACATCACAAAATACCGTTGATTTGAAAATCCATGAAAATTTATTTATTTCTTATGGATTTTCAAAGGAGCCAAATCAAACGAAGAAGTTAGTACAAAAGTGGAATAATATTCACAGGAATTTGGACAGAATATGTAATCAATTTAATTTCCTATTAATACATCGCCAACGTTTCGAATCTTTTGTCATTCTTTTTCAAGGCTAAAATATAAAATATAAACATTAATTCTGAACAAACCTAAGTAGCAAAGATCTGTAACTCACCTCATATTTTCATGGAATTAAATTTGTTTAGTTTTACTAGAGATTTGACCGTTTTGATGTTGAAAGAAAGTCGTATTATTCAAATTATATAGATCTGAAACATCATGAGTAATGTGTTGTTGATGTGATAAGAGAGGAACAGATCTGTCTACCGGTGAGTTCCGCAAGTCAAATCGAGCACCATGCAGATGGTATTCAATTTTTCTGTACACAATCACTACCTCAATCGTTTTCATTTTTTCCGTTCTTCTGCAATGGTCAAAAATTAAAATCATCAAAACAAGATACTAGACACAACGTAAAAACAACGGTAAAAGGTCAGTAAAATTTGTTAAAAATTATGGTGGATACGCCTGTCAATGAAATAATATTCCGAGTTATTACTTGAATTCATACTTCTCAAGTGACAGACCCATCGTTAGTGTTCAGAATCAGACCATCATAAATCACACTCAAATGTTGGACGTCTTCCGTTTAGTTCACTGTGTTGTTGGACCTTATATGAATCATCTCACTGATTAGGCGTCTTCTGTAGATAGGTTCATAATCCAGAACTTTGACATTCTCGAAGTTGATTTTGTGTCCTTCAGTATGGGCGTGTGCCGCAAGCGCTGTTTTTTGTACGCTGTTTGGTTTTTCTGTATCATTCTTATGTTGTCTTATCCTCTCTTGAAGTAATTGTTTTGTTTGGCCTATGTAGCATTTTGAACAGTTGTTACTTTCAATTTTGTATACTACTTCTGTTGTAAAATTGGTGTTTTTTCTTTTAGTTTTGTGTAAAATTTCCTTCTGTTATCTAGAATATTATAGAATGCAGCAGCCCCATTGTACTCTCTGAAAATTTTTTCTATTTTATAGGATAACACCGGATAAAATACTAGTTTGAAATATCTTTGGGATGTTGAGATTTGTGATGTCGATATTTCCTGAGGAATGTTTAGTGTGTTTACATCCCTAGTGGATCCGTTCAAGCTGATAGAATGTTCCTCTTGTTTAGCTCTATTGAAGACGTTTATGCAGGTTTTAATGTAGTAATTTGGATAATTGTTCTGTTTCAGGATTTCAGTTACTTTTTTCAGATTATCTGTTCTAAACTCACTATTACTCAGAGAAATTGCCCTATTTATTAAATTTCTTGCCACGTTCTTTTTTTGGGAGAAGCTGTGATTGGAAAGAAAGTTTACACATCTACCTGTGTTTATTGGTTTCATGTACCAATTTGTTTTCAATTTACAATTTTCCCTGATTACTACAATGTCCAAAAATGGGATACTCTGGTTTTTTTCCCTTTCTAAAGTGAATTTTATTTTTTGGTGGAATGAGTTGAAGACGTCCAGAGTTTCTTCGATTTTTGCTTCAGGTAATAGAAGTAGTGTATCATCTACATAGAGTTTCATAATAGGAATGTGGAAATCTAGTTTAGAAACGGCATATTCGAATAGTGCTTGCATAACTAAGTTTGCAAAAGTTGGGCTTGTTGGTGATCCCATAGCTGTCCAGTCGATTTGTTCATATAAAACACCCTCAAATGCGAAATACCCCCCTTCGAAACACAAATCAACAAGATGAATGAACTCTTTTTTTCTCAAACTTGTAAAATTTTTTATATAGTGCCATTGATTTTTTAATGTGGTGACAACTAATTCCTTTGGTATGATCGTGTATAAGGAAACTACATCCAATGACACTAATTCATAATTATTCGGTACAACTGTTGATCTCAGTTCTTCGACTAACATGAACGAATTCTTTACATTAAATCTTGAGGTGGACAGCACATTATTAAGTATTTCATGTAGAAATCTCGCAATCTTGTAGCTGGGTGATTTCATGCTACTAACTGCTGGTCTTAATTTCAGCTCTTTTTTATGGGTTTTTCTAAGAAAGTAAATTTTTGGAGCTATACTATTGTGTGATATTAGCATCTTATATTGTGATTCGGATAAGATTGATTCTTTTTTTAGTGATGTCAGATAATTGTTCACCTTGTTTTGGATCTTTCTGGTAGGGTCTGATGTTAATTTTTTTATATGTTTCTTCATCATTTAACATGTTTTTAGGTTCTGTTACATATTCATTTTTATACATTATTACTGTGGTGTTACCTTTGTCAGAGTTACTTATTATTATCTCCGGATGTTCTCTGATGAATGTAGCTGTAAGATCATAATGTTGTTTGAATGGATCTTTGGGAATTCGGTTCATTCTCATGAAGTTGTTGATTATTCCCACACATCATCCTCTGATCTGATTTCTTTCTTCTTCTTCTTGTATGGCTGTTTGTGTGAAATTCTCTATATCTTTGATTAGTTGTATTTTAGGTATGTGATTAGGTACGATCTGTTCCTCTCTCATCACATCAACAACACATTACTCATGATGTTTTCAGATCTATATAATTTGAATAATACGATTTTCTTTCAACATCAAAACGGTCAAATCTCTAGTAAAACTAAACAAATTTAATTCCATGAAAATATGAGGTGAGTTACAGATCTTTGCTACTTAGGTTTGTTCAGAATTAATGTTTATATTTTATATTTTAGCCTTGAAAAAGAATCACAAAAGATTCGAAACGTTGGCGATGTATTAATAGGAAATTAAATTGATATACATATTTTGTCCAAATTCCTGTGAATATTATTCCACTATCAAAAAGCATGGACGTAACCAGTAATCAGTATTTAGTACAAAAGGTTCACCGTATATATTTGCGTATTTCAGTATATCCATTCCCATTTTTTTTTTCAAATTCTAGTCAAGTTCAAGTCGCCTAAAATTCCTCAGACGTCAACTACTCCGTTTCAATCATTATTTTGTCACGATATGAAATTTCAAAATCAATTCCTCAACGTTTTTTCAAACTGTTTTCAAAAGATTAACAAATTTTCTCAAATAACTCTTATCATTATTTTCATATTCAAAATTCATTAAAATTTTCACTTAAGATTAATTTCAAGCCGGTCCTGTATTTTCATATTGTTGCCTCGCACCTAAGTCATAATATTTCGTATTATAGTAAATTTTGATTCGAACATTGGTACCACATAAATTTTCCGAACATTGATTCTGAACCCATAGTCGTATCACAAAGATTCATTTTCTTCATATTATTCTTTTACCTTCGTTCCTGAATTACTTTCGATATTTCAATTCAAATCTGTTTTATTTATGTTGAATATATAGATGATACATTCAATTAAAAATAATAATAATTATAATTTATTCCTCCTTTAAGACATTATATAATGTATAGGAATAGTCAATGAGAAAAAAATAAAACATAATGACAATACAAAAAGAACAAAATTGAAATAAAATGATATAGAAAATTATTAGAATTTAAAAAGACTATAATCATAGCACTAGCAAAAAACTCTTGAATGCTTCAAAAACAAACACTTTTCAATTCAGAGTTATATTACTGCCTTCTCAAATCGTCTATCGCCAATTTCCTTGCAATGTTTAGGCAAGTGATTATACAATTTAATTCCCGTGAAGGAGGGTGACGACTCATACTTTTTAGTATTTTGCTTGGGAATACATAAAACATCCTCATGCCTGGTATTATAGTCATGAAACTCAGTACATGTTTTAAGTTTTTTCAAATTTTGATGAACATAAATAAGACAATTCAAGATGTATATCGATGGAAATGTCAGTATTTCATTTTCCTTGAATATAGGGCGGCATGAGTCTCGAGGCCTCAGGCTGAAAATGAGACGAAGCATTCTTTTTTGTGCAACAAATACACGACCTACATCTGGGGATGAACCCCACAGTACCCCGTTGTAGCAGAGGTGGTGTAAGTGTAGGTGTAACGAGAGAATCCACTGATAATGAACTCTTCAGGCGAGAAACAGCAAAATAGCTCTTTTACTGCATACGTGGTAGGACCATCTAAACCTACTATCAACGCGAACTCGCAGAAAACTGACACACTCCGATGAAATGAGGCTGAAGTTAGAGAGGGTAACCTCGAAATCAAGACCGTCCCTAACCTGAAACTTGATGATTTTGGTTTTAGCCGAATTCACAATCAAGGAGTTTCTTTGGCATCATATATTAAAACTTTTGATGAGAGTTTCGCAAATCTCGTCAAAATTACGAGCTTTTATAGCCAAGGACGTGTCATCCGCAAAGAGAACTATAATAATGCAAGACACAATTATTCCGATATCTCATTTTTCAGCTGATAACATCGTTTTTGAAATATTTCAATAAGTTTCGTCGATCCGTTAATTGATGCGCCTCTGGAGTGAAGAAGATTGTAGGATATTTTCAGCTCTCATATTGGTGCTTCTGTTTTTCATTTGCGTCGGTCAGTTTTTTTTTATATAAAAGCAGATTTCTCTCAGTTGTTAAAATTCCTTTCTTTTCGCTGAAAATTGGAAACACGCTTTCAAAGCGATTTTTGGTAACGATTTTGTTAAAAATTTAATCGTTCATAATTTTGGAAGTTGTCTGTTTGATTTATCGGCCTTGCGGATTTTGCCAAGAGTTTTCATTATAATATTCTCCGGATTGGAAAGAAGAGAAATAGTATTTGGAAATAATATTGTATCATCGGAGACGATCGCCGGGAACGGAAAACAAGACGCTGTGTATCTTTGGACTTATTACTTTATCATCGGAGACGATCGCCGATATCGAAAAATTATACTTTTCTTGGTTCCCTAATTTGACGAAAACCACGCGAATACAGGACCTGCGGCACGCACACCACAACGCCATTTAGATTTTGGATCTAGGAGATAAGTACCCTTCTCGTTTCTCACCATCGTTTGATTTCGAATCATTGGTTTTAGTCAAGAACTTTAAATTGCTATTTCCTAGGATTAATTGTTTGAACATTATAATTTTGGATAACCATTGTAATTTTGGATTGAAAATTTTTGTAATATGACCTTGAAAAGTTATAGATTCCATTGCTGAACAAGCCTTGCAAGGCGACGATTTTCAGCGATTTGTTAGATGTTAATATAATTTGTCAATAAAAATTATTGTGAAGTTTATTGATTTATTATTTCTGTTGCTGGTTTAGTTGGTTGATTCGAACGTCACAATTTCTTCTGAATTCTGATTCCCAAAACTTGAAAAATTTCATCTCCAAAAGTGTTGAGCATATTCACTTTCATACCAAATGTTCCCTGTCAATTTCTTTGAAGGGATCGCGTTTACTGTGCGCCCACGAATTTTTCATTATCCAGTCCCCCACCTGTTTTGTTAGTGTCCTCAGCAGATATTCCCTGTATCCAACATAATTCTAGAAAAAAATATTGATTTTTATTTGCCTGCTCTGCATTCAACCCAACTCAAAGCACGAAAAAAAATATTGTCGTATTCTATGCTTTTCCCGATTTATTACGCGCGAGTTTTCCACGAACGTGATTATTCAGAATTATAAATTTTCACAAATTTATCAAAACATGTTACGTTTGCGTCACTGATTAAAAGCAAACATTATATCAAAATTGTTACTGAAATGAAATGACAACATCCAGGAACGTATTATTTGATCATTCCATTTCCACGTAATGTGATTTTCTTCTCGAAAAAATCAGAATTTTCTGCATAATGAGAACATGAATTTGTCATTTGAGCTTTGATATCGATCAGATTCCTCACTTTCCAAAATTTCAATTGTAATTCAAATAGTATGAGATCCGAACAAACATAGACTTCACTGACAGGACGTCGACAAGGATGAAGAAGAGGAGAATTAAACCGAATCAGTTCCCATACTTCCCCACCACAGACTGAAGCCCACTTCACCCGAATTACACTTCCAGAATATCACAATTAATTTTGTGAAATACCTTCGACTCAGAGTGGATTCCAGACTGAACTTGGAACAATCAAACTGATCGTAACATACGATTGATATAGCACCACAGCAAGAGCAAACCACTTATGCTCCATTACATACAGAGACGAAGGTAGCAGTATCAGAGCAGCGGGAAAGATTTGCAAGATGATATATACAGGTGCCCCGAAAAGACCACTTCAAACGAAAACGGGATCTAGATAGGAATATTTTTCACTTCGAATACTTTCTCTCATGTTTAAGAGTCAATTCACTACTTTTCGAATTAGTTGTTTCCGGGAATATTGTTGAATGATTGCTTTATTATGCACTGAAAAATAGCACAAAATCTCATGCAGGGATTCTGTAAATAAATGTTCAAAATTAAAGTTTTGAAGACAGTGTTTTTCAATTCGGTCTGAGGTGATGTGAAAAAAAAAGTACCAGACTTTTTCTGTATATTATGATGAAAATACAGGTCATGATTCTGACTAAACTCCAAGGGAGCTATGGACCCTGGATGAATTTGAACTTTCTTTTTCCTCAAAAGCAATCATTTAGTTAATTAAAATTTGATAATCTCAACTTTCCCACGGTACTCTTTAAGCGAAATTCTGAGCGACAGAATTTTTTCGCTATCTGACACCACGTTTTAAACAACAGTTTTTCTGAAAACCTCTGGACTCATTCGGTAAAAAAAACCGGTTGAAAAAGACGTCAAGTTTGAGGGAAAAAAACTTTGTTCTCATAAGTGGGGAGGCTTTAAGGAACATCAAGCTACCAAATTTTTCTATAAATTAAGCTTTTCCCCCAATATTGAACATGATACAGTCCATCAACTGAAAAAATAACAAAATAACATTTTTTGTTGTTTTTTCACGTTAATGTGACAGGTGAAAAAAATTACTTTCTAATTGAACAAAACAGATTTTTGTAGAAAATTTTCTGTAGAAAAAAAATCGCTTTTCGGCTCTCCAGGCGACCAGCATTTCGGGAGTTGAGTGAAAAAGGATCCTTTTGCATTCAAAACTGAATACGTATTTCGAAAGTCGTAAGAAGGAAATTAGAGTTGAATGAATGGGATATTCGACATTTACATCGTTCTAGCTCTAAACATTCTCCGTGAGCTTAATGGAAAAAAATCCGAAAAATTAAAAAAATTTTTTCTTCGTACTTTATCCAGAATTTGGTTTTTTATTTTCTATACTACCAATTATTCACTGAGATGCAGCCTGTTGAAAAATAATTGAAAATTTTTCTATTTCCTTTATTGGATCGCGAAGTTTATCAGCAATAAAAATTTCCTAAATATGTGGTAAAAAATACTTTTCAAGCTCAAAAAACGGAGTCTCTAGTTATTCGTTCTCAATAGTTATTACCCCCCCCACATCAGGAAGAGCACATTCTGATCTATATTCTGTTTTCATTTGACGTGTTCTTTTTGGGACACCCATTTCACAATGCGGCCACCATATGTAACCTGCAGAGATTGGAGAGATTGAGAAGGTCTCAATTTTTGCAACCTTGAAAATATTAGCTTCTCGAACAACCCTCTACACAATCCTTCTAATAAATTGCTTCACCAATATACAAATCTTCGCAATTTTTTTTTAACCGGCTTTCATTTTGAGAAACTTTTTTCAGCGGAGGCTGCAATCACCGGTATGATCATTAAAATTCGAATGGATAAACTTCTTGCATGCTGTTTTTGCTATATATTGAAAAAGCTGTTTCATATCTTCAATGTAGACTGTACATTTGTACAGGGTATTTCAAATTGCTCGATTTTGGCTGTTTCTGTTACTAGATAGGTAAAAACGGTGAAAGGAGTGTTGGGCTCTAATTAACAGAAAACACCAGTAGTGGAAACCGCTTCATCATATTTTTATTTGATTCGAAGATATAACAAAATTGTGATATTTTATCGATTTCTAAGTTATATCGTAAAAAAAAATTAATATATCGCGAAACGGTTTCCATTTAAAGTATTTTCGCGAAAATCGAGCCCATTAAAAATGTTCCCTATCTATACCTTTTCAACTTCAAATTGAGACTTATCGCATTCAAATTGGGATTGAACAAATTGGAAATGAGAAACACAATCGAATTAGGAAAAAACACATTCAAAATAGCACTAAACAATTTCAAAATGGTTATCACAATCAAATTGGAGTTTAACAAATTAATATTGACACTAAACTATCACATATTGAAAAAAGTAGTTTTATTTCATATTTCGAGAGAATTATTCTGAAGTAACTGAGAATCGAAATGAGGAAAAAATGCAAAGGTGTATAAGAATGTATGAAAAATTTCTTTGAAAAATGTGAGAATCAAAACTCTGCAATCTTCTGTATTTTACTTGAGGTTTTCTCTTCCAGTCTTTGGATCAAAAATCAATCAGAAAAAAATTTTAATACATAATAAAGGAAAGACCACTGAGTAAAATTTGTGCACAAATTGGCCAAATGCCAAATCCATTCAAAAACTTGTTACCTCACAATAGAAAAAGAAATAACACATCAAACTTTCAAAGATTGTAGAAAATTCCATTTATGAAAGTCTTCAGAATCATGACAATTCTCTATAAAAAAAAAACATGTCATTCCCCAATATGAGATTGTTCAGTCCCATTTTTAATGTGTTTATTCCCATTTCGATTTTGTTTATTAATTTGAAGTTGCTTATTTCCAATTCGAAATTGTTTAATCCCACTTTGAATGTGATTAGTGTCAATTTGAAGTTGAAAAAATATAGACCAGGAATACCAAAAACAGTCAAAATCAAGCAATTAAGGATACCCTGAGCAGTTTCATCGCTGCTTTCATAGTCAATTATTCATCATGAATTAGGGCGGTAGAGATACGCTCTTGTCACCCTCAGGTGCCGACCAGAGTTAACTGATCTAAGTAGGTGTCAGCAAATATATTGCACTATCGAAAGTTGATAAGTTAGCTGGGAGGTACGAAATGGAAATCGTCGTCAACAAAGAAAAAAGTCTTCATATAGATTCATCTGTGAATAAAATGATTAATCTTAGAGTGAAAGGGGATCATCGAACCGCGAGGCCCTTGAGGGAGCGGGGCCCACGTCGCCCACGCCCAGTTACGCCACTGCTGGAAGACTCCGGTAGTAGGTAGGCCTTTTTTAGGATATCCAATGAATTTGTTTTCTTCTTCTTCCTTGCAACCTACATGCGGATGGATCCATTCTCCCAATGTTTTCGAAAATAATAGAAAGTTTAATAAAGAACAGATTAATAAAATATTTCGAGAAGAACAACTTTCTCACGAAACAACAACATGGATACAGAAAAAAGAGATCAACTATCACAGCTCTACTTGAAGTTGTCGAGAAAATTTCAGAGGGTCTTGATGGAGGTAACGAAGTCGAGCTCAGTTTATGCGATCTATCGAAAGCTTTTGACAATGTTTCTCATGAGGTTCTTTTGAATAAACTAGAACATTATGGAGTACGAGGCCTGCCCCTTAAATTACTTGCTTCTTTTCTAGATGGTAGACAGCAACAGGTTCAGATAAAAGAAAAAAGAACATCCTGGATGAAAATACGTAAAGGAGTTCCTCAGGGGTCCATACTTGGACCATTGCTTTTCATCATTTATTTAAATGACCTTCCAAACAATATAACTTGTGACTGTGTTTGTAACTATGCTGATGATACTTCCTTTCTGAACATCTCAAAACACTCAGTAAGAACGAACACGGAGAGGTCCCTCAAAGAAGCAGAATCATGGTTCGACTCAAACGGTCTTCAATTGAATAGGGAGAAAACCAAAATTTTGCGGGTACGATTACATACTGGATCAAATGACATCAAAAGTGCGAAGTTTCTTGGTGTACAAATTCAAGAGAATTTAAAATTTGATATTCACATAGAGAATCTTACTAAGAAGTTATCATCGGTGATATTTCTCTTGAACAGACTGAAACGATTAACAACTGAAAGCGTCCTTATGGATTACTACTACGCTCTTTTCCACAACGCCATGTCCTATGGCATTCTTATTTGGGGAGATGCACCCGAATCGAAAACTGTTTCCCTGAAGCAGAAGAGAGCAATAAGAACTCTTGCAGGAAATAATAACACCATCTCCTGCAGAGACTATTTCAGAAAGTTCAACATTCTGACTTTTTACTGCCAATTCATTTATGCTTGTTTGCTTCATGTTCACGAAAATAAGCATAAATACATCCAAAGTGGTGAATTCCATCAGTATGCCACACGTTACAGACAAGATCTCTGCATTCCTTACCACAGAATAAGTAGAACACAGAAAGCATCAAATTACTTAGCAATTAAATTATATAATCACCTTCCGGAGGAAATAAAACAGTCAAACGGTTTCAAGAAACGTCTCAGATTTTTTCTGACAACGAAGTGTTACTACTCAGTCGACGAATTTATGTCTGATGAGGTCATGTAATGAAAAAACTGTTAATGATTGTTCAACTTTTGTGATTGTTGTTTCTCTTTTGATTATCTCACTTGACCATTATTGTTACCATTTGTTTGTTATAATTAGCATAATAAATTTGATTTTAAATTTGATTTAATTCTGAAATGTAACTATCTACGCAATAGGTCCACACTTTGTGTTTCTAACTAATAGAAATATGGTCATGAATGCTTCAAATCATCTCATTTTGCATTCCATTTGAAATTTCTTTCGACGAACCAAGCATTCAGTAGATCCCATTTTGAGGTCATGAATTAACATGACTGTGATGTGACCCTCTGTTTCAGTCTTTTTCAAATGATTATTCAATATATTTTATGGCTCCCTACAATGAAAAACAACGAATCGAAGTTTCGTTGTAGATCTAACTCTATCTGCAGGAAGTGGAACCGACGTTGATGGCTTGAAGCGGCTGGGCTCCAGACCAGAAAACAAGCAGGACGAGAGATAAACTTCGGTTTCGGTCTGAGAGTCCCTGGTTCGCATTCTGTTTGAGTAATTGGCTTTTCTTTGAACGAGGCTATGCGAAGTCGAGGTAATTCGTGAAACTTGTAGTGGGTTACTACATTCCGTTGCGAATTCAGATAGTTCCTTATGCATACGGTTCGATGAAATATATGGACGGAATGGGAAATAGACCAACAATTTGTTTTGCAATGATCGATACTTGCAATGATGTGAGGGTGCTCTGATGAGGAGTTTCTACCACATTATTTCTGATAATGAAGGAATCGTAGAATGAAAGCGGAGGCCTTTGTGATGGGCATCCTTCTATATATACAAGGTCCTCAGTAATTCAATGTGATACTTGAAAGAGAATATACAAGGCGTCATTTGCAACAAATTATGTCGAGCGGAGTGAAGTTCGAAAATGATTAATTTTGTGAGAACTACTTGACTCCAAATATTCAATTAATCCTTATATGAAAGCTGAGGAGATGTTCATCATTTCTTGACGAAAAGTATTTACTAAAAATTCAGACAACCCGAGATATGAAGGGTCGTGAATGGCTGTAACTATTCGTGTCATAGAATTTTGAGGAGAAAATTGGGAATGGCTCGAAAAAAAATATAATGATTTTGGTGTAAAAAATTTCATCAGTTTTTTTGAAAAGGTAACAAAGTTAATTTTTTCCCATGCATTCAAAACCTATGCCCGGAAGACCGAGCATATATCAGACTTTTTCAAGTTATAGTCAACTCTCGGTATGGAGTTACTATGGATGCCCATTTTCACTCGTGATTCGTGAGCGGACCATGACTTGACTCAACAAATTATAGTTGTGATCGATATATTCTTGATGATGGAATAACAAATTATAGATTGAATTACGAAACTGTTACTTACCTACTGATACAATTACCAGAAAATATATATTTTTTTAATAGCTATTCGAAGACTTATGATCATGATTTTTTTTTCATCTTTCTTCAACAAAAATTGATTAAACGGGATGAGAAATGGGACTTTGATGATGCTCATCATATTGAACATGAACATAAGTATATATTTAGACAATATGGAAACAATGAATTAACGATCCTGCTCAGATTGTCTCCCCCGATTTCTTATGCATTCACGCAGTCACATCTCACTTCTAAAATTGTTACCCGCGTCGACTAAATCTTCGTTGCTGGTGATGCCCTAAACACAAGCTATTTTATGCAACATCCAATATGAAAAACACATGGGGAATGTTCAGAGTCAAATAGATTTTCCAAAATTAAATATTTTCGATGACGAAGCAGAAAATTCCAAGAAAGTTGACGAATCTTCATATCTTTGTTATCATAGAACATGCTTCAATCGATGTTATTTGCTGCAAATGACGTCTGGTATCTACTATCAACTCTTATAGACCACGTGGAATTATCAAACATTCTGTTCAGTCCGCTATAGTTGATAACAAATATTTGTTCTCAGAAACTTGTTTATTGCGTTCTCGTCCAATTTTTGTCTTTGGTTTTAGAATACTTAATTTGTTTATCAATATCACATCAATTTCACATATACATAATTGTAATTCTAAAATTTCTTATAGATATGTATCTATACTGATGGAATAATTCATCGATGCATGGGTAGATGTCACTTTTCGAAATTGTTTCTGCGAATTAATTGTATTTTTTTGTGTGGTGTTCTATAACTTCTGAAATTCAAGTTTCCGATAAAACAAAATATGAAGATTATGCGTTCAATTCATTGTTTCAGGACCTCCGTGAGAACAGATCAGAAGTAAATTGAGTAAATTTCACTTTCATTCGAATTTTTCTTACCTTTTCTCAATTGAATTGAAATGTGAAGTTCTGGTATATCCATCGTTTTTCGAAAATATGTATTTTGAATTAATTTCAGACAATTCCTATAAACAATGAGGCTTCTCATGCCAGTCGGGGATAGAATGTTCTTTTTCTGTTATCATCATCACAAGTTCGAAATGCTTGACATAAATTAAATCTTCGTTCAAGTCTCCGATCATCTTCAGAGAATTTGAAATACTACTTTCAGATTACCTTGACCAGGTTGAATTTAAAGTGTTCGATTGGTATAATAGAAATGAAGCTATGATCTTCTTCTCAAAGTATTCTGATTAACGATGGAAACGATATTACCTGAAGTAATAATGGAAATTTCATATCATGCAAAAATGAAAAAGAGCGAATACAAATGATACTCTCCTTATTCATGAATGCCTTTCAGCGAAACCTCCGCGGATATATTCAATGGAAAACTGCACAGCACACGGCCCTAGGTGACGCAACGAAACAACTTTATAACAGGGAAAACTTTTAATTGTCTCGTTAATTATTTCTTGATGGTTGTTATTCACAAAATTTCTGTAAGAAATATAAATCTCCAGGTTTTCTTGCAGCGGACATTCCTCTCCTCATCCCTATGGGTTTACAGGGTTGTCACCCCTGAACTCTTGACAGGAAATAGAGGGTGAGCATTAGGTACCGCGATTGAAAAATAATTTGTCTTTTTATTTAAGAACTGCCGTTTTTAATTTTTGATGATTCTCTCAAGTATTGACAGGGGATAGATATAAAATAATTTAATTTATTCTGAATAATTGGTTTCTTTTCTAATTTTTTTTCATTTCAGATTGAGAATTGCGACTCATATCGTGAAGAATCTGTTTATCTGAGTCGAATAACATAAAGATTTTCTCTTATATCACACTGATGTCTTTCAACATTTCCCTGATATTTAATATTTTGAAGAATTTTTTTTCACAGGAGAGGTGAGGGTTTTTTTCAGCTAAAGATTTTCCTTTTCTTCAATTAATCATACTCCAGATTCAATGTACAGTATCTGTCTTCGTATAAACGACTTATACCTGACAAACGAACTAAAAAGGAGTGATACATACGAAATCATTAATCTTCATCAAAAAAAACTTAGCCACATCACTTGGTCACAGGCATGAAAAGAAAGTATTCGCATGATACTACTAGGATCCTTCAATAGGTTCTCAGAAAATCATAATATTTACTCTACTGGCTATCTCTTATAGGCACTTCTCTTACCATCTACATGGCCCGAGAAATAATTTCCAAAACTGAACTTTCGTTTTTTACTATACAAAAGTAAAGGAATATTACTGTTTGTAGATCTGGAAGTTTTACAAAAAACTATACCTGCTCACAAAAACCGCATGTCCTTATCTGAATAAAAATGAATTGCTATGCATCAGGTATGCTTCAACTTAAAAACGGTTGGACCAATTTGGCTAATTTTTGGTCTTGAGTTATTGGTGGAATTCCAGGGAAGGTGAGAAAATATAAAAATTCAAGGTATTCATTATGATTTTTCCTCAGAAATGGAGGTGATCGATTATCATTTATTTTCGATGATCAGCGATGGTCGACAATGAAACATCGATATTTTAAAATTGATTTAGCAATATTAATAACATCGTTACATCTATTTCCCGATTTCAATCATTTCATGAAGTGAGGCCGACGCAAAGTTCGCACAAAACACTAATAATATCAATTAATAAATCATAATTAATTAATTAATTTTTCGATGAACATCGGGTATCATGATCGGTTATCTATGTCAATATCAGCTTCGGTGATCATTTATAAAAGTGACATTTCAAGCGTCTAAATGCGAAACCAGACATTTGATGTAAGTATGAGCTGATCCGAAAAAAACGAGAAAAACCTGCCAATATAGTTTTGAATTGAAAATCTTCCACTTTTGACCATTGAAATTACGAATAGAGGCTTTCAGAATTATACTTACGAAACTGAGGGGGATAGACAGATTCATCTCAAAATATATTGCCAGTAACAAAACATCGCTAGCAATGAAAGAGGAACAAGTCGAAAAAATAGTATGAAACTATAAAGTATCCTGTGTTTTACAGAAATCATAATATTCATCCAACGAATATGGCTTACATTTTCTCAAAAAATTTTAAATCTTTTGTTTGAAAGACCTGTGTCAAGAAAAAGTAACCTCCTCTCTACGATAGGTAGAACATTGAGAAATAAAAGGAGTTTGTTCATTAAAACATTCTCATATCGTCTTTCGAATTCAAGATACAGGGTGTTGAAACAGAAAAAATATACGAAATTTTCACGATTTTGTTGAAACTACTAGAAATATTATGATGAAATTTTATAAGAATATGTTACACGGTTCGTACCAAGTTGTTTTGAAACTTTTTTAATATTAGATTAATAAGGCCAAACTTTGAACGATATTAAACATCATTCAATTTTACTACAAAAAGATCCGATTGATTGGCCTCCTCGGTCATGTGATTTCAATCACACAGCTTGGTCATACCTTGATGACAAAATGTATGAAAGAGGGGTAAATTCACCTAAAGAATTGAAGGACAGAATTAAATAACACTTCAATGACCTCATAACTGACTCCCAAGCGGTTTTTTAGAAAGAAGGTAGATTTGTGTATTTGCGAAAACATAAGACATTTTGAACACCTAGTTTTATTGAATTTTTTCCATGTTTCCAGTATTTTTTTAATTTTCTTCGGATTTTTTGTTCAATTAATACTTCTTCTTCTTCTCCTCCCATTTTTATAGTAGGCAAAATTGCCTGTTCATTCAACGCCCCCTTGCCTAATATGCGGTCAGGTTGTCGCTCCATCTTTTTCTAGGCCGACCCGGATTTCTATGACCCAGTGGGGATTTGTCACGTGGTATTCTGACAATTCTTGCATCGCTCATTCTGTCTATATGTGAGTTCCATTCTTTCTTTCTCTCCAGTACCTACCTACCCATTCGTTGATGTTTTCCGTTTTGCAGGTGCTTCGTATGTTCTCGCTTGTCTCTCTGTCCAGGAGTGTTTTTCCGGCAATGCTTCTAAGCACCTTCATTTCTGTTGTTTCCAGCAACCGCTTAGTCTTTGTAGTATCAGGTCGTATTTCAGCACAGTAGGTCATGATTGGTCTGATCGTCATTTTGTATATTCTGGTCTTGGTTTCAGTTGTCATGTTCTTATTTCGCCATATTGTGTCGTTTAAACACCCTGCTGCCCTTGCTGCCTTTACTGTCTGCTCCCTTACCTCCTCGTCAACGTCGCCATATCCAGAGATATAATATATGCAGGGCCGTAGCTAAATTCTTTTTCCAGGAGAGGGGGGGATTGGATTCGGAAAAATATCAAAAAATACGAATTAATGATAAAAAAAATATATTGGTAGATATTAAGAATAAAGTTTATCAAAGAATTAGCTATAAATTAACATAATTAACAAATAATGCAGATTATTTTACAAAAATTGAAAGATATGTATAATACAAGTGCAGAAGGCACTGATATTCCTCCACGAGTTCAAAGTGTCAGAATATAATCGCTGTACGAGTATTATACATTGTTTTCTCCAAACGATTCAATTTTTATTGAAATTTATGAAATATATAAAAAAATAACAATGGTTATGGTTGACGACCTTAGAATTAATTCAAAAGAAGTAATAGGTGAATGCGTTTGAAAATGTTAATATTATCTTTCGACTGTTCCCACTCTTTTCTCAACAAATGTTTTTTCTGACGAACAAGACCAAATAATAATGTAAGTTTTCTCTCACCTGATTCCATGTGTGTGGCTCTGCACTGTTTCTTGATTTCTGAGATTTTTATCAATTGTGCCAAATTTTTGTTTTTTTTCTTTTTGAGATTGACTGTAGTCCCCTTTTGGACATTGTGTTTTTCGTTTTATTTTATTTATTACTTTATTTATTTATTAACTCTGTAATTTTTGTTGTTCTTTGCTTTTTCTTCTATTTTTGTTATTTGTCTTCTCACTAACTGTGTAACGCCGAATAGGTAAGACCAATTGTAATACCCACACTTTTTTCAGAGCCTTTGAAGAAGGTTTTAAATAAACCGAAACGTCGGCAGTTATTGAATTGGTTTTTGTGAAATTTCGACCTGAAACCTATCAACCCCTATTACTTCTTTTGTAAAAAAATAACATTTTTGGATTGAAAAATGTTGATTCGCAGAAATGTTTTTCTCTCATCAATTTGAAAGATAATGCAGAAATTCGTCGCAGGAGACCAATATTTTATCATAATCATCACCATGTAATATGATTTTGTTCTACAAGTTGTGGCAGAATGAATGGATCGATCTGAAACAGAGCTAGAAAAATATCTATTTTTTCTAATTTTGTTTCAAATCCGTTCGGTCTGCCACATTTTGTAGAACGAAATCATTCTAGCACAGTTTTTATGGTTATATTGATGAATGTATTTTTCTTGTCCTTCAGTTATTTTCTGTCAAATTTATGAAAGAAAACAGTTAATCATCATTTTTCAATGAAAAAAACGATATTTATGGAAATTTTTCATTCAATAATGAAAATGCAGATAATTAGATCAAATAATGAATCAATCTAGGACAAAAATAAAAAAAACGAAAGTAAAAATCGTTCATTAGAAACGTGGAAAAATATTAGGTATTCCTACATGCACTCATATTATAAATAACTAGAATTGGAATATTGAATGAATTTCATTGTTATGTTTGTAAATATTATGATAAAAACTTAATGCTAGTTGACACCCCATCGAGAATATGATGAACAGCCGTCGAAAATTATCTTTCAAGTTTTGTAGGCTCTGCAATTGAACCTATTTTCCGAATTTGAGAAAATGATCAAACAAAAAAAATTTACAAAATAAAGAATTTGATTACCTAAAATTAAATACAAATCAAGTCTTTACTTTTAATTAAATAAGGAATGAACAGGTGAAAAGTGAAGTTTTTGATCAAGTTGCGCCCTCATTATGAATTCCGCCCCTAACTGTTTGAATTTGTTCTGGCGAGGATTCATAATCCGTTATTCCGTTCGAATGTTTTTTTATTTGAAACTTCGTAATTCAATTAATAAATGAAAGGTAATGTTTGCCTTCCCTCTATCGAATGATTTTGACGAATAGCCAGCATTTCGGGGTTTCACCGCATAACAATCTCTCCGAAACGATGCTTTCTACAATGCCATCGCTGAAGTTCAAATGAATAGACTAGATTGCATTGCAAGCAGCTCATGTATACTTATATGACTTTATTATCATTTATTTATTTTGAATAAAGTCACTGTACTCATGTATAAATCATATTAAGCAAGTAACATTTGCTTGTGATATTTTGCTATAGTCATTTAATGATGACAGATCAATTTTGCGCACTTTCAAATCTGTTCTGGAGAGGAAAGCTCACCTCCATCCCCACCCAGTAGTGTCGGCCCTGAATATATAACATGTATACATATAATACATTCATCATTATTTTATACCAGCATCGATCATCAATTCATAATTTTCATATCGAAATATTCCGATTCCGAGTTCGATCGGGTTTGATCAAGAGTACCTTTCTGGGGTGAAATTGGGTCGAAATTATGATGAATAAATCTAGTATCAGAGAAGTTATGTTCAAAACAACTTAGTATGACCCGTGCAGCTAGCGACCTCTATGAGAAACAGATATCAAAACAGATTCACTAAATGTATCAGCTTCCTTCCACAACATATTTGTATAAAATTTCATTTCAATGGTGTCAGTAGTCTCGACACAATCGTAAAAAATGTGTATATTCTGTTATTTGCCAACACCTTGTATCTGAAATACAGATGGCCTCACGAGAATATTTTACTGAACAACTTTTTTTCAGTTTTTCATCGGTCCTAGAGAGGGGGGTCGCCTTTCTCCATATTCTATAGAACTAATGACTGATTGAAATATTCATTTATATCATGTTAACTGTCATGACGTAAATTCAATCGAATTGCTGGCTCATCATGAGAGAACCGAATAAATACAGACTGACCACTAACTATGGTCAATAAATCGCAGTATATTTTTATGTTATCCCTGGGTTATTTACCTGTTTTCCATTTCGAATCAGTAACCGAGTAACCTCATATGAACTCACATTTAATTATCGATTTAAATTTAGTCTGGGAGGATTTTACAGTTTTGGAACTCATGTCTTTTCACACCCAATTTGCGAAACGAAATAAATTCAAAAATTTTCGAATATCTATATAGTATAGTATCTATCTAGTAGTAGTTCAGCATCTATTAGGGATTCAATCAGTTGGTGAAATTAATATTGGACGTTCTATCAAAAAAGTGCGGTTTTGTGAGCTATATCAAGATTCCTCATCAGACTGAATGGTTAAATATTCGAAATCATATATTTCTCACTTTCTAATCTGACATTTATCAACAAAAAAACATTGGTTGATTATTTATTGAAGTTTCTTGACATCATCTCTGCTTCACAATTTCAATTCCAGTTCAATTTTGAGCCTCCAATGGACTTCTTTCAACAAAAACTATTTCCAAGTATTGTCAACTGATATAAATATGGCAGGATCTTTCATTTTTGTGAAATAATGTTGATGAAGAGAATCAAAACATTGCTTAGGTACTGGAATGAGTTTTTGAAACATAGATTAATTCAAAATGGTTATCATCGAAATGAATACCATTTTCAATTCCCAGGCTCAGAGATCTTTTATCATGAGGTTGGAGAAATGATATTAGATTTTGTCACTGAGATGAGAGATATACCGGTTTCGGCCTTGTTAGGCCTCATCAGTATCCCGCACATCTCAGGACAAAATCTTCATAAAAAACTTCAGAATTTGAAGTAATTGGTTGTGAAGTAATGTGTAAAATATTACAAAGTACTAAGGTGGTAACATCCAATTGCGTCAAAATGTAGTTTCACATCTCCAATCAAATGCAAAAAAGAAATCTGTACTTCCTCTTTCACTGAATGAAATTTTAGCAGTGGCTCTATTCAGGGCCCGCTTGCTAGTTTCCCAAAGTGATGCAAAAAGCACAATACTTTTTATGACTGTGAAGCCAGATGTTTTTAAGAAAAAGAAAATTCTCTGCCTTTACGGAGGCCACATCGAGATCATTTTTGAAACATAGATGAATTCAAACTAGTAATCATCGAAATGAATACCATTTTCAATTCCCAGGCTCAGAGATCTTTTATCATGAGGTTGGAGAAATGATATTAGATTTTGTCACTGAATTGACCATTAAATTTCAACTTTCAACATCAGAAGAATCCATATTTATGTTTGTTTTTTCAATAGATGGTTATGAAGTCTTTCACAAGTGCATTTAGTTATAACTTTTTCCAAAAGCCATGTGACTTGAAACTATTTATTTTATCATATCTGATAGTGAACCCAAAATTCTTCACCATAAACTTGGAAATGTTGATGAAGACGAATGAAATTTCGAAATTCTTATCGAAAATTCGTATGGCACATTCAAATTTCATGCATGTGAGGAGAATTTATATCTATCAAAAATAAAAAACAAATTGGATTTTCCTAACTTTTAAAATTTCTCTCTATGGAAACGAAAACCAGGGAACATAGCAGATTCACTTACATGATTATTCATTTATTCGAGTTTTTATCTAAAGATATTTTTCATTAAAAGTGACATGATTAGCTATGAGATAGAACACACAGGATTTGCAGGGAAAATGATCAATTGATATGTAACCTCAACTCAGAGATGCACTACATTCCATAAAAAGCCAACAGAATGCTTCACAATTGAGTTCTTCGTCGAACGTTTTCCAATATTGTTTTTCAGACAATCGTGTCAAGTAACAAACTAACAAATCTCCATCGCGTCTTCACGCCCAGAATGATGGGCTCCGAAGGGAAAACAAATGGTAGGTGTCTGTCAGTTCTCCTCCTCACATGTAATAAACAAAAAGGGAATGCCACCAGACAGAAGCCGCCGATAGCGACACCTATCGCAATTGATTTTCTACTGAGCAAGTCGATCGAGAGTGATTGCATTATTCATGGGGTCGTTGAATGTTTACTGCTATTTCATGTGGAGTGTCTCAGACTGAAATATATCCCGGAATATTGAATGAAATTGCTCACTGAAAGGCTGCTCAGCGCGTGAAATAATGCCCTGGAAGTGCCACTGATACCTGCTTGGAGTAGATACTGTTGGAGAATGGCGAATGATGCCGCACAATGCAGGTTTTAATACATGTCTAATTTCAGGGCTGGTTTCGAAGTGGAAGTGGGATTGGTAAACTATCGCAGGATTTGTTGTAGAACATCTAAAACGTGCATGCGAAATTCTAAGGGTAGTCAGTATGATTATCTTGTTTGTTCAGCTGTGTTTATCTCAATGGGATGGGACATGAACAAATGATATGATATTATATGGTAAGTAGATCGAAAAAAATTTAAAACCTTATTACTTCAACTAGTTTGTAGAAAATTCAAATAGTGGAAGAAGAGTCCAGTTGATATATTGGACTATTATATTGTGAATTCCATTTGAAGTAGTAAAAAAAACGATTTTTTCTCATGAGATTGGTGATTGCGAAAATATAAGCCACAAAATCAAATTCGATAGTTATTTTCCTACAAGCGTACGCTTTCAACTCCTTTCTAGCTCACATTTAAATTCGTAAAAAGTCACATTTTCAAACAGTGCAGGAAGACCCCCTGCTATTCCATTCCCGCACACTTTTCAGTGCGGAAAAGGTTAAGCAAGGTTTTTTCTCGAACACTTCTATCAAAGAATAAACTGACTCATGATATTTCTCTATGCATCGATCGTCAACGATGATAATACTATGTTACCGACATCTAGAATTACGTTCGACATTCATGTGTATTATGAATTAATTTAGGTTATCAAATCTGTGTGTTGAATTCAAATCGATCCCATATAAGCGCTTGTAGAAAAAATATTGGTCCTAACTCGTGCAGAAGATGTCTTTCCCGCACGAAACACTCGTTGCCCGAACGAGCTAGGAAAATAATCTTTTCTCAAATTTGTTTTTCCAATATTTCATTATTTTGATTCAGTCGATATTTTCATCATTACCCGATGAACAAACATAACGATCATGAAGTTTAATACAATGTAAGAGAGCTTCCTGGTAACCCGAAAGCTCCGAAGAGGTTTGTAACAGCAGCACCTTTTGAATTGAAAGATGAAATGTATTCGAAGAATTTTGGCCTGATAGTAATGAAGTAAAAAGATTGAATTTTTACAAATTCCGAGAACTGAATAATGAAATTGATTTTTTATTAAGTACAAACTATTAAAATTCAATAATACACCTATAAACGTCCACTGCCTCTCGATGGCTTATAACTACTTGGAAGTATTCTCAAATGATATTGATTCTCTAACCATATTGATCTGAGTATTGCACATGTTTTTGAATGTGCAGCCCTAGAGTACAATTCAAATTGTGACTACAAATTGATAATTATATGGATATATAGACCAGACACACCTTCACAAGCTGATGGCAATATATTTTTTTGGAGCTATTTTTTTAACAATGGAGGGAAATATCAGGCTGGTTTTAGTGGAGGATTTCAATATTGACCTTTTGAAAATAGAGCCAAATAATAGACGATCAACTGTTGTCTATTATGCGGTTGAGAGGGATGGTGAACGGCCTACCAGGATGGGACCTACCTCATCTACGTGCATAGATATCGTATTCATTAATTTTGATGGTGGAGTAACTATTATTCAACCACACCTGTCTGAGAACAGGGGTGAAAAGTTCGGTTTTCTCATTGATGTCTTACAAGAACCTAAGCTGTCGAATGCTGATGGTTCAGCGATTGAGTATTTCTTCGAGTTTATTTTGTTTTTGATTCGACACGGTCAGAGTTGAATTCCTTGAAGCATGGCAGTATTCCACTGGGCTTGTTCCTGGATCTCTCAAGAGCTTTTGATTGCGTAGACCATGCAATCCTCCTGGTTAAGCTTGAATCATATAGAAATCGTGACAAGCACGATACCTTCAGGAAAGAATACATAAAGTGGTGATCAATGATGTTGAAGGCAATATTCTTCGGCTTCTGTTGTTTCTTGTGTATGTCGTATGTCAATGATCTTCTGATAATTTCAGTAATGCATATGAGATGGTAATGTATGCAGATGGCACAAACTTTATAATAATATTTAACAGTGTTGAGTCTGTGATCTTGATTGCGAGTATCATTATTATACAATGATGCCACAACAGTCACTTGGTTTTGAATGTGGGAAAAATAGAGTGCTTTATTCTCTATCCATGTCGTTGTAGATTTCGAATTCCCCATTACATCAGGATCCATGGTGAAGATATTATCATGAAATATTGATCACATCCATAAATATACTCAAACATCGTATAAGTGTCAAGCCCTCGGTTGAGCCCAAAGAATGGTTTAGTATGCAAGCTTTCAATCAGCTCTGTCTTATGGAATACATGAAATGAGAGTCACGTCCTTGGTTGTACATACTGGATGTTTTAACAGGCGCTAAGACAGGTGGTGCAGAAGACTACGTTAAACTTATGCCGAAGTTTCGTCCGTATATTCGAACTTTTTCAAGGCAAGTTCATTCAGTCTGATGAAATCGATATTATCTCTAGTAATATCGAAAAACTTGCAACCCAGTTGAGGCTGAAGAATTCAAGAATTAAAATAACACACGAAGAATTCCACAAATATTTTCTTATCCCTCACAAAAAAGGACTGCGATTATACAACCATGAAACTGCTCAATGAATTGCCGAAGAGATTTGAAGAAGTGAAAAATTCAAACAGATAGGGTACAATTTCATTGTGGATTGTGAACCATATTGTCTCTAAAAATATTTCAACTACAGCACAATCCATGAAAAGTTATGGCCCCCCTAATGATTTTTCTATTTTTTCAATAATGTTCATGTAATTCTTTGATAAGTGCTGAAGATGAAATGAATTATTGAAATCATCATATATCGAAGAATACCAGGATGAGAATATTCAAAGAAACAGACATAATTGGTATATTTTTATTTATAATAAAAAACAAAAATGAAACCGAATAAAAATAAAAACGTAAAATGTAGGAAAGGGTTGAATTAATTCACAGCGTGTAAATCAATGAATAAATATAAATTCATTGTGTGAATGACGGCGTCAAATTGCTGACTCACAGTGAAAACTCGAAAACCGAATAACATGAGCCACATATTGTTTGAAAATGAGCTCAATTTAGCGGAAAAGAAAATTTTGAAAATTCCATCTGTGAGTCACAGCGTCAAGTTGATGATATGAAAACATTTTAGGTATTTTATGCCAATAAGATATTTTCTTATCAAATTTCCACTAGTAAGTGACCAACTTGGCGCACCTACATTCAAATAATGAACAGTTTCAACTTTCAGATTTCACTACAGGGTTCCATATCGTGATATTCGAGGTCAAAATCATTATATATTTCATTAGATATTTCGAAGGATATATCTCTGTCCTCGAAGAAAACTATGCATTAGATTTTGGTCAGTAATATTCTCGAATAAATACGAGGTCGAATAGGTCAGCTTATAGATTAATCTATGATGATAAATCACTGGCATAATGTTATCTTCTGCGAATAACGAGGCTATATTTCAGTGAAGTTATTATTATAGATAGTGAATGGGGGTGAAACTAATTCCTTGCGTTACCTTTCAGAAGATCGAAATCAGATGCAGGAAAAGGAAAATAATTGTGCGGTTTTTACCGAAACGGATAATATGAATATGAAGAAAAATTTGATTACATCGCACGCATAGCACATTTAGCCCGGTCGTCCAATGGAAGCGTTTTCGAGCGTTTTATTGCTGTCGCAAAACGATCTTAAACGTAAGAAAATTCTACAAATCCAAGTTCTTGAAATCTGCACATCTACTTTCAAAATCACAAAATGATATATTTATTCAATTTTTCCATAATTTCGACTAATATAAGGAGAACATTAGACCGAAACAGCTCGGTTTCAACACAATAACAAAAAAAAATTCATACTGAAGTACTCATCATTTACTTTATGAAAAAAACCTATATTTCTGGTACAGTAGAAATCCCATTTTAATACACGTTTCGAATTTGGGGATTGCCACCTGCACTTCTATCATTCTATTATTATAGCAAGTGTAGGTACTCTTTCAATTTCAAACTTCGGCATAATATTCGGAAATTGAATTCTGACCTCAGATATTCCAGAGCCGCATTATAAATGAAATTATTTAGTCCACCCAGTTTCATCAGATGAAACCACATGAAGTCAATCTGAATCGAGATCAACCAGAATTTTAATGAGAAACCATTGAAGCAGTAGGTATACCACAACATCGATTGCATCTATTTGCCTAGCCATTCGTTGCTATTTTGGAATTATGAACATTTTAAACTCAATCCAATTAACTCCAACTGTAACATTGGTTTCACTATCTTTTTTTCACGAGGATTAATGTTCGTATCTCCAGATGAGAGAAATGATTGGATGAAATTTTACCTACTGTTGATCATATAAACAATATGAACAGGAAATCTGAATATACAGATATCTATTCGAAATTCCAGGAGAATATTCCAGGATGAATTATAATCTTCAAAACCTTTTTTATGTTTAACCTGATAAATTACTTGAATTAATTAGGTACAGGGTGATTGACTTATCTTGGTAACCCTAATTTTCTCGAAAAAGTCCGAAAATTTTCTCATTCTGTGAATGGCGTTTTCAACAAGTCAATGTCGACTTGGGATGCGCATAAAAATCTGCCGAATAAATAAAGACGTCAAGCGTCGCGGCACTTTCAGAAATTTTTTCTTCAGGGACATATCTTTTTCATCATGTCATTCGAAAGATAATTTCATTCTGAACTTTTTTTTCGAATACAAATTTCATCCAATTGGTCATTTTATTCTATTTATTTTTTTCTCTATTGTGCTACTGTGCCTTTATTTGGAGATATATATATGATTTCTTGCCTTGAATTCAAGAAAGCTAGTTTTCTAAGCAATCTGCCTCGTCAAAGGAGATTAAATATGTGGATACAGCAAGTCTGGCATCCGTGTCACAATGCTGCCATTAAGAAGAGATCAAAAATTCTAAAATAAACGGACCCTTATATTTTGACCAAAGTAACTCATAATGATATAGGAAAATTATATAACTTTTGATGACCTAAATATGATTTTGTTTCGTAAAATGAAGAAGGTTCTGTAACAAACTATTTCACTCTTGTTATATTCATTGAATATTATATTTTATAACAATAAACATTTTTTTCAATTACAAACGAAACATTTCTAATCATATGTTCCTTATACCGGCGATAATGATCCATACATGAGTTATATCATTCCTCTTTTTCATTATGAGTTACTTTGGTTAGAATATAAGGGTCTACTTGGGAACATGCGTTTCTTATCTTTATTTTCAAATGGTCCAAGTTATTAGAATCAGCTTGGTTTACCATATTTTTGGGAGTACCTCTCAGAAAGTAATCCATGAGCTTGAGGTCTGGCGATACCTGATCGGTTCATTGGTTCCTATCCATTTATTTTCGAATTCTTGGTGGCAGAGTCGTGACATGGAGCCCCATCTTGCTGTAGCCACATATTTCATCTTATTTGAAGAGGCACATTGACATTGATTTGTTTTCAGGAATTAGTTTGAGTTCTTTCAAGGAGAGAGTTAAGGGTATATTTGGGTGAATTAACAGATTTTTAATTAAGTATTTTTCATTAATATTTCGTTTTTGATTATAAACTAAAAATTGTAATAGATAATAAGTTTATCGCAGTGTCTATTTCTAAATTATTAGTGAGCGCTTTTATTGGGTTTGCACACATGTGAGCGTTCTTTCTTGTGAAATGAAAAAAATGAAAAAAAAAAAGGCTTCTTGATTTCAAGGCACAAAATCATGTCTATGTCTCCAAATAAAGGCATACTACCACAATACAATAAAAAATTGAATGGAATCGAATGAACAGATCTCTGACGGTTAGAAATTAATGTGAATTGTATTCGAAAACCAAGTTCAGATTGAAATTATCTCTCGAATAACATAATAAAAACGGTATGTCTCTGGAGAAAGAATTTTTGATGGCGCCGCGACGCTGGTGTCTTAATTTATTCAGCAGAATTTTATGCCCATCTCGAGTCGACATTGACTTGTTCAAAACGCCATTCACATAATGAGAAATTATTCGGACGTTCTCGAGAAAATTGGGGTTATCGAGATAAGTGAATCAGCCTGTACATGATAGGAAGTGCTGTTTAATAAGTTAGTCGGAAGGATATCCTCTCTTAGGAGAGAACTGAAATTGCGGAAAGGGTTATGTGAATACATAATATAGTATTCTCATTTATCTCAATTTATGGAATATTCAAAATTTTTCTATAACTCGTCAATTGAACGGGGAAGAATAATTCAATTCGAGTAATTTAATTTCTTCAGTTCTGGAACAAGCTGATACTCGTGTACACTGGAGCATAACATATAACGTGCCATCTCCATTATTTTTTTCGTCATGACTATTGTTAACTCTCCGCCTCGTCTGTTATGTATATTAAGGCTACATTCTTCTTCCAGCAATATTATTCCACGATACGGGTAGGAGCACGGCAAGAGCTCCTGGCATTTCGTGTGTTTATTCGGGAAATAATGGAATCGGCTCTAAAAGATAGGGAGGGAATTTTCCGAACGTATTCCGGAAGTGTATCGCAAGAAAATGTCGCAAAAGCCGAGCAGGAAATTGCAGAATGTTGGCAGGTTATTTCGGATACTCCAGGACAACGATGATAAATTTTATGTTGCACATGATTAGATTCTCGTGAGCCTCTGTGGTACGTTACTAGTATGATATGAGTCAGATGAAAAATTAAGATATTCAAACATCTAGAAAATCGGCAATTTTTCCTACTACCAGCATCTGAAAAAGTTAATTCAGTTCGAACTTATAAAGTATGCCAATGTCTTTGCCCCATGAAATATCCTTGGAAAAAAAAAACAAAAAGGGGGACTCTTTTGTTTTTTGTTGAACGATTTATACGTTTGATTCCGATCAATTTGTATCAACCTTGTGAACTTAATAAGCCCACCCCTGAAATTTCAAATGGAAGAAGTATTGAGTGACGCCCGACTTTGAAAATAATACGCCTTCTATTTGACTATTTTCGTCAATAATACAGAAATGAATAGTTACAATGAAATATAAAAAGTTGAATAAAAACTTCTGACTACCAATGATTGTTGTCCAATATTCTGTAGATAAAAAAAAATTATTTTTCGTTTCGGAACCCACGTTCTGAAAAATATACAAGGTAAGTCTTTGACTGGTACATGTATTTTAACGGGACATTTCTGAGGTCAAAAGAAACACTTTTTGTCCCTACCATTTCTTCATATTCGGCTCGATTAGAAAGATACAGGCTGTTGAAAATCCATAAAAAAATGTAATTTTCGAATATATCTCGTGAACGATTTCATTGAATGGAATGATTTTCAGAATATAGGTTCTCATTAATGTGGAAGATCTTTTGCGAATACAAAATTTAACTCATGTTTTATTTTTTCCGTTATGACCATTCCATTTCATAATTATAGCAGAAATTCTATGATCCCGACCCTTGAAAGTAAGTTGAATGTCATTTAATGAATATTTGACCATTTTAGAAAATAAAATTACTTTACGTGAAATCTCGTTGAATGCGCACTCTTCGAGTAGTCTATCATTTAAAAAATCTATATCAGCTAAATTAAAAAAATTGGTTACTTTGGCTGAATATAGTTCTGATCAGAAGATCTTCAGATTTAAATTTCTGATACATTTTCTCGAAGGTTCAGGGGGTAGATCTTATGCTCGGAAAAAATTCAGTGTCATATTTCAAGGCTCATTATTAAAGTTTATGATGGCTATATTTTTCATCTAGGCTGGCTGAATCAGAAAAAATGCTATAAGAAAAAATTATTTCTTTTGACCCCAAAAATCTATGGTTTAAATATATGTACAAGTCAAAAACTCACCCTGTATATTTCAATTCATAGGCTTGTTGTGACAATTCCCATTTTCATCTTCCACATTTCTGGGATATGCTTCATACAGATCCGATTTCAAATTTCCCCAGGTGAAAAAGTGTGAGGGTGGCATGTCAGGGTAGCCCAGTAGCCATTCAATTGGATCTCATCTACCAATCTGGTTGGGAATGGTCGAGAGCCATTATTCGAAAAAATTATGAAATAGAAACAGACAGCACAAATGATTGCTGCTGCTTTCAGCAAAAAGAGAAAATAGATTCCTTCACAAACAAAAGTTGAAAAATCAACAGATTTTGTCATTTGGTCATTCCCTGATAGTGGGTAACGAAAAAAGTACGTCTAGGGATATCATTGTACAGGCTCAAGATGGCATGCTCAATAGAGTTCCCGACACGCATTTTATGACGCACTCGAGTACCCAATTATATTTTGGAAAGGACAACAGGGGTACAGATAAATCCAGTAACCAAACACCCTATGCCAAACAAAGAGCTTTCCTGCAAAGATTTTTAAGCCTATCACTTGATGGTCCGTTCTAGAGACTTTGCCTGTTACCGAGCGAGGCACTGCAGCAGATGAAATAAACGCATTTCTGAAGTCATCATATGTATGGACCATAGTTGAAAAGCTGCATCTCACCACTAACATGCTTGTCCAGTTATTTAGTGATATGGAGTCAAGAGCATACGCTGAGAAACTGCTCGAGATGGGAGAAGGTCGAATAAAAACTGACCAAGAAGGTATGGTTCTATTCACAAACCAAAACAATCCAGGATGAAAATTAGCTTTGTGAAAGAACCATATTGGCACCGAGAAATGAGACAGTTGCAGAATTAAATAAAAAAATTCTGAACGGCATAACTAGCGAACATCAACGTACATCTCTATCGACACAGTTTTGTCATCCGAAGACTGTACGAACTACCCCGTGGAGTTTCTGAAATTTTTAGAGCTATCCGGAGTGCCATCTCATAAGCTGGAATTGAAGGTAGGCGTACCAGTTTTGTTAATGCGTAACTTGGATGCACCAAGATTATGCAATGGTACTGGATTGCGAGTGACAGAACTAGGGAGGCATATTGTGAAGGCCACAATTTCAACTGGAGAAGGTAGAAGGTGACAATGTGATTATACCACGTATCCCAATAATACCCAACAACCTACCCTTCAATTTTAAACGTTTGCAGTTCCCACTGAAAGTAGCATTTTCAATGACGATCAATAAATCGCAAGGGCAAACTCTTAAAGTGGCCAGGATACATTAATTTATACCATGCTTTTTCCACGGACAACTTTACGTAGCTTGCTCACGTGTTTCTTCATCAAAAAATCTCCATGTTTTTGCTGAACAAAACAAATCACGTAACATTGTTTACAGAAGTTATTTCAGTAGGTGGAAAAAACCTATAAACAACGATGTCATTTCCTCTAATCCGTTTTATTTTGTTTTTTGTTGTTGATCCGGATTTCAATAAATTCCAAAATATGAAGACTAATCCTCATCTGACATAATTTTTACAGTAACTTCTAAATGGCTCTCCATTTTTTTTTGTTAATTTATATTGCAAGACTAGTATACATAACCTATAGTGATGAAATTCGACATCCTAAATCCCAAGCAATGACAAAGGCTGCTTTTCATTAACAGTCTACGCGGGCGAAGCCGCTGGCAAAAGCATATAACAGCTGTTTCCAGACGACATCATTTGGCGCAACACATTTTGTGCAGGACAATTTTATGTTCCCCTTCAAGGTATTATACCCTAATTGTTTATTACAATATTAAAGTTGATTTTTTATTTATCGATTGAGGCAGTACGAAGTCTGCCGGGTCAGCTAGTACAACTATATTTGGACAATTCACCAACTTAAAAACACATCTTGGCGATATTTTATAGGAATTTGACAAAGAAAAAAAAAGAAGAGGGGCCATAATGAACTTTTTCTTCAATCTGCGCAGACATTTTTCATGCCTGCATTTCCATCGTAATCATTTCGATATGCCCAAGTTACATTAGAAATCAGAATAAGATAACCTTAGGAATAAATGCCGATGCCACAACTCTTTCAGAATCGCGTTGCTCGAATCAATTCGCAATGGATGCTCTGTATGAGAAATTATTCGATGGATTGTATATCAGTATTTTATCATGTGATGCTAGCGTATACTCACAGTTAATGTTTCACTCCTAAGAATTCCCTTCTGACTCACCTGAAAAAATAAAGAAAAGATCAGGCCTGGTTCTGGTTGTTAAAAATGAAAAGTATTTTTTTTTCTATTGCACTAAACTCAATTCTTTTCAGATATGTTGTCAACACTCATCTATTCAAATTGTGTAATCTGTCAATTTTCTTAAGAGGCACACTAACTTCCAAAATACAGTACAATAATCACTAGGATGTATAATCTGGATTTGTCATTGAACTTGAAAAAAATATCATCCAATACTCGTAGAAGAAGCACTGACAGATGTAGTCGAAAATCAATAAAGAGGGGCGCTGAAGATCTTGAACCATTTTTACTTTTATCATAATAAAAATGTCACGATCTATGAAAAACAAGGCTCTGTAGTCTTTATTTTATACCGACTCAATCAGATGCACACCTTCGAATAAATTAGAAACAGTAGAATACTTTTCGAGGGTGATATCATTGAAAGCTAAAAGCTGCTGAAATTATCAATCAGAAGGTGGTTTCGAGAAGTAAAAAAAAAATCAATTGCGTCCTACATTCAAGCAAGGGTGCAGGACAGTTAGGCAATCTATATTTTCTCTCGGCATATCTCTAAATAAGTTGAACTAGAGCACACATTCATAATAATATTCAAATATGTCTTAATGCCAAACATACCTTTCCAACAAATTTTACTATGGCTAGTCAAGAAAATTTTAATATTCTCCATAGCTCGACCTGTTGTCTACAATGAGGAATGTTCACAGGTATGCAAAATCGATCGAAACTTCGTTACAGTATAACCTATATATATATATATATATATATATATATAAAATCACTAGTTTTTGTTTCAGTCGAAAAGACCTAGTAGTTCGGATTTTACAACCCCGTGAATATTCAATTCCTCGCGGCGATGTGACGTCATACTACATTCGCAAATCGCACTCCGTGAGACGAAAGGTCGTTGGATGTAAAGTGACGTCACACGGATTCATCGAACTCATGTTTATAACTCGATATCTCGGGCGCTATTCGAAGTATTCAAATAATTTTTGGACACAATATTTTCATTTTCTACGGATAATAGGAATATGTAGAAATTGAAAAATGTGAACATTTCTCATTCGTAAGATATAGTGGATGAAAAGTTTTCAAAACCTTCCAATTATCTTGAGAGTAATCAAGGATTTTTGGTTGTTTCTTCAATTTTATATACGATTCATGTTATTATGGAGAAATAATAGGTCATACTTTCATCTTCATCCACCAGAAAGAGAAGGAAAGTAGGTCTCATCGGAAAATCCAATCCTGGAGATTTGCCATGAATTTTTCAACGTTCGGACAGAATACAACATGAAACAGACGTTCGCGTTTCAACTCCGAAAACCATCAGCTTTTGCTCGTTTATTATAATGCCATTATTTTGCCTTTAACGAACATTTTCTGACGGAGCGAAAGGCCGGATGTTCAGACCGAAAACGAGTTTTCCAGATCAAAGAAAACTCGATAAACCCTGGATATGTTGCGAAGGAGACAAAAGCTGAAGAGAAAAATATGTTACTGCATTTCAGTGGAATACACGCCATTTCAGTGCCATGATTGACTGAATCGACCCCAAACCATATCGGCCATTTAGAGCCAAACGGCAGAGCAGTCGGGTTTTCAGGATAATATCGCGAAGCGTCGCAGTCCTACAACCCATGTCCCAAGGGAAAATGTGTTGTGGGAGGATGTCAATGTCGAAATGGATATTCTATAGGTATAGAGTAAACTGTTTGTATTGTACATACGCGTAATTGGTTAAACATTGAAAACAATAATGTAGCTCCCTTTTGTTGAGCACATGTTTTCGACCACAAGTTGTTTCGGTAAGATAATGAAATTTTCAGTGAAATATTGAAAACAAAACAAAAACAAGAACTTCATGCTACGCTCGTGGTACGAACTAATGATAATTCTGACTACTCATATGAACGTGAAAAAAAAAATTATAACGAAGACAGAAGCAAAGGTGTGAGGGTTCTGTATTTATAAATTACATCCAGGCACAACCTGAGAATGAGATTGAAATAAAGGTGATAAATGAAAATTACTGAAAAATCTTCCTTGAACTGAACATGAAATCCACAAACGAACAATCGGTAAAATCAATGAAACATCTAGATAATAAAAAAACAACTACCAGGAATTTCTAAATACCTAAAAATATACAATGAAAGCAAATTTTCGAAAAATCTTTACAGTTGTCACACTCTACAGTTAAAATGAAATGAAGGATGGATAATGAATATTGGGAAATATGCGGAAAAATATCATTGATGGGGATCGGGTGAATACGGCTACCAGATATATTTCCACATCTATCAGAGAAAGCTTTCAAGATTAACTATGGAATTATTTATTGAATTCGTATCAAATTTCATGTCTTAGTAATTGAATTTCGATTCAAGATTTAAGGTATCAATACTCACCAGAATTAGGTCAATATAAAATTTTACTCTCCGATCGTATTAGTACACACAAAAAACACTGTTAGTAGAAACAATGGGATAACCATTGAATCAATGATATACTGTGTTCCCTATTCCTGAATGATTAGTATATTTAATTCAATGCTTATCTTGTTCTTCCATTGCCAATGCTTCCTATTTTCGATTCAATTATAGGACTTATTGATTTTATTTAAACAGTGAAAGTATTCAATAAAATGCTATAATTGAGCCAAGATAAGCTATACTTAGATTCAATGAAAGAATATAATTGAAACAAACCCACCTTTTTTTCTATCGAAAGGTAATTTATCTTGACAAAGATGACTGCTTGATTTTGATTCAAATAAACTTCATATTGAAAAAAAAACAGCAACAGTTGATAGAATATGATGCAGTTGTTAGAAATATTTCACTTTACTATTGATTTAATTCTTTAATTTATTTATTGACTGAATGAAAAGATGTATAAAATGAAACAACTTTCAATGTCTTAAATTTTTTTATTAGTGTTCCAACAAAATCGAATATGCTATAAATTCAAGAACACAATGAGTATCAGCAATAAGTAAACAGAAACATACTGTGGTGAAAAACAAAACAAAAACTTATTATCTCTAATTTGAACATATTGTGGCACTGTAATAAATCACAATGATGAATACACTCCATATCTCAAGAGATATTTTTCTTCTCAATCCTCGATTTTTCTAAACCCCAAAAAACTACATAAGCAAAACCTTCTTATTATTATATGTAAATCGTTCATACTACTAAGATGGGTGTGTTTGAAAGTACAGTCCCTGGCCAAATTATTAGACGCACCATGGACTTGATGCAAAATCTGAATCATGAATGTCGTTGCCTAAAAATAAAATAAAATGCTGATCGATATATTCAGTCGAAGATTCAACAATTATTTATAAGTTGAACCAAAAAAAGAGGAGAAATTGAAATTATTCAGTGGGAATAAAAATAGCTTTTATTATATAGATTGTTATTCTAATACCCCTTCAATACCTATACCTAATAGGATTAAATAGAGAAATAACTGAAATACTAGCCTTTATCGGTGAAAAAAAGTATCATTATTAGATGTTTACATTCTCATATGAATCTGAAAGTACTTACCCTGAAAATGTTGAATTAGGGATTCCATTCCCCACCTAGTTAAAAAGTCTTCCATTTTTTAACTATTTTTTTTCTTTGACAGTAGTTCACTCATGCAAATCACATGCAACTGAATCAAAACCTGTTGGGACTCGAGGGCTGAGACAGTTGTCTCCCTTGTTTTTCGCTCGCAACGCTGGTTGCAAACTCTTTCTACTATATTTGATTCAAAGATAGGCTTCCTTGGATTAAATCTAGTTGTTATTCCGTTAAAATGTTTAGCTATTGAATGAAATGAATCAGTTCATTCAAATATAGGTTGTATTCAAAGCAAATATAGTTCTTTTTTATTTCAATATTATTCTGATCAATTCATTCAAATACAAGTCTCATCAAACGAATATGTAGTTCTTCCTTATTTCAATATTAGTAGGCCTAGAATTGAAGGACTACCGTATTATTCTATGAATTATCTGAATTTAATTACTTCAAAAATAATTTATTGATATAAGAAGAAGTTTTATTGGGCCAATTGAAACGATATCAATTAAATAACTACTATTGACGTTAGCACAGTATTTTTTGTGTGTACAGTAGAGCTCCCATTGATTATCATTGGTATTTTTGTCACGATATTGGTTTCAGAGGTGTATTTGTAGCATGGCTTCGAAGTTATCTAGGAAGTAGAATTATAATTGTCGAGGTTCGCGAATCTTTTTCGCAAGAGGAGAATGATGATTTGGGAATACTGAAGAGGTCCATACTCGGGAGACAAAGAATATGTAGACACATGGTTGTTATTCATCTGGAGTTACTATTGGGTTGCCAATATCACTTACTTTCACTTGATCTGATGATAGAGAAGATTCGAATTTCGACTCCTGTGGAAATGAACGACAATTGACTAAATAGGTAAATTAGATGGCTGAGATATTATCCGAAAATGAAAATATCGCAATATCGGTGTGTTAGAAGGATCCTGCGCTTCTTTTATGTAGATATCTTATGACTGGAGATGCGTGTGGAGTCACAACGAATGTTCTGTTGAAGCAGTTGTTGCACATTCCGCTTAAGTTACAGTTGATTCTTTTGTATTGTATTGTACTCAATATCATGATGATTATCTGTCACGCATTCGAAGAACTCTTGTATAATTTATTGTAGGTCAAGTTGTATGTTGACTGAATATGTTTATAATCTCAACAGAAGTATTTCATTACTTTCCTTTCTTTGATATGAACATTCAACGAAACCTTATGAACCTGAAAAACAATCAGATGTCGTGTTGAAGATATTAAGATAGAGAAAGATTTCGAAATATCGTATCTAAGATGATAGCCAACTTCTGAAGACAGACAAGGCATCAGAAGAAGAAGAAGAAGACTAAAGTATGGAGTATCATTTAAACGGAGTTCATGAAAAATTTGATTCCCCCAGTTATCTCAAGAACTTTTTATCGAACTATTGTAACCTGGCAAATCAGCCGATATACGAACCGATTACATGTAGCATTTTGTCACGTGCTCAAGAATTTATTCAGAACACGACTTCCATATCACGAATCTCATATAAATTTCTTGAATAACGAAACAATCTACATATTGCCCTTATGCTTCATTGCTTATTCCAAAATGCGGTAATTTCTAATACAGAGCAGGAAGGCCATGGATGAGAAACCACCAGATGGCGTCTTATCGATCCGTGGTTCCCACAATGGATAATCCGTATTCTAGCGATTAAAAATATTAGGTAATGAAAAAAATCATTTCAGATAAGAAGTAGATGTATTTTTCTTTTTCTCTAATCCAATTAAAATCGTGTCATCGACTAAAAATCTTGGTTTTTATCTGCGGTAACCGGAAAATCAAAAAAAACAGGAAAGCCAGATTTCCTGTCACCAGCGGACGTATAGCATTGCGATTAAATTTGTATTTTCATTCAGAACTGTTTGAATGAGCTAACTGTCGGCTCAAAACAAGCAGGTAGAGGTGATGGTCTACCTTTTAGTGAAGGAATCGAACTATGAACGTTTCTGAAGGAAAAGTAATTGTCCTTGACTCAGTTGGTGAGCTCTTCGGAGTAAAGTTGAATCGACTTCGCAATCAATCATATATTTCGATACCACTGCAATATGAAATAAACTACCAAACGAAAATTTTTATTGGCATATTACTCCTCTAGATATAAACATTGTGACAGAAAGGCAGGCAAAAAAGGCTTTCTATTCGAAAGCAGAAATTCTGTTAGACTTGTGCATAGTGTTTGGAAATGATACAGGTCCAAATCATATTCAATTAGGGTATTGCTTCGATACATTGGCGTACCCAGAACTTCTGCCAATTAGTCGGTTTCCAATTTGAAACACTCTCAGCCAATCAAATCATGGTGGTTGCCTGGGTCAATAAACTATACAAATTCATTCGAGACGAATTGAATGGGGTAAAAATGGATGCACACTACAGATCAAACATAGCTGATTTGATTTCAGATAATTTATCTTGAGTTTCAGATGGATCAATTTTTGGGACTAAGGGCAAATTCGGAACTAATTCCACCTCTTACTCCTAAATCAGATATATGCGCGTAATAATATCTCGCATTCAGTATGTGTGTGCATCTGATTTAGCACTTAAGTGCTGTTCAAATTGGTAGAGTAAACGGCAGAGTAGAGTGGTCGAGTACTAACTAAACTATCCTCCTATTAGCACAATGTAAACAGGTCGGGCAAGTAACGGTAGGGTACTGCACAATGTGAACAGGTAGAGTAGAGTACTAAAGATAGTAAACGGTAGAGTAGAGTGGATAGAACATGCGGAATAGTACACACGACTATTCCATTCCCACCTTAGAAATTTCACTGTACTCTACTGGTTTATTTTCTTTACTATACCAATGTGAACAGACACTTGCCCGGTTTTGATACAGGATAGTGCTTCTTTCGGCTGTAAAAGACAGCAGTACTACACGGGACAATATAGGCACAACAGAAAGTCAAGTAAGTAAATATTTTCATTTGTTTAAAAGCTCTATATGAGGTATGGTCTATAATGTTCATAACTGTCTCTTTATTATCCACCATATAACAAAAATGACATCATGTCCGAATTGTGAAAATTCCATATCTTACTTTAGAATATATTCTGGTACTGCCAAGAGATTGCCTTTTCGTTACTGGAATAATTTTTTAAATTACGCCTCTCAACGCAACGTGTAAACAGCTACTCTCCCGAAATGGGTAGAGAAGAGTAAATCCGTGAAAAAGTAGGCAAGTGAACTCGACCGTTTACTCTACCAATGTAAACGGCACTTAAGAGCTTGAATTAATTCCGAATTTAGCATATTGGCAAGCGACCGTGAAGTTTTGGGTCTACTACATTGTTTTTTCGAGCATTTCAGCAATCATCGTGGATTCTTGATCGACTTTTTGTCAATTCGATAGTTTGACATCTCCAATAATTATATTTTCAAACTGCCTGCCATAGCAGGCAGTGCTATTCCACAAAACACAGTTCCTTTAACATTTGGTACAGAATGATTGATTGAGCGTGTTCCAGTTTCCTCTTAGGAGACATCTACAGAAGGAAGGACAACATCCTCTTCAATTTCCATGGTGTATTGAAAAAGGATAGGTGGAAAAGGATGGTGCTTTGATCTTTCTAGAAGTCTTAGTTTACCTTTAAGATTTCTAACTAACCTTATGTAAAACTTAGACACAGGGTTTATGAAAAACTAGCCTACACGGAGAGATATTCACAAGGATAGAATCAGCTCGACGTTCATACGTGCTGGAATGGTGGTGGATGAACTGGAACATCTTCAGAATGCATTTCATTGCTAATGGATATGATGCCAGAAAAATTCAGAGGGGAATAAGACCAAATATTTACACACAGTATATTGACACATCACAATTTACACCCAATAGAACCATACATCCCTAAGTCATATATAAAATTAGTATGATACTGAGGAGGCACAACATCGAGAGCGTTCATAAGCTTTCACGAAAATTTGGTCGAATGAGCAGGACTACTAAAGATAAAATCGACCCACTTTCACAAGACGAATACCTTGCGACTGCGGCAAAGTAGACATTGGTATCTCGAACCGAAGAATCTATACGAGAATTAATATAATGATGCTGTCGATTGAATCAGACAGAAAAAAACTGCACTGGCGAAACATGCTCTACCAATAGGACACAATATAGTTTTGTCAAAGGCAGAATTTCAAATTTAAAATGTTAATATCCTTGGATGAACTTGGAAGCCTCTGAAATTCATGAACATGAACAGCCGATAAACCTGGAGGACTCTCTTAATACTCATACTCATACTCATTTATTTCCTCAATGCTTTACAGGAACTGTCATAAAGAAAATGTATAAATAAAACACCCTTTACAATACCATCAACAAATAGCTCACATCTGACAAATATATATAAAATACGACATAATAACGATGTAATAAATAATTTGCTAAAACTTGTGTGACATGAATTCGTCAATCGTATAGAATACTTCCTTTACCAATATTTTTTTCATTTTATTCTTGAAGGCGGCACTAGATAGTGATGCAATGTGCTCAGGTAAGCAGTTGAACATTTTTAGTCCATTGAATATGTGCATATTTTGAGTTTTCTTCAGACGGTGGTAGGGTAGCACATATTTTTCTTTTCTTCTTTTGTGGTGGTCATGAACTTCTTGGTGCTTTTGAAATTTGTGCTTATTCTTGAAAATGTATATCAGACTCTCGAGTATGTAACAGGATGCAACAGCAAGTATATTATATTTTCTAAATAGTGGTCTACAACTCGTACTTTTGTCAACACCAGCGATTATTCGAACTGCTTTCTTTTGTTTTAGGAAGATACTGTCAGCCTGTGAAGATGCACCCCATAGGATGATGCTATAGGTCATTCTACCATGAAAATGTGCATGATATACAAGAAGTGCTTCGTTTTCGGCTAGTGCATTTTTTACTTGCCTGATTGCAAACAATGCTGTAGAGAGCCTTTTCCCTAACTCTATTAAGTGATGTTCCCAGGTTAGGTTCGCACTAATTGTTACTCCAAGTAGAGAGATACAGTCCGTATTGTGCCGTTTTGTGGTGATGACTAGATTTTGTGTCTTCTCGACGTTGATCTTTATTCCATTCTCTTCAAACCATTTCACTGCATCATTTATTGTTTTCTTTACTTTGTCATCCAATGCAGTATTTGTTACAGCCTTGTTAAGGAATGTTGTATCATCGGCAAACAATATTTGATCATCCGCATCAACGTTGTACATCAAGTCGTCAATATAAATAAGAAATAAAATGGGTCCTAGCACCGATCCTTGTGGCACACCTAAGGTGATTTTCCTTTGTATTGACCTTCTTCCTTCATACTCCACAATTTGGTGACGGTCTTGCAAATAAGACCTGAACAGGTTCAATGCTGCTCCTCTTATGCCAACATACTCCAACTTGGACAATAGCTTCTCATGGTCTACACAATCAAATGCTTTGCTCAAGTCCATGCAGGTCAAGGTCACTCCATGATGAATTCGACGATTTGCAGTAGGGCAGACGTTGTTGATTTTCCTCTCCTGAAACCGTGCTGACAATCATTCAGAAGAGAGTTTTTTCCAGGAACGAGACCAATCTAGCCTTCAGCAGAGATTCAAAGACCTTTGAGACCGTTGGCAGGATAGATATCGGTCGATAATTTTCATATAGATCCTGATCACCCTTCTTGTGTATCGGAATCACTCTAGCGATTTTCAGTTCATCCGGAAAAACCCCCTCTTCAAAACATCTATTTATCAGAAATGAGAGTGGGTTGGCCAGATGATGAACAGAGTCTTTAAGCAATCTCACAGAGAAGCCGTAAATGTCGTGAGAGTCCTTGGTTTTTAACAGCTTGCTTAACATCCTCAGGTGTTGTTGAAAATAAAAATAATGATTTTGTGTTATCTCCTTTTTTGTTCTTCAGAAGACACCTGCTCGCTTCTAAGTTATCAGTTCGTACCCGAAATTTTTCCGCTATGCTTGACAAATATACGTTGAAATCCTCCTCTGATAGTGGTGTAGAGCTACTTTTATTAGGCGTACACTTAATTCTTGAGTTTATGACTCTCCAGATATCGCGACTCTTATTTTCGGACTCATTCATCAACTTCATATCCCTTTTTCTAATAGTCTCATTGATTAAACTCTTCAGATCTGCCATCAAGGCTTTGTATAAGTTCCAAGAATATTCATCTTGCTTCACTTCGAAAATTGTGTGTGCAGCATCAACCTTATTTTTGAGGCTCACTACTTCAGGATTTGCCCAGCATTTCTTTGCTCTCTGACTTCCAAGTTTGATTTTCTTCTCGGGAAAGCTGTTGTAGATAGTGGATAAAACAATTTTGTGAAATATTCCGTATGAATCACGAATGGAGTCAATATATAGACAACTCCAATTCACCCCATATAGTTCTTCGCAAAAGGAGTAGGTATTGTCTTCATTTATCAAACGAATCATTTTATATTCTGATATGTCTAAGTTGTTTCTATTTCTGATGGATCTCTGAATTCGACGATTCTTCGGTAGTTGAATCGGATACTTATACAATGTATTTCAGAGCTAGAGCTACCCTAGGCGATTCCAAAAAAACCGGTTCATGTATTCACCAAAAAATTAAATTGCTGATAACTTTCGGACCCACCGGTATTCTCAATTGATACTCGAAATTTTTAAGTATTTTATTACAATCGACTTCTTCTGTGGTAAAGCAAAATGTGGATATAAGAAGGAGTTTCTGGAGTAGGTGAAAACTGAAAAAGAATCACTCTGGCAGAATCTCACAGGGTTGGATCACTCCAACAAGTTTCTTCGAAATTTTGAAACTGCAAGATCCAAAGAATATCTGGATCTCAGTAAGAACCAACTACAACTCCTCACTGGCATTACCACCTCATAAAGCACTTGCTGAGAATGGGCGTATCGGACACTGACGAGTGTAGATTCACAGAATGCTTTGGCATTGTGAGTCAAAGAAAACAATGCTTTGGTCCACAGACCTTCAGGAGTGAGGAATAAGCCTCACTGAAGCCTTTCAAGATAATGAATTTCATAAGATCTCTGGGACTGAAAGGCGAGCTGTAAAGCTTTGTCAGGGGGCACAATGGACCATCAGATCGCAGTGAACTGTAACCCCTTTCAATTTATTAACTATTACAATCGACTTCAATATCTTCTAACTGCTTTTTTCAGATGAAAATCCTAAACATCCTCAATAGCTCCAATGGGTTGAAGGTGCATCATACTGAAAATGCATTCCTGCAATGTCAATACCTTCGAGTAATAAAGGAAGATGATTCTGAAGGAAATCTGAGTAAAAATTACCTGTAAGTCGTTTTAGTAAGACGTGCGGTTTCATCAATCGATTTTCTTATACGCCCCAACCGAGGCCCCAATATATATTTATTGAAAACTTGTATTGGGATATCGAATGCCTTACCGCATGTGGATTCTCTTCAGTCCATTCATTCGAATTCAACATATCGAAGGTCTAGGGAGTGAAAGCACCAAATATACAATGCCATATTCAAAAGTATAGTGCTCTATGGCTGCGAGACATGGCAGTTGAATAAAAATCTAGAGCGGCGTCTAGAAATGGATTTCTGGCGTAGATCAGCTGGTAAGTCGAGATTGGAACGAGTGAGAAACGAGGAAATAAGGGAGACTATGAGGGTGGAAAACACGATAGTCGATGAAGTACGAAGAAGGCAGTTAGAAAGGCCATGTAGAAAGGATGAACGAAGATCGTATTTCCAAAATGGTGCTGAAGTGAATACCCACGAAAAAAAGAAAGAGAGGAAAACCCAAACTAACATGGCTTGGCGGAGTACACAAAGCAATGTCTGAAGGAAACTTACAGCCAGGGGACTGGGAAGATAGAGGAGGTTGGAAGCTGGGTATCGGAAGGCGTAGAACGCTATAAAACCAAAATATACAGGGTGAGTCGGGAGGAACGGACCAAACTTCAGGTGTGTATTCTGCAGGTCGAAATAATTTTAAAAAACTCATATGTTGTTATCCGATTCTCATTTGTTCTCAAACTATAGGGTAATTAGAATATTTCAAATAAATATTTTTTTTTTAGTTTATCGCTTCTTATCATAAATGCTATAGGTGCTGATTCATTTTTTTTTTGCGAAATGAGTTAATAGCATTACTGGAGGACGTTCCTTTAAACATCCGAATGCAAATGAATTATGAGCACGATGGAGCTCCCGCGCATTTTGCTCGTCAGGTCAAACAATATTTGGATCAAGAGTTTCGCGGACGATGGATTGGTCGCGGTGGTCCTATTAGTTGGCCTCCAAGACCTAGAGACCTCACACCACTGGACTATTGTTTGTGGGGCTGGTTCAAGAACGAGGTATACATAGTAAAAGTTAACACTCGGGATGCCGTAATTCGACGCATTAGAAATGCGGCATTGCTTATTAAAGAAAGACACGAATCAATCAGAAAAGCAACAAGAGCCCATCGCAGACGAAGTCAAATGTGTTTGTAGGTTAATGGCGGGATTTTGGGCATTTATTGAAATAATGCTATAAATGAAACCATTTTAATGTAGAAAATGTTGTTTTTTTATAATGAAGTTGTAGTTTGAAAACAAATGAGAATCGGATAACAACATATGACATTTTGTAAATGATTTCGACCTGCAGAATACACACCTGCAGTTTGGTCCGTTCCTCCCGATTCACCCTGTATATATACATATCGAAGGTACCAGTTATCACAATTTATTTTGTAGAAATTGTCGTAGTCTACTCGAAACAATCCTTGTGGAATACAATAAATACAATTGAATTTCTCTCGATCGAACCTTGTTTTAATCTAATAGAATATCGAAAAATGAGAATATTTCATCAGTTCGAGATGAAAATCTTTCAATTCGATTGCAATGAATCAGTTTTATAATGGAATTATTTGAACACCAATATTTGATTTCATCTTCCCCTGAAGCTTTCTATGAGCGAAATCATTGTGAGATAATGAAATTTATTAAACTCTATAAAAAATTTTCTGCTGTTCTGAAATATCCCAAAGAAATTTCAATATCTAGGGTGTTGCATCCCAGCTCGGAAGAAGTATAAAATTTTTCAAATGCAGACATAGAACTTTTTGATTATTTGAATATAAATCGATAGACCTGTCGTAGAGTTTATCATACGTTCCAAGCATCATCTGAATATACGGGTTGATTAAAAAGTTATGAGATATTGAAATTTTCGGTGAATACATGAATCACCCTGCATCTCCGTTATGAAATTGATTAGATCTATTATAGAATGGTTTCTTAGACTCGCCTAGGGTAGCTCTAGATCAGGTTTCAGTATGTTCATTTACCAATGAAACACCCTGTAGATCGTGAGACATTGTAGTGTACTTGGTGGTTGGTTCAACTATTGGAAAAGACTGAAGTTGAAATTTTTCTTTCCTGCCCATAAAGGAGTGGACCTAAGTCCTAGTCAGTAACAAGTTTTACAATTTACTCTTTAGAAATATCACTTGATTGGAGTGCTGTTCTTAGTTTTGATAAAACCGACAACACGAACCGACTAAATCTATATATTTCACTCCTCGTCAATAAATTTCGGACAGGCAAAATTTTTGTCGATTATTTTTTTGAAATTTTCACCAGGTATAGAATTGGGTCTTGTAATATTAACCTGAAATTTACTTTGCAAAAATATCAGTAGTTTTACAGGGAGAAACCAAACCTTGTTCTATACCTTCCATTTCTGAAAACCCTGAGCTGAATTTGAGGTGGAAAATTTGAGATTATTGAGTTTTAATTGGAAGTGTAACCCTTTCTCAACAAAATGTTTTACGATTTCCGTCAGTATCTATTTTAAAAAAAAAACAACATTTTCAAATGAAGTGTTGCATTTATTCAATTTGATTAACAATCAAATCATTACAATAATTTATCGACTAGCAAACATAAACAAACATCTGAAAATTAATATCGTTTATTTCCTCCTCGCTTCCTCATCACTTCTTCCATATGACGGGGCATACTTTCAATGCATTTCCGAATTGCTTCTGGGGAAATATTTTCCCGTTCTTCCTGAAGGACTGTTCGTGAATCAGGCAAGGTGTTAGGCTGCCGATTTCGAAAACAATTACCCAGCATATCCCATACATATTCAATTGGATTTAAATCTAGACTTACGGCTGGCCACACCAATGGTGGAATATTCGCCTCTTCTAAGTATTCTGTTACAACTCGTACAACGTGAAGCCCAGCATTGTCTTGCATCAACAGAAATGGTTGCGTAAATATTACCCCAGAAGCCATTCGGAACTACTTCGAAAGTATGTCAAGTCGTATGGTAGAAGTGATGAGACAATGAAGTGGAAATACACGCTATTGATTTTCAGACGTTTTTTATGTTTGCCAGTCAATATTGTAATGTTTTGAATTATTATAAAAATCGTAATTCAAAGAACATTTTGTTAGGAAAGGATCACAATTCGAAATAAAACTTAATGATATCAAATTTTCTTGCCCAAATTCACCACAGGGTGTTCAAAAATTGAGGGTATGAAACAAGGTTGTGTTTTCCCCTGTATAACAGATGCGCTACAAGTGTTTCTGCAAAGTAATTACCTGGTGATAATTTCAACAAGATCGTAGAATCACGAAAAAAGATATAGGGTGTTGAATTTGACGAAAATTTTGCCTGTCCGGAATTTATTGGCGGGGAGTGTATTTGTATTCTTTCCACAATTGTTATCCTATTAATAGTGTTCTCACATCAACCGTCACGTACATATTTTTTCGGTCTCAAAGTTTAACTTTGATCAGAAATTGAGGAACTTCGCATTGGGCGCATTCGATCTGCAAGCAAACCCTGAAAGTTTCATAGCAATAAGTCTCCTTTTTCGGAACGCCCACACTGTTATTTCTTCCTCTAAATTGTGAAATATCAGAAAATTCAATTAGATGTTCAGAGAAGCAAATGCTCAGAGCAGCCGCACGCCGCAAACGAATACGTCGCGATATAGGTAAATCGCTACAGCCGAAACCTCACAGCCTTGTTTTCATGTAGATACCTCATTAAATATCAACATAAACTTTACAAATTGGTACGTTTGAATAAGAAATGACGCACATTCAATCAGTTCAGTTATTATCTCCTGTTTTGATTCACAACAGCGGGCGGATTTTTCTGAACTATGTATACCCCTAACGGCCTATTCTTTCAACAATGGAAGCGATAGACAGATAGACGGGGCATTCAAACATTTCATTTCTTTCCTACGTAGAACCTATCATTCGACCTTTTTGGTGAATAGATAGGATATTGAAAACGGCCCTAAACATCCAAGCGCATGAATAAACAAAAAACACTTCAACTACGCTCGCGTTCATTTGTATCATTGCTCGCATTCTGCGGATGAAGAGCAGAACGCTGCTGCTACCTATCGTACTCGGTAGCGGTTAGGAACATGCTGGACGTTCAACGACAACCGCTTTCTATTTTCTGTCAATTATAACTTTACAGAAAAGGTAAAATCATTCTCATTCTCGAGAAAGAACCGAATAAGGTCTCTTCAAAGCTAAAACCACTATCTATCTGGTATTCATGCTTCAACTTCTCTGGTGACTGCCCCAGAACGAATCTGGAACAGCTGCATAACTGTTACGTTCGTTGAATGCCACCTAGGTGCGATGCTGGTGATTTTTTTCGAGCCATGAACGTACCAAATCTATTGCCTTTGGATCTGGATCATTCTTGTACATAGGCGAATAAATGAAAAATTTTAGTCAATATGAAAGGGCGGAAACCACATAGACTATTCTTATGAAGAAAGAGATTATTCCTTTCGTGAATTTATATTACAAACTATGTCGTCGACACCACGACCTCTCGATGAGGTTCCTATTTAAGGATGAGAGCTGAAAGCAATCTCTCTGCAGCTTAAGATGATCAAGGATTTTCTTAGAAATTCAATGTCGTAAACACGTCTATCAGACCTTTGAGCCTAGACCTGCTTTGAACAAAAAGTAGCATAAGGCTTGGACATAAACAAGTTGATAGATATGTTGAATTAAGAGAATTAAAAAAGATTGATCCATTTTTGTTGAGTGATTTTTCAAGTTTTTTAGCACCAAATATTTAAAATCGGGGTTGTTCTCATTTTGGAAAATACTCTTTAGGACTGGATCCAGATAATTGAGTTAGAGATGGTATTGTAAAAACATTTATTGACATCATTCACAATCATAAAATGAATAAGTCACCCGCATGAAGTTAATACAGTAAAAAATACAATATTAAAGTCATCTTCAAACTCAGAGTGATTTATCCAACTAAAAATAGAGGAATCTAGAGATGTTAAAAATGAGAGGTCAGATGAAGTCAGACTTAGACTTCGAGAGATTTCCATTAATTCAAAATTGAACACAGAGTTTACAGTGATAATGCAAATGAAATTTATGGCGAAAGCTTCTTCAGTTCAGTTAAGAACAAAAGATCGTTGAGGTCGAAGTTCCCGGAAGGCTAAACGAAGCCACAACGACCCCTGTTCATGTTAATAATAATAATAATAGTTCATCAGAAAAACAAAAGGTTGAATAATGAACTATATGAGTAGACTGAGTTGTAATAAAATAAGATCAGACCTCAGAAGATTACGTGTATTGAAAGCTCAGTAGTCTAAGTCTGGTGTTCGTTGAGATCATTACAATGTGAGAATATCATGATTGAGAAATCAATAATTATGATCTATTACGTGGTTCTGTAAAGAGAAGGGTAATCAATTGAGACAACATATACAGTGACAAACTACTTTTAGTAAGCAGGGTTAGTGTCCATCAGAAAAATAAAAGCTACAATTGATAATTATGAGAATGACAATATGAGAGTACGTTGTATGAGTGCAAAAATCACTAACCCTATTGATTGGTTTGAAGCTGAAGGCTTGAGGTCTTACTTGCTAAGTGCTTCCGATGAATGAACTTGAGAATTTCTTAGTTATTATGAGAAAATCATACCAATTTAATCATGTTATCAATATTTGAGGAGACCGTTCAAGGTGAAGCAGGGATTGAGACTGTCAATCAGGTTCAATGTTTGAGTTACTTGATCGTTCAAATAGTTCAGAGATGTTCACTTGATTTTAGTGAGAGAGAAGACTGATTCCATGATTCACCTTTACGTTTGAGAACTTTCATTCATCTTAAACTCGAGAACAATAATTAGCAAGTGTTATGAGGAGTGAATAATTGAGAAATGAGATGAATACATTGAGATAATGAGGTGCATATGAGAATATAATCAATCAGGATTCATTACCACAAATAATGTTCATTTTTGGAGCAAGCAATTACTTACATGTGATGAGTCTAGAGATATCTGAAAAATCTATGAGAACTTCAGAAATATATCAAAATATATATCTTAGAGGAGTCAATTCCATTAGCTGAATGCAATAGAGATTTTATGAGAATAAAGTGAGAGAGGATTACCAGTATTTTTATGGATTTTCATGATCTGAAACGTGGACACAGTTTCAAGCTTCATAAAAGCAGGAAAACAACATGAAATATGCATTGATGAAGGATTTTGAGAAGTACTATCTTACCTAATTGATTGCTTCCAAAACTGAACGAGATGATCAATTAATTTGCGAGGTTACTTTTAGAAAATTCTAATTTCACAGGAGAAGCACATATTATTTTGTTTAGGAATTCTTTCATCACATTTTCCTTTGAAAAACGTCAGGGGAAACTTATCATAAATAACAGAGATCTAACCAATATTTGAGAACAGAAACGTATATGATTGCAATTAGGCCTATACTCACATACTGAGCGGAGACAAGACCTGAAACATCTATAACACAACAAATGATGGAAGCGACAGAGATGAGAATATTAAGAAGAATGGCCGAAAAATCTTTACGGAACAGGAGAAGAAGTGAAAACATAGGACGAGCTTGCCAGATCCTGCATATTAATGAGTGGGTGATGTTAAGAAAAATTGAATGGAATTGCATTATTACATACTCGGATGACAGAGAAGGTAGCCACAGTTAGATCAACGTCCGGAACGCGAAGCATTCGGCGGCCTGGAAAGCGTCTATTGAAAAGGAAGAAGAAGAAGATTTTTTCTTTCAGAGTTATCAAAAATTTTAAAAACAAAAATAAACTGACACACAATGGAGGTTAGAGATAACGAACGATGAAAAAATAAAACATATTCCGGCTATTTAATCTTTTTCTATTTCACAAAATTAGTTGTTGTCCACTGCAGGGGCTTCTTTCAACCTTTCAAACGTTTCTTCCCAGTTGTTCGTCTTCTGTTCCTTTGTTCATGATTAAGACATTCGAGGATACCTATCATTTTCATTTTGATGGTCGGCTTTTAAGTATTGATTCAAGCAAATACAAATTCTGATTTGTTATTCAAATTGAAATGGCAGTGCATGGCTTTCGCAATTTGTGTAATGTTGTCATAAGAGATACACATATGTACAGAGAAGTTCTTACCTACTGTTAACATGTTGAGTTTTCTAGATTGTAAAGTGACACACATTTCCAATGTGGAATATTAGTGAATTATTATTTGAACATGATATTATAGTCTGGTTATATCGAGTTTTTCACACTTCATAGATGAAACGTTATCTCGAATGTAACAGCTGGTGGCAAACTTCGTATATGTTTAATTGATATCGGGTCCTCTAGCTTTGCAGGTTTTTCTCATAATTCAAAGCAGCATAAAAAATTGGTACGTCCTGCTGATACATTCTGTGTAAAATATCCTTCTCGTGCAAGATTCTTCTGTCGTAATGTATTTTGTTCTAATAATATCTAATACCCATGAATCAGTGTCAATATTTGATTGATTAATTTCTGCCGCGATAAACAGCTTAATATTGCTTTATGTACGTTTATTCAATATCATGTGACTGCATTTTGCAGTGGTATCATCTCTGTTTATACCATCTTCTGTATTATCATTATATTGGTTCAATACAATAACTCAGATGAGGTTGCCATGAATTTCAATGAAGCTCCCGAATATGTCACAATGATGTATTGTCGCAGTAAAGCATATTTCATCGCATATAATACCTGAACATAAATTATGCCTCTATAGAAGCGGAAATAGCTATTTACTGCTCCTAATGGTAGAAAATGAAATCCAAGTGGAAAGCACACCTTTTCGTTTTGCTTCGGTTTGGTGCACAGATTGATCTATTAGTCGCTCACGCCAATGCAATGTGGGGTTAATATATTCCACAAGGCACAATATGGTTGCTATTTGAGATTTTGATGAATGCGATAAATTCAACTTTAATGTTGATTTTATGAACTCAAAAATTCGTGAGATTACGAAAAATACCGGAAAAAATGTATTCAGAGTCGAAGTCGGATGCAAACATGAAAATTAGTTATGCTGCAGGCTCCTGGGATCGATCATCTTGAATAATCGTCATGAAGAAAGATGAAGAGACAAAAAGCTGAAGAAATAATGAATGTAGGCTGAGCTGATTTATATGGATAAAACTCAATACCCTCAAGGAGTACCTACTATTTCCGAACCATCTTGAAGAAGTTTCTATGAAAAATAAAAGAAACGTCATTCTCATCGACGTTCATCATAATTGTAGGTTTTAACATCACGAAGATTAAAAAAAGAAACTAATCGTTTCATCATCAACAGACCATATTCCCAAAATAAAATTTGAAAAATTGCTTTTGCGCAAGATCCACTATATATTCATCCAACACACATACGGTCAATGAACCCCGAGAAAAATAAATGAACAAAAAAAGAATTGATACATTGAAAAAAGTAGTCATCAAAAGGATTACCTTCTTCAACTCATGGGCTCACTGAGTATTCATAATGAGGACTCAATAGATTAAATCAGATGTTGTCACAGAGAGAAAAGATAGACTGGTTTCATCCTGATTTGGGCCCTAGAATAGTATATTTTCTGATGAGAAGGAAAAGTGTCATTTTTCATGGTGAGTCTGTGAGGAGGAAAGCCAAAAAAATTACTTCATTCTCGGAAGAAATATTAATTCTTTTTCAATGACTGATGACTGTCAATCTAGAGATCCACATTTAAATTAAATTCAGTTTACGATTATGACAATAGAGTATTCCATATACAATTTTGTCTTGTAACGGTTTTCATGTATTGTCACTTTATCTAACGAAGTTCGAATGTAGTTCATCGTTTACACACCGACAATTTTCCGTTCCGTATAGAACTATTTGATTTTCCTGTCAGTCGAAAAATAACGTTGAGACTTTGATATTAAAAATTAAAAAAAATTATCATTATTAAATATATCATTATTTTCTCAGAGCAAATCAATCTTGAATTGTTAAGCTTTACACTAGTCGAATTTTTCAAATGAATGCGAATGCTCAGTAAAAGAAATTTCGGAAATATACCAAATCTGAAGATTTTCTTCACAATTTTTTCATAAGATGATAAGGAAGTGATTAAAATTTTTCGGATCGAAATAAACTTTTTAATAACTGTAGAAATCTACAGTTTAAATAACTTTTCAAACATTCAATATGATTCAACAACAGCATATTAGATACAAATTATGAAGGCATGTTTCACAAAATTTTGATAGTCCGATCAAGAAATCTCTAATCCCATTACCGAAAACGTGCGTTAATATAGGTATACTGTTTGTGTCAAGTTTCAATTCGAATGTAAGATTCGAATCATTTTATATTAGAAGAAAAAATCTTTGTTTTCCGTGGGCGTGGGATGGAGAAGATAATAATCTGGCAAATTTTTCAGAAGAATATTATTTTTTCTTCAATTCAATCTTAGTTTGACGTTATTTAAGTGTTCTAAGGTTCATTTTTCAAATATTCTTATGCCACGATATTGTTCCTCAAAAATTGCAAGAGTGTACGGTGTGAACATATTTCGATTATTTAGTACTACATATCCTAAAGAAAAAGAGCATGAAACAAGGTAAACAATATGTCTTGTTTTTTTTCCAGAAACATAGATTGGTGAATAACGCAACTTGATACAGTGGCTGGTTTTCGTGTTACAGGGTGAATTTGGAATTTGGCCAATTTAAATGATTCGTTTTATCTTCTTCAGTATTGTATTGTGACTTCACTCTCGAAATAAAAACATACATCTGTTCTCTCAGTACGTTTTAACAGTGATATCAAAATTTCAGTGCCGCTTCAAATTTTAGAGAAATTAAAAAAATATCTCATTCAAATGCAACCATAGAATTTAAATGCAATCCAATAAAACTTTTTTTACAATTTCAAAAATACTACGTTCTAGTTTCTTTATCAGAAATCAACAACATACAACATCAAAGAAGGATTTGATTTGAATTTAGGTCACAGAACGTGATATTTCACAATTGAAAGCTGTCAAACTAATTTAGACCTATTATTCTACAGACTCAAGAAGTGTTTCTCGAAACTTTTTTTGTTTCATGAACCGTTTTCAAAAATGGTGATTCCTAATCACAGTTTTCACGAGGGTCAACTAAAACCTGCCTGAATTTTGTTGACCAACAAAGTTTTCTTCTGAATATCGATATATAATGAAAACAAAAGTATATCTTAATGAACGTATCTGAAAATTCCGAAGAAAGTGAAGGAAAGAAAATTTCTATCTCACAATGGGTATAAAAATATATAAGATACTATCAGATATTCCAAATATTAGAGATCTCCCTCACTCAAGGGGAAAATGAATCTACTAAATTATTGACAGATCGTATCATATCACTGAAGAATTTTCACACCTAAATTTTTTTTCTCTTGATTGATATTTACAATTTACTTTGTAGATAAGTATTAAGTAAATATGATGACGGTTTTGAAAATGAAAAGACATCAAAGTTTTCAATGCTTCATTTTATATTACTTTCAAATCAAATCGTTCGATCAGGTTAGTTGTAGTCTTCCGATTTGTAGTAGATTTTCTGAAAGTAGATCATTCAGTTGGTTTGTGTGTCCTAATTTCTATTGATAGTTTTTCGAGTATCGTTTGACTTCCTCTGTGATGTACGGTACGCCTAGCTCCTTGTGGATGGTGAAGTTGGAGAGGTACCAGGGTGCATGTACCATTGTTCTTGGTATTTTTTTGACTGAAGTCTCTGGATGATCTGAGTATTCGATGTCTTGGCTCATCCCTGAAATTGGATTCCATATGTCCATATTGGTTTGATTATAGCTTTGTATATGGTATGATTGTTTTGAAAAGTCAGTCATTTTCTACCTATGAACCAGTACATTTTTAGGATCTTCATATTAATTCGGGATTTCTCAGTTTGGAGGTTATGTTTCCAAGTGAGTCACTGGTATAGGTGCAAACCGTGATATTCAGCTTATGTATCAACTGGTATTTTCTTCACAAAAAGTCGAAATAATTGACATGTTGTTTAGTTAGTTGTAAAGGTTACCTGCACAGACTTTGTTTCATTAATGTTTAGTCGCCATTTCTGAGGTCGGTCAGATATTGTTGGAGATGTTCAGAGGCTGTTGTGGCACTTCAATAAGACGAGAGTAGAATTATATCGTCTGCAGAAGAGGCTATTGTTGTGTTTCTTATTTTTGGTATGTCAGAGGTATAAATTTTACATAGTAGTACTGCTGAGTTGATTTTGTGTGATGTTGATGATGTTTCTCCGAACTTTACAATGAAATAGCGATTTGCTAGGTTCTAAGATCAGGTAATATGGTTGACGTATGATATTGTTTAGTTAGCAATCCATCATGCCACACCTCGTCGAAGGCTTGGTACGAATTCTAAAATACTGCAGAACAGAATTTGTTCTCTTCAAAACTTTTGAATATGGTGTTCATTATGCGGTGAATTTGGTTTACAGTGGAGTGCTTTTCTCGGAAACCCAGTTGGCGGCCAGATAACAGATGATGGAGTTCTATGTGTTATTTCAATCCCTTCAGTATTTATTTATCGAATGATTTTCTGCCGCTATGATGCCGCTTCATGACCTGGTTCATTCAGGTTTTGTACCATTATTATTTCTGAATACTCCTATATGTATGTATGTGTATATGTATTTCCATGCATTCTGGGTTTCTGTGAAAACCCTACTTGAAGCTTGTACGAGTTAGAATGATGGGTGTGTTCTGTGTAGGCTTTGTTACCGTGTCTCGACGCCACCGTAAGCACAGCACTGTTAATTGATCACCCAACAGTGAATGGTTCGGCGAGTTCTCCGTACCAGAAAATTTTTTCCCTGGCAGAGACTCGAACCCTGACTTGACGGATCGGAGTCCAGAGCCATATCCACTAGGCTAACCGTACATATATGATTGGAAAATAGGACAAGCTCATCATTTTATTGAATATAACGGTGGGAAGTATAATAGGTTTTTTAGGAAGTTCTTTCATTATTTCCGACGTGATGGGATCATAACCAGGTGCTTTAATGTTTTTAATTTTTTCAATTTCGCTCCTCGTTGTGGAAGGTTCGATTGGTAAAGACATTTAACATGCAGAGTCTAGGACCATATCAATGTCGGAGTCATCGATGCTGCGGTTGGGATTATTCTGTGTGAAGACTTGTTCTAAATGTTCAGCAAAAACGTGAAATTTTCCTTCGTCTGAGGTAGCCCAGCCTCGAACTGGATTTTAAATTGAAGAATTTGGTCTGTCGAATTTTTTTGTGGCTTTCCAGATACTGTTTACAGTATTGTCGTTGATGCTTTCGAGTATTGTGAGTTGCTATATTGTTGGAGATATCTGAAAGTTTTCGTTCCGTTGATTCAGTTCATTCTAGTGAGTTTGGTTCTGTAATCTCTGCGCTCTTGCTCTTCGTTTTTCAACAATCTGTTCTCATGAATTGGTTGAGGCTTTCGCGGCCATCGTTCAATGTGACATGTTCTTTCGAGCATTTAGGCCGTCGTCGTAGATTAGTTCTCGACGTTTCGCCAGTTCGAGTGTCTGGCATCTTCAGGAGTTATATTTCAGGAGATGTTCTCACTGGACTGAACTGCCTGAGTATGACGAGGACGCAGATTGTACTTCCTTATATAACCTCGGTCGGGGGGCGTGGCTGCGCTTGACCGGTCTCGTCCCGATAACGAACGCGCGCCGGTGTCCGACCGGTTCACAACCGGTTCCCGATCTTCATTCACTTCATGAACCCGGTTATTATTACCGGTCGGACACCGGCGCGCGTTCGTTATCGGGACGAGACCGGTCAAGCGCAGCCACGCCCCCCGACCGAGGTTATATAAGGAAGTACAATCTGCGTCCTCGTCACACTCAGGCAGTTCAGTCCAGTGAGAACATCTCCTGAAATATAACTCCTGAAGATGCCAGACACTCGAACTGGTGAAACGTCGAGAACTAATCTACGACGACGGCCTAAATGCTCGAAAGAACATGTCACATCAATCTGTTCTCAGATTTGGGGAGATAACTTTAAGTTTGCATCGTCGTTTCCTGTTTGTTTGTGCGTGCTCTCCCATGCCAATCTAGCCTAACCTACTATGCAAACCAACTACGCAAGAGATAAGAACAGTTGATTTATGACTTCTTTTTCTTGTTCTTCTTCTTCTTGAAGTGAGACTGAGTCATGTCAATTATGTCATCAGCCATCTGGTGACATTCATGTTCATTATATAATGAGAATTCCCTACTTCGTTAGACTGGTGGTCAGATAGGGTTGAGTTTCAGAGATTGCACCTCTGACAATTCGTGTTGAATGCCACATCATAATTGGATAGTATGATGTCTTCAGTTGATACACTGAAGTGGAAATGTCTGATCACTACCGTTGGCACCCTCTTGTTTTTTTTATAGGTGTGAAAAATTATATTTTCTTCTCCCAAGAGTCTAATAAATGTTCTGTTCTTATCTGGCTTCAAGACGTGAACCTTCACGGTATTGTTAGAATGAGATTTGAAATAGTTGTGAACGAGATATTCTTGATAATGGAATATTTGTTGGTACATTTGGGCTATTTCCATTATCTATACTGTTGGAATTAACCGACGTTTCGGCAAGCATTCGCCTGCCGTCATCAGGGTGTTGTTGGTCCTGACGTAGCCTAACCTAATGTGCAAACCAACTACACAAGAGATAAGTACAGTTGATTCATGACTTCTTCTTCTTCTTCTTCTTCTTGAAGTGAGACTGAGTCTTGTCAATTCTGTCATCAGCCTTCTTGTGACATTGATGTTTATTTTTTATTCATGACATTTATGTCCGAGTGTCACAACAACTCGAGTTGAATGAGAATTTCCTACTTCAGTAGACTGTTGGTCAGAGTGGGTTGAGTTTCGGAGTTTGCACCTCTGACAGCTCGCGTTTGCATTCCCACAACTCATTTGGATAGTATGGAGCGCAAAAGTCCAAACGGAACAAGTTTGGCAAAGACCGGTCCTTCTCAGGACCAACAACACCCTGATGACGGCAGGCGAATGCTTGCCGAAACGTCGGTAAATTCCAACAGTATAGATAATGGAAATGGCCCAAATAATGTACCAACATTTGAAATATTATTGTTCATCAGCCATCATTGTCGATAATTTTTTGGTTATATCTGCAAAATTTGTTAAATCTTGTATAAAAATGGGAGGTGGTTTTCGAATTCATTGAACTGTATGTGTTGTATTGTTTACCTCCGATTCTTCATTCACGAACGAAAATCTTTTCTGTATATTTATCTCTGGATTTGAAGCGATTTCAGGGCAGGGCGGTGAATATTTCTTCTTTTCTACTGTCTGTCAAGAAGCAGTATTCATTTTGATCTGTTAGTTACCTGAGGGACAACGATATTTTATTGTGACAGATTTCGTGAATTATTTTCAAACTGAATGAAAAATTAACGTATTTATTTACGTAAGATTGAAGCAGAGATACTGGTTTGAAGAGATAAGTTGGCTCGTAGATATATATATATATATATATATATATATATATATATATATATATATATATATATATATATATATATATACACACATGCACTCTTCATAGCCGCTGTCACAAAACTCCCCCCTATAAATTCGAGGAGTGTAAAAGATATTCAATTTCAAAATATTCGTTTTTTTATTGCCTATTTAGGTAATGTTATATTTTTCCGCTACTGTTAATGCTTGACCTCTTCTATATCAAATTTTGTGGTTGATGGAAAATGAAGTCAATATTACATTAGTGATATTCAAATAATTGTTTAATCATCTGAGATTTGATACGGCGCAACATTTCTGGTGAAAATTACTCAAAAACTGCCCTGAAGAGCGTCCTTGAGAGCGTAGATGAAAAACTGCGGAAGACTATTATGATAAAAGCTGAATATTAGTGCTTCGTGCACTTAGAAAGGGGAAAAAATCGAGCACCGATCGCTGAGCCCTTAGAAATTCCCTAGGAAATATTGTATATGCGGTTATTTCAATCGGAAATTTTTAGAAAAATTTAAATTGGAAGCTATATATACAGTCCTGGCAGAACTAGCTGGCAAAACCTGTATATGATTCCCCTCTCAACCTTGTGATGTCACAGAAAGCCTTTTTTTCATGAAAATGGAAGAATGGGGACCAATCGTGAAAATTCTGCGAATAAATTCTGAGGGAATTTTACTGGTTAATAGTAGTGACACTTATAGAAAATGATTTCATGAATTTGAGTCTATTTTGAAGTACTTGTAACCGTAATTTGAAACCTACAATGTTTTCTATTCAATGTTGGTGCGAAAATATTTCAAGGCAATGTGAAAAAAAGCTATGGTTTCTTGTGGTAAAAACCACGATTTTTAGGAAATAATAGTGGTAAATAATGGCAAGCTTCGGCCTATATTGATTGCGCAACTTACTAACAGATTTGAAAAAATATTGTTTCGCCGATCTTCGGTGTAGGTACGTCTCTCAGCTGAAGAAATCTGCATCTGAAGGGTCCGCAAAACGAATGGAAATGGTGAAACCGAAGGAAATTGCTCGATTCCATCCAATGGCAGTCACGCTCTTTCGATGAAATGTCATTAGCAGCGTCGAATTTTTTTAATCGGCCAAATTTGATTATGTAAAATTCCTCCGGCGAGAGTAAAATTTGAAAGAGCTGCCAGACTAATTGGAATGGGAATGGAGTTGAAGTAATTCGAATGCAAACCGTATAGCCCGTTTCTGCGCTATTCTCGCAAAGAAAGGAACAAGGTAGGTGAGAACCACACAGATATGGAACCAGACCAACCCAGCCAGACATGTTAACTCTGGGGAGAAATTTGTCAAGTTGAATTCCGAGGACCTTAATATTGTGTTTTTTTTTTTTTAGATTTTATTCTTCATTGTATAGTCACGATTGACGTTCAGAGTGGTCAGATTTCGATGTTTCAGTTCTACTTCTCCGAAATTGAAAAAAAATTGTTATATACATGTAATGTTCTCTTTTTTCGACAAACATAAATTGCTGAAAACTACAAGTCGCCAACATTTATATCGTGATATAGAAACGTCAGAGCTTAAATATCTGCTTTATGAAAGAAAACACTGCTCGGTCGATAGAATAAGCAGATTTTCATTAATTTCTGTGCCTCTGTGTTTGAAGATTCAGAATCTCTGTTTCCAAATACTATTTATGAAAGAAAAGAAAATTTGCATATTTTCACTCCCTGATTCTGTAGAATAGTATGAATCTAACTAATTTTAGATTCACCTTTCTTCCATCTCGTGTAATGCATGAAATGTGGCACTAAAATATCGACACATGCTACAAAAAACTATGACCCATCATATATTAAATGGGGATTTTCATCAAAACTCTGGAAACAAGAAAATTCCCACATTCGAAGTTAGACAAAAAAAAATAACAGTTTCGTATATAAAACCGTAGATACTTATACAGATTATTCCAATGAAAACTCTACTCCTCACATCTTCGGTGAAAAAATTCAAATACACACCAAAAATCTTATGAACAAGGACGATTCCTGCTGATATATAGACTTGATAACATCCACCCCCATTTATTTCCAAGGCCCCTTCCCCAACAAGTCTCCGCTACGAGAGGATTTTAAAAATGTATAATACATGAGTGAAAACTCGATAACTTTGGAGTTACAGATAATTTACTCATAGTAACATTTCAATTTGAAACAAACCAGAAAGAATTGATTTGGGCTCGTTTTGGTATAGGCAGGATCGCAAAGTAATCGGTAAAAATTCGCTTTAATTCATACCAACTTATTTTTTTTCGCCATGATTCTCGGTACCACCTCCTCTGTCTTCATCAGTTTTTTGAACCACGTAGAAAATATTCCTGGCTGAAGAACTCGAGAATAGGGAAAACTTCTGCTGAATTATATCAAACATCAGCATCGAAAGTTGAGATTGCCCCACTAGTCGCCAACCTTCGTACAGGAGACGGTATATGAAGAAAACGAATAGTTCCGAAAATCTTTTTTTCACAATTTCTTGTAATGCATTTCTCATGCATTAATCAAGATTAATTTATTTGCATTATCCTCAATTCTTCTTTTCCACCTAAAACATTTGAGATTTTATTTTATATTCTCTCATATTGACCAGATGTCCGAGACTTGTTGTCTAGTGATGATCACAGATATACAGCTGATTTATTTATCGTGTATAAAAAAATTTTTGATGATTTGCAAATTTGAGGGGAATTTTATTGAGCTGGCTAAATATTCCAGAGAAAAAAAATATTTGTCACGGAAATTTTCATTGCGCACATTCCAAGAAAAATATTGTATTATAATTCCAAAAACATCTGCAATTAATGAAACTATTATGCCAATTGTTATACTGGAAAAGTGCCTGAGTGAAAAGTGCGGGGATGACGAATCGTAATGATAGTTAGGTACGTAAACAGTTTTCGAAATTCAAACCTAAACAAAAAGTGTAAAGTTCTTTGCATACTTCTTTCTATTCGACGGAAAACAATGTCGAAAAACAAGTTAAATAACAATCAGAAAATCGATGGTCCATAATTCGCGAGAACGAAGAGAATTAAAATTCCCCACCTGCCCGACCGTAGTCGCAGCTAGCTCTGCGAAGAGGAAATTCATCATGATTAAATTTTATGAATTCGCAGCAAGAAACTTCGGGCCCTGAATTGATGAACCTATAGAGGAACTTTCACATTGAATTGAACACTCCATTTGCGTCTGCTCTAACTCATTAGGGATCCCGAAATGCACTGAGCAATTATTCGGATGCTTCAGAAGAAAACTATGAAATCTTCAGGTGGAGAGAAATTTGAACTATGCGAGTGTAAAATGTTCGTTTTTTTTCAACTGGTTTATTCATGATGGAGCATCTCGTGCATCATTATTCAGCACTACTTGATTCAACAGGAAAACGAATTGGTGCACAAAATAGTTCATATCAAGTGAATAAATCGAAAAATTATTTGCAGGGGGAGTTTTCGACTTGTGAATATAATTCAACCGTGAATTTCGGATTCCGAAAGAAACACTTCTTTCCTCAGCATTTGTTTCTATTCGTTTTTATCCAACGATTTCATCTAATGATATGATTTTCAGCATACAATTTTTCATAAATGTTATTAGGTGATCAATCAGCCTCACTCGATCGCAATTCGTCCATATTACGACACCATTACGAAGTTTTTTCATGAAACCTTACAGAAAAAAATTATACATATTCGAGTCCGGAGATCTTGGAGTCAATGGCACTAGGCTGTGCCGCCCTCCGTCTTCTGTTAAAATTTTCATTGACTGCACACCCCAGATTTTTGTCTGAGCTCCATAAGGGTTGTGTTCCATCTCCGATGTGAATTGTTTCCAGTATTTTCACTTTATGTTCCTTATCCCTGTGTTAATCCTGTTTCTGACTTCAATGTATCCTCTCTTCTAAAGTTTTTAACTTCTGTATCTGATATAGGCTAACCTTTTCACCTTCGCCAATTCTTTAATTTCTGGGCAGTACCATTCCTTGTTGTTGGTTCTCTCTACTGTTTTAATTTGTCTCTGTCCAATCGCTTCAATCGCCGCTGTTTTTATGTTTTTTTTTCATCTGTTCCCGGCATGTTTCAACATCGTCCATTTCTTCAATTCCAGTTATCTCATTTTTTGTTGGAGACTGGTTTGGTAATGAATATTGAAATGATAAATTTGAAATTCTGGTTTGCGGCGTTTTCCTGAGACTTGAATCTTCAATTAAAGTACCATAATCGATCGAATGGGATACGTCATTTCATGAAGATAGAATAGCAAATGTTGAAAAACGATCTGGTATCATCGAATGAAGCTGAAAACGGGAAATAACTTTCTACAGAAACTTGATGGCTCGTCATGGGGTGCTGACCCTACTACCCTGCGCACAGCAGCCCTTGCTCTAGTTTTTCCACCGCTGAATATTGTTGCCCTGTTTGGCTCAATAGTGTTCATGTTCAAAAAATCGATGCACAGCTCAATTTTCCAATGAGAATAATAACTGGAACCATCCGATCTACACCTATCCAATGGCTACCAGTGCTATCAAATATAGTTCCTCCCCATATTCGAAGACTTGGAATTCTTGAAATAAGTTCAATTCATTTCCGGATTCTTTTCCGATACTTTCCTACGTTCCAGAAAATAGAATTCCAAGACTGAAATATTGTAAACCTATTTGGTCGAATAACTTTCTGAATTCGAACTTCAGCTATAAGGAAATCTGGAAATTCGAATGGGACGCATGTTCTTTATCTAATAAAGATCTCATATGTGATCCATCCAATGAAGTTTCTGGTTTCAACCTTCCCAGGAAAATATGGTCCCTTCTTAATCGAATAAGAACAGGTCATGGTCGTACCAATAGCATGCTTTTCAAGTGGAATTTAGTTAATAGTCCTAATTGTGAATGTGGTGAATCAGAGGGAACAGTTGAACACCTAATTAATAATTGTTCGATTTATAAATTCCAAGATGGCATTAGACCTATACACAATATATAAAAATCATTCTTGCAATGGGTAGAAAATTTTAGATCAATTTGATGAAGTATAAATTGAATTCTCTGGCTGTTCTGTCTTTTTTTATTTTCAGGTTGGAGTTTGGGTTTGGAAATTCTGCCTCCGAAGAACCGTTCCGATGATCGTGATGTCTTTCTATCTAGAACATTCAAATACAACAATTTCATTTAATTTGTTCACGGGAAGACAGGTTTTTTCGGCTGAAGTTTTCTCCCCTGGCTCTATAGTATCGTATAATACTATAGAGAGCCAGAAAACAGACAACAGGGCTATACACATTTCATGAGGTTACAGCATCTGTAATGAGTGAACATTGAACTAAATACTTAAATAATTGATCTGGTAGGTCATTTACCCATTTGGACATTCCGACAAGGCGCAATGTTCAAAAACTACATTTTTCAATTTTGTTCCGGATGAATGTATTGGTTAACGAACTTTCTTTCGAAAAAACCCTGTTTAAACCTTTATAAATAACCCGGGATCCAATTTGCTCGGGTTGTTGCAAGCGAGGCCCCGGCCGATTGCCCCGTCTGCCTCCCCTAAAGCAGCCACTAAATACGTACACAAAACGTAATTTTCATTCAGAAGACTGCCACTGATGATGAGGATGCAACCTCCTTAACATCTTCCATGTTTGCTTTTAGGATTTATAATGAGAAAAAATACTCATTTGGTGCAGAAAAAAATCAGAAGGAAGTAAATCTCCTTTCTATAATTGTTTACAAATTGACAAAAAATCCTGAAAAACATTGCTCCGAGTAGCTGTATTTCAAAAACCGTAGATAACGAACCTACATGAAACAACCAATAAATGTTCGTTTCCATTCAGATGGACTATCGTGACATGAAAATTTCCTGCATTAATCATCATTAGCAGATTCAGACTTATACATATCCGTTCGGAGTAGAGCTAACAAAATGCGACGACAAAACGAAATGAATTTTGCATTTTTATTACTTTATTATGGTTGTTTCCGATTGGTCATACACGCGGGCATTACCTGAAACGGCAAACAACTTCTCTTTATGGATATTGCAGTCATAAAATGCATTACTTGAATGTCTTTCTGAAACAAGCTCCTGTTAAGTCATTTAACTGGCAATCAAAAGCTAGCCTCGCAAATTGATCCACTGAAACGAACAACGATAATCTGGACATCCAATTTTCTGAAATTATCCCAGAAATAATTTGAATATATGACTGTTTGCTCGATTCCATTGCTTCCCATAGTAGACTATCGATGGGGTGAACACGTCATAAAAAATCAATGAACATATTTCTGGTTTTCATTTTCACCCCCTGTTAGATCTAATGAATTCATCATGTTATGTCGTACGGTAGAAAATTTTGATGAATTTTTTCGAATTGAGCTTTAGGATGAAATATCTTTTTCCGGTACTATAGAACGAAGCCAGATCAGGATGAAATGAGCTGATCGCTCTGAGTAATCCTATTTCGATCATCCCCCAAACAAAGTTCAAGTTGATGTATTCGTAGTAACGCTTCAACTTAAAAATTTTAACGCATGAAAAATCACTCGAACAACTAGTATTATTCAAGTCTTCCAGATCATGAGGATATTGCCAAATCTGTTCAAATGTTGAATTTTTTTTCGAATCATTGGATTCGTAAGAAACGCGGATTTCTTTTATTTCGAAAATATGAGCAAATCCTTGGTACCCTAAGGTTTCTGACTCTCATTAAATTCAACGACTCTAGGAAGAAAGTCGATAAACTAACTGCGGAATATCAGCGGATGAAATCAGGTATTGAAACCTTGAATTCTAGGCTGAATAACCTGGAACAGGCTTTTCAACTAACAACAAATTCATGATGGATCCCAGAAAATCAAACAACAAACCATTGTATATATATATATATATATTATATACAGGGTCTTTCACGAGGAACCTCACCCATATTTATACGGGAAACTACTGAACGTATTTTCATGAAATTCAGCACTTATAAGTATTTCACGATGCTGATGAAATCTAAAATATTTTCAAGGCATGAGCACCTCCGGTTTTTCCGGAAATGACGTCAACTTCCGTTTTTCAAATTAGAACACCATTTTTTTATTGCAGAAATAGATTCCTTAGAAAATTTCAAGTTATTTTGATGTAACATTTTTCAGTTTTGGTTGGAAAATTCTCTCTGAGCGGGAAAATTCGAAAAAAAAACTCGAAAATAGAGCTCCGCTGAAACAAGAATAACTTCGAGGTTTTTGGATGGAAAATTTTCATTTTTGGGATTTTTCAAGATGTAAGATTGATGTATCCACTTTGAAAATCAAAATCGCGATTCATGATACAGGGGGTGAAAAAATCGCTTTCAAAGTTAGGGATGACAAAATCGTGAAAAATCAATTTTTTCAAATTAGAACCTCATTTTTTTATGGCAGATATTGAATCTACGTTAAAAAATAATGTGAGTGTATGCATCACACCCTTGGCCTAAAGTGGATATTTTCTGAGTTATTCACAAAAAACTGTTTTTCGTCTTGAATTTTCAGCTATTTCCTTTCCCTTCACGCCAAAAAGATGAAATTTTCAGGAACTGTTACTTAAACCATGTTTCAGATTTCACTACCCTAATATGCAAGATAAAAAAGTTACAGGTTGTTCCTAAATAGATGGCGAATTTTGATTCGAATTTGTATCGGAAACCTCTTTATTTCAACTAATCGGCCATCGGTTTTCTCTCCAGTGATAAATAAATAATTCCTTATGAACCATATGCAAAAACTTACCATGTTTTACATTCATTTTTTCTAATGATAGATATCATTAATTACATCTGCCAAATTCCTCTTTATTCAGTAGCATTTTGTGTTTACTATTAATTTGGTGATAATTCGTATTAAGTTATAAAATCGATCACTATGCCTAATTTTACCAATGAAGATTATTTAAATCTCATTCTACTTCATGGAGAATGTAATAAAGTTGTAGATAGAACGATTCGACTGTTCATTGAGAGGTTTCCTGACCGACCCAGACCAACGAGAGATACCATTAACAGAACCATGACAAACTTGAGAAATGTCGGATCTTTCGTTAAGAAAACTATACACAGAGAAAAAAGTGTAGTAGAAGATGAGAACAACGAAATTGCAGTTCTTGCATATTTTCGTGTGAATCCTCAAAATTCTCTCAAAGATGCCGAGATTGATCTGGGATTATCTCAATCGAGTGTTTGGAGAATATTAAAAAAACATAAAATGCACCCATATAAATTCAATAGGGTACAGCATTTGAAGGAAACTGATTTCGTCAGGAGAACAGAGTTTTGCGAAGCTATGATGATTCGATTTCAAGAGAATGAAAACTTTTTGGACTGTATAATTTGGACAGATGAATCTAAATTCACAAAGAATGGTTCTTTCAATAGGCATAACAGTCATTATTGGGATGAAGAGAACAACCACCATTTCCGACAATGGAACTTTCAAGAGACCTGGAGTTTCAATGTTTTTTGCGCCATAAAAAATAATGCAATTCTCGATGTTCACATTTATGATGGGACTTTAACTGGTAAGATAGAACACTACACATGTTTGCATTATTTAAAGAATGTCCTCCCTTAGGAGATAAATATTCTGACATATTGACTCAAATAATTGAGCCGCTAGTACAGAACCATAATGACTTATGGTATCAACAAGATGGCGCGCCTCCACACAATTCACTCAATGTGTCAAATATCTTCTACAGGCTATTTGAAGATCGATGGTTGGCGAACAATGGTCCACATCTTTGGCCACCACGTTCTCCCGATTTAACTCCTTTAGACTATTATGTTTGGGGTAGGATAAAAAATATTGTCTACGCAACTCCCCTGACTGATAAAGAGGACTGCATAGAACGAGTCAGAAATGCGTTTAGGTTTGTTTAGATTTTTAGATTCATAGTTTTGAAACTCAATTTGATTTTTAAACACTTTTGCAGATCTCTTCCTCCAGATGAAATAAGAAGAGCAACGCACGAAGCATTCCTGAGACGTATAAATAAATGTCTAGAAATTAACGGTCAAAACTTTGAGCATCTTCTCTAGTTATAACTGCGAGAGTTTGCCATGGTTCTCCTAATAGTAACTTGAAGTCGGTTTCAAGAAGGGGTGAAAAATCTACAGCATGGTTCAAATAACAGTTCCTGAAAATTTCATCTTTTTGGCGTGAAGGGAAAAGAAATAGCTGAATATTCAAGACGAAAAACAGTTTTTTGTGAATAACTCAGAAAATATCCACTTTAGCGCAAGGGTATGATGCATACACTCACATTATTTTTTAACGTAGATTCAATATCTGCCATAAAAAAATGGGGTTCTAATTTGAAAAAATTGATTTTTCACGATTTTGTCATCCCTAACTTTGAAAGCGATTTTTTCACCCCCTGTATCATGAATGGCGATTTCGATTTTGAAAGTGGATACATCAATCTTACATCTTGAAAAATCTCAAAAATGAAAATTTTCCATCCAAAAACCTCGAAGTTATTCTTGTTTCAGCGGAGCTCTATTTTCGAGTTTTTTTTTCGAATTTTCCCGCTCAGAGAGAATTTTCCAACCAAAACTGAAAAATGTTACATCAAAATAACTTGAAATTTTCTAAGGAATCTATTTCTGCAATAAAAAAATGGTGTTCTAATTTGAAAAACGGAAGTTGACGTCATTTCCGGAAAAACCGGAGGTGCTCATGCCTTGAAAATATTTTAGATTTCATCAGCATCGTGAAATACTGTTTCTATTTATAGTAAAAATATATTATTTGGGACTGCAGTCGAATGAGAAATCTCTTTTTTCTTTAAACTCAAGCTTTCAGCTTCATTTAAGCCTTCATCAGGAGACACTACAATCAGTATGAATCAGCAAGGAAAGTTACAATTATTATATATACATATACATATATATATAAAACTTACGAAAGTGAGATAAAATTCAAGATCGATATTTGAAGTTCTAATCATCAGATCCATCAGATACCATTAGTTCTTTAAATTTAAGGAAAATGATGAAAGTAATTAGTTATAGATGACAAATATTTTGACATTCAGTAGAATATAGAAATATGTATCCTTTGCATTTTCAGTAGTTTGAGTTTGAACAAAATTTATGAATAACGAAAAATTCTATCTAAACTTTTTTTAAGTGATGGTATTCTCATTTCAAGGCTTAACACGGGTATTATGTTTTAAATTTTTGTCAATATCAATCAGTAGGGCATAGACAGAACAATATTGGCGACCATTTTGTTAATTTCCTCAAGATTTTGATTCTAAAGACCTGTAACCTTGCTGAAATCTGATATATACTTTGTATTCAATATAATTGATAAATACATAGATGATTAATGAGATACTGACAACTTCATAATTCTGTAAGTAAATAAAAGGGAAAAAAAATTTCAGCTTAGCATATTAAAAATAATTTTAATTTGTAGTAGTCCTGAAGATGAAATGAATCATTTCGAAAGCTTGACGTTAGAATAGAGGTAATTTAACATCATCAGTTTTTGATCGACAACCCTAACCTACTCACATAAATCTATATCCAGTACGATCATTGAAGATTCAATATATATATATATATATATATTAGACTGTTTCAAAAAAATCGACATTTTTTGTTTTCACGAAACCCCCCCCTTATTATCTTCAGGGTATCGAAAAGAGACCTCTATGAAAATATCAGCTTCAAATAATAACATTTAGAGGTCGCTCATCAATTATTTCTATTTTCCCTACTAATAGCAGGAAAAAAATTTCTTTTTTCAATAAAAAATTCCTAGAGCAGAAACCAATAGACGGATTTCATTGTGTGATACATTTTCGTGTAGACAATCAGATACTCTACAAATATGTCCCTTACGATATTTCAATAAAACGGCCGCTTCAAAAGTTATTCGTTTCGATGCTAATATTGAGGTATTTTTGAAGAAAAAAATTATTCAAAAAAATCGATTCTGTTCGTTTTCACGAAACTCTATTTCTAATTATCTTCAGGGTATCGAAAAAAGGTGTCTGTGAAGATATTAGCTTTGTATATTAATATTTAGAGGTCGCTCAGCGATGATTTCTATTTCCGCTGTTGATAGCAGGAAAAAATTTTATTTTTTCAATAAAACATTTTCTCTTCACGAACCAATTGACGGATTTCACTGTGTAATACATTTTCTTGAAGGGAATTAGATGCTCTACGAAAATGTCTCATATGATATTCCGATAAAAGCGCTCGTTCAAAAGTTATTCGAACTTTTTCTTCAAAAATACCTCTATATTAATACCTCATATTGAGATATTTTGGAAAAAAAGTTCAAATAACTTTTGAACGAGTGGTTTTATCGAGATATCCTATGGAACATTTCCGTAGAGTGTCTAGTTCTCTACACCAAAATGTATCATACAGTGGAATCCGTCTATTGGTTCGTGAACAAAAAATTTTTTATTGAAAAAAGAATTTTTTTTCCTGCCATCAGCAGCGGAAATCGAAACCATCGATGAGCGACCTCTAAATATTAATATTCAAAGCTAATATTTTCACAGACGCCTTTTGTCGATGCCCTGAAGATGATTAGAAGGCGGGTTGCATGAAAACAAGTAAAGTCGATTTTTTGAATATTTTTTTTCTTCAAAAATACCTCAAAATTAGCATCGAATCGAATAACTTTTGAAGAGGCCGTTTTATCGAGATATCGTAAGGGACATATTTATAGTGTATCTGATTGCCTACACGAAAATGTATCATACAAAGAAATCCGTCAATTGGTTTGTGTTCTAGGAATTTTTTATTGAAAAAAGAAATTTTTCCCCTGCTATTAGTAGGCAAAATAGAAATAATTGATGAGCGACCTCTAAATGTTATTATTTGGAGCTGATACTTTCACCGAGGTCTTTTTTCGATACCCTGAAGATAATTAGGGGGGGGTTTCGTGAAAACAAAAAAAGTCGATTTTTTTGAATCAGTCTAATATATATATATTGGATGGAATGTTTCATCCCATCTATTGAAGGAGCTTTTTCGTGAAATTCTGAAATCATATAATCATCTCATTGTTTGTATGGGTATATGGGACAGATAGTACGTTTATGGTGTTATATAAAGGAGATCATACAAGTGGAAGTATGACATGAAAGCTCAGACAAAATTTGGAAATGGAATCACTCAACCATGTCTACTAAAGCTATTCTTACATATGAATGTACCTTTCCGTTTCTAATGATTGACATTATTTTATTTTGATGGTATATCGTACAATTCATTTATTTTATAGCGGTGTTTTTCATCTCTTGAGGATATACTTTCGAATGTTTTTTGTTATTCTGGAACTTCGATCAATTTTGTGAATTTTCTGCATTTCAGATCTAATCACATGTGATATGTTTTGTTTTTAATTGAAGTAGACATGAAGAAGTGATTATTTTCATCCATCAAATCCACTTTGTTGAATAAACCATTTGAAAAACACTAAAGAGAATGAATAACATTTCTCTACTTGAAATGTCGTAACTAGTGAAAGGATTGAACGACTCACGCAATGAGATGAAATATGATACTTCGAGAATAGCAGATAGCTACACAGAAACTCCTGATGAAAATACTTCTTTTCGAATGCCAAATTTCAAGGATTCCTGGATTTTTCTGCCGAATGTGATCCCGAACCAAGCTTTACTGCTCAACAAATAAAGAAGAGAAATCCAGATTTAATGAGTTTTCGAGATTCTCGGCAAGAGGGACACAAGTTCTGAACCCAGTCAATGTTCAGGTTCTTCCACATTTCTACCGATTACAGACTCAAATGATAAGTACGGACATCTTCCTGAGCTTTTTTGGGTTGCTGGGAAACCAAAACTGCTTAAGAAAATGCAAAATTCCCCCAGTAGGTATAAATTCAGTTGCCATTCAAATATTGCTTCGTTTTGAGAAAATACCTGTTCAATGTTCTTTAAATAAAATTCAAACATAATATTTGTGCAGTTACTTTCTGGCAAATAATGTTTTTCTTTATAATGAAAAGCGCACAAAACTACATCTGCGTCAGTATATATTTCAAATGTACACCCTGATAATTTCCAGATCGTTGTTGAACCTGTCTATGGTTTCCAATTCCTTTTCGCTAAGGTATATTCCGGATACTGAATTACATAATTTGATTATCCGCCTCTGCTCGAGGCAGTCGGATATTGCATACTGTCGTAGAGAACTCTAAAACTACCCCTGGGTGTGGAAAACTTTCTTCTTAATTAACTAAGTTCGCATCCTACCCTCGTTTGAATTTGGATGTGGCGAATGTTTGTCTAAATCGGACCCAAGAAATAAACATATGCATAAATACACCGTCACCATTTTTTATGTGGAGAACCATCCAGTAATAATCATATTTCATCTTTTACACCCAACCCTTTTAGCTCAATTCAAAACATAACTATGAATGTGTTTGAAAAGTACCTATTACCAGTGGCGGCTTCAAAAGGTGTGGAACAAGGAAAAGACCCGGAGTCTCAGGTTCTCGAATTACAACTTTTCAACCGGAAGGGATGAATGAAAATGAATGAGACATAACGGTCGTCTCTTTTTATAATCCCTTTGTAAGAAATAGACAAATTGGTAGTTTCAAGATATAATCTCAAATAGATGTTGTATTTGATTGAAATTGTTTTAATGTAGTAGGTAGGTATAATTCATTTATTGAATACCTACTTTTGTCACTTAATATATAAAGATATTGATGTATCCAGAAAAAGATACTCAATACTCATCCATAATGAATCTTTTGTACTCGGATATCAATGATATCACTTGCTTCATCAAATTGATTATTTAAATCCTTAATAAATCGAAAAATATCAAAATTTTTAGTCTGATAAGGGTGAAATGATTTTTTTTGATTATGCAATATTATAGCACCTTTTGATGATGATAATTTTTTTTCTCTGAATTGTTCAAATCTCCATAGTTCACCAGGATTAACGAATCAATTAATAAAAACATTGTTACCCTTTTCATTTAGACCAGCAAATCACTTCAGGGAACACCGAGGGCGTGGGGATTTGAGAAAAACTGGAAATTTTGCTACATAGTACAAAAACTATCGACACAAACCGTATGATATCAAAACCTTTCGATAGTTCATTTTTTTGACTCAGAGATGACCGAAATAACAATAACATAAGTCAAATTTATGAAAGAAAAATCAACATTAACGTGAAAAGTCATTCTGATTCAATTCCTCCCATACCGAGGTTAGTTGAAACAGAGCCTGAGGAGAGTTGAAACACATTATTTCAAGGTAGAGTTATGGGTGGTTAAGGATTGAAGATGATTAGGATTTTAGTTCCATTCCAATCCATTATGTGATTGCCGGTATTGGAACACACATGATCCGCTATCTGTGATCTACCAATATCTCCATTTTTTATGATGGATTGGAATGGAACAAAAATCCTAATGACGGAACCTGATGGTTATAAAAAAAAAATCAAAGAGTCAGCTGTATTTTGTTGGATGAGGCTAATAATCTTGCCAATTGTTCAGTAGGAATAAATCGAATTTGGATGGATTTATTGAAAAAAGAACTAGTTTCAGGGAATTTTGAAATAAAATAACGATATCAACATCTAGTGATCAATATTAATCTATGTTCATCATATATTGACTAATGTCAATCCAAAAATAAAAAAAATTGTCACGATTCTACAAAGTTGCATAAAAATCAGCGCTTAAGATTTCAAAGTTTTTTCATTTTTTTTTTTGTTCATTGTTAGGCACCAATTTTTTCTCGTGAAGTTTTGGACCCTGACAAATAAGTGCTCAAAAAATTTTTACACAAGGGCCTTGCATTTAGGTTGCAATTAATGTTTGGGTCCAAATCCTGGACCCAATTAGGGTCCAGGGTAGGCATTAGGAACAGTAAGCACTAGGAGTGGCAGAGATCAGATTATCATTTTTTTTTATGAAAAGATTTTCTAAGACGTTTTTCTATCCTTCAATCCGGAAAAGTCTCAAAATCTTGAGACATAAAATAGGCGATAAAACAACATAAATACTTTCATTAGTCACTAATGTGAAAATCAGTTTATTCCCGCTTAGTTCGTTCTGGGGCAGTACGTATCATCTTTTTCTATAACAAACATCTCACAAGCGAACTTTCACCTCATAAATATTTAAAACGTTACCTCTGACTTAGCCCGGTCGTCCACTGGAAGCCTATTCAAGCGGCTTCGCGATCACGCGAAACAGGCGTTTATAGCTGCTACAGCACAGGCAGCAATGAACTGCAGGGTTCGTCCACTGGCAGCGGCGACGATTGCGGCTTCTTGCGTTCTATTCAGATATAACCGATTGCTCGATACAAAGACCATAGTTTGCCTTTGAAAACGACCACGTTCGTATTCTTTCAGCATTGAGTGCAATATGCTATGAATCCGGAAGATTTGTACGTTCTAGAGTTGAGTTATTTAGTCAAAAGACGACTGAAATACAGAGGTCTTGACGTTATTCGATGCACCCAATTATTAATTAATTTCATTATTTCTCATTTTATTTTTAGGTAAATGAAATGCCCCACCGTTAAGGGTTTTTATAATACCTGTTTTAGCACTCATTTTTCTAATTAGAATATGAATTCAAATATCGATTATTGTGTGTCTTTTTTCTGAACACACTTGATTCTTTTTTGGTATGTTGTCAAATCACGAAAACATCATCGACATAACGTCTGCAAGTCTTTAGGCATTGCATCATAGACTTTTCATCACACAAAATTTGATATCAGGATTTCCTTGAATTTCGTTCATCATATATGATAGACAAGTGTGTTCAGACAAAAAACACACACAAATCGATATCAAATGAGTGTTAAAACAGCTTTTATGAAAACACTTTATGATAGGGATCATTTAATTCATCTACAACTGAAAAAAGAAATGATAAAATTAAATTCATCAAAGATATTCTTGAGGAGGATCCATATCCAACGAATTTCATACGAATTTCTCTTCGCGGAAAGGATTTCACTTCGTATATAGAGTAAGCGCTTCTAGCGCTTCGAGCGTACACGCCGTACACATCCCATTTCAGGGGGATCGAGCAGCGAAGCTCATAGCCGCTCGTATACGCCCGCTCGAAGTCGCCTGTATAGTGGACGCAGCTGCATTGGAATACATTGCTTGGGATTCGTAGCAACTTGCCGCAGGTTTACGCTAGTTTCGCGAGAGCCATGAAACGCTCGAAAACGCTTCCAGTGCACGACCAGGCTTATGCTTAGAAGTGTTTTTCAACCTGTGTCGCGAAGCCTTTGTTGTGGGGTCGCGAGTGGTCGAGAGAACTAGGTACATATCTACTTTATTAAAAAACATCCATAAATTCTAAAACGGTAGATATATCCAGAAATGGTTATCAAAGAAAAACTGGTATGTTATTCATACGAATAAATCAACAACAAAAAAACTTTGAATATTGGTTTATCTCAATGCTTGTGTTGACTGAGAAGCAATGAGTCCATTTATTTTTTACTCACATTTTATGATAACATTTTGATTTAGAATATACCTGGTGGTTCAAAAGTTTGTAAATTGTGAATTTATTCCGCCAAAGTGGAAAACCAAAATTCTGATACTGGGGTCTTCGGTTCATGATTTCCCCCAAGAGGGGTCTCATACGAGATATGAACTTCAAAATGCAAAACCTTTGTTCTTATTGCAGATTTGCATGAAGCAAGAAATTTTCAATCCGAACTGATTGAAACCAAAAAATTTTTAGTTCATATTTGGATCCCAAGCAGCCCTTTTTGTTGAAGTTGGACCTCAAGTCTCGCATAAAGCCAATCGGGCTCAGAATCTGATGATCCTGATCGATTATCCGATTACAATTACTCAGTAGTTGAATATGAATTTTAGCATCTTGGTCTGAATGAACTCAGACTTTGAAAACAAAAAACGCTACATAGATCCCCAATAAGGATGAAAAAAGTTCTTCGGATGGAAAATTTTCCGCTAAATCCGAATCTGCATTAAAAAAAAAATGGGTTTGCGTTTGAAATTTCGAAGTTGGGCCTCATATCTCGATAAGGCCCAAAATCTGAAGAGCCCATTCGATTCCTCAGACCCCAGTATCGGAATTTCAATCTTTCAGCTGTACCCGAAATAATTTTTAAATTTTTAGGAACACCCGGTATGTCAATTGAAGAAATCTCTTTTCCCATTTCTTCAATGAAAGACGAGGATCACAATTAAATTTTTCTTGTAAAGCCTTAAAGTTTTTGTTTTGCATCCTGAACTCGAAGATGTTCAGGTCAGAAAGAAAAATCTATTTTTAAAAGGAAAATATCAAAAATGAATTCCAAGTTAACTGACTCGGCTCGTTGTGGAAACAAAGTGTTTATACTAAAACTTCAGCTCGAAGTTCTATAAGTCTGGTCAGCCTTTTGAAAACCTCTATACCGCTCTATGGTAAAGCAAATTTTGAATGAGTAAACCCATAGTCCTATCTTCACAAATAGAAATGATTTGAAACACTCGAGTCTTCAATGATTTTTTTCGAATTTACAATATGAAGATTTCAATATTTTTAATATACATGAAAATATCCAGGATTACGGGGATTACGAAATTTCTTGCGATACTATAGGAGGTTGTATAATGAAAAAGGTTGAAAAACACTGGCTCAGATCAATAAAGACATTCTTTTCAATGTGGGGATAATCGCTCCAGCACCGAAGCGTTAACAAAATACGTAGAACGGCAAGCTAATTATAATCAAACATTTGCTTGTTATCTTCAATTTGATAGGATCCGTCTCTGATGGAGAACCCGACTACAACCCTTATTTGCGAAACAATGCAAGACTGGAGTGTCCTTCCTTCCTGCTAGGAACATAAAGTGCTAGTTGTTGAAACGTATCCTCATAATCACAGCAGTTTATAGTGGTGTCTTCCTTCACTATGCTCGGTTGAGTGAGTTATTCGAGCTAAACTCAAAGTTTCGGGACAATCTCGTCTGGTCACGTTAACTGAAGCAGAAAATGAATTAACAGAAACCCCTTGAATGGATTCTACAGGTCTTATCATAACTCAGGATTAATCTTCAAATTGTAGAGGACAAGGTTTATTGATGAGATGCACTCAATAGAGGTTGAGCTCTGGAAGCCTAGCCTGTTGCATATTCATCACAATAAACCATTCAAACTTTTGTGCTAAGATGCCTCCGAGGAATGAATTTCATGAAGAAAAGCTTTAGAGTCATAAGCTTTCTTGTTAGAAATTCGAAAGAGATGACGTCAAGGAAAGTAGCGGCATGTATTGAATGCTGCGAAATAGACTTTGAACTCAACTTTACACTGGTAAAGGTATTATTCAAAGAGCAATAACTTCAAACTTCTGAACAATATCTATTAAATGTGGGTGAAGTTTCTTAAGGGTTGAGCTTCAAGATGAAATATTATGCATACAATCCCTTCGATCCGGAAAGAATTCTGGAATGCAATTCAGCGTGTATTTCACTCAAAATAATTTCAACTCGTACTCCATCTGATGTATTTCAGTTCTTTCTCTTTGAGTTCATATTTCGAACATAATAGTCGTCAAAATTTTATAAGATTAGGGTATTCTTCATTACCCGATATTGAATATTTTGATCTTTGATCAGTACGATCAAATTTTCAATGTTCTGGAGAGTTTTTCCACGACAAACTATTATATTCAACGGGTATAGTTGTTGATATGTTGATATCTAGAGAAGGGATTCTATGCAATTGCATATACGCATTCGCATATTTTAGACATATTCAGTATTATTAGCATATTTTACCTACCTAAAATCCCTGTGATGCATGATATCGGTACATATTTTCTCTTTTTCCTGCGATAAAAGTGATAAAATCGTGAATCCGATTAAATTTAATAGTCCCATAAGTTGAATTAAATAATATTCTCCGTAATATTAAAAATTGTGACTCGCATTCTTGAATCAATTTTGTTTCGGCAGTCACGTGACTAGTTTTGGAATTACTAAAGTTCATAAAAACATTTGAAAATTTCATGGAATTAGAATACTATCCTCAAAATAATAATTGATATGTTAAATTAAATTGAGAACAATCAGAAATTCGTTTTCCTTTTTTTTATCTCCCTGAATTCATCATCTAATATTGCATATGCTGCCAATTTTCATGCAATATGCAAGCATTTTCAATGCCTACTTCCATGCATATAATGACATGGGCGCCCGCAGGGGGGGGCCAGGGGGGGCCGTGGCCCCCCCTGAGATTCTGATCCTCTATCGAATTGATAACTCCCTGAGGCGTGTTGAGCACTTTTTGGGTGAAAAAAATCATGGAAAGTTTTCGAAGACGTTGAATTTCATGTTTTTGTTTGCCTAAAACGAAGTAATAAATTCATAAACTACCCCATGCTTATCGGCATTCTCTTCAATCGCTACCAGATGTTCGTTTTATGACCGGTTTTTTTAGGCGGCTTCTTTGATGGGGGATTCTTCCTGTGACTAGTGGGACTACTCTCATATTTCAATAATTATTGTCCATTCTCCAATGAGAATATTTTTTTCCGAGAAGGCGGAAATATAGAATCTTTTCATTAGTATTTTCATTCTAGAGAAAGATTGTTTCGAATTCGAAACAATCCTATTCAGAGAGTATTCTTCGTTTTTAGTGTCTTTGACTTCAAATTTTGTTATCGAGGGTAACTTCTTTGATTATTTACGTAGATGATTTTTTCGTTCGGCGCCTCTCAATGTGAAATTCCAACTATTATAATTGTAGATTATTGATAAGAACTATAAAAAATCGAAATGCGACAGCCTTTGGGGTCTGCGGATAGAATTGAAAACAAAGTAACACGTGAATTGTATCGTAGAGCGTCGACCCATCAGATTATTATTTGCGAATAATTTTTGATTTGTAAGGAAGTATTAATGATCAATTTGAACGTCCTTGATCCCTGATCATAAACACTCCTTTGTAAACCAAAATTACTTAAAAAATGATGACCAAATAGTTCGACGATACAGTTTACAAGTTGCTCAGATTTCACTTCTATTCCAGAAGACTGTTTTTTTCTTGTTTCTTGAGATTCATTTTACTTATGTTTCTATATATATTTCATATATTTTTATAATTTAATGAATTTACCTTTGGAAAATATGGATATTCTGAAATTTTTACAAAGGAGATCGAATGCCGATGACGATTGCTATAAGACACCCAAAAAAAAACTTTATACATCAATGCAGACTCATTCCTCGTGTACTGATAAAGAAACAATCTAAGAAAAATATAGGAATTAACTTCCTATTGAATTTCTTGAGACTAACAGAAGGCTGGTTTTTAGTTCAGAATAAAATATGCGTGGTATTACGATTCCGGTATTTTATTTTCAGAATTATTATTATTATTTTTGTGTGTGTTATGTCTTTTTAATTTTTTTTATAATTAATTCATTTTGATAATATATTTATTTTGTGTTATTTCGAATAATCTCGGAGTTTCTAGTTTTGATTTTATGGTTTATTTCATTTAATTTATATTTTATATTTCATTATTATTCATGTATATTTTTTATGAATATCATTTTATCGAGCGTATATGTATATTTGTTTTCATTTCGTTATTACTGGTTGATGTATCTGTAGTTATTAGCAATCATACAATTTATTTCATTCCTTTCTTCATATTATTTATATTTCATTTTCCTGTAAATATTCTTTCATGGATTGTGATTTATTTAGAAAATAGTTACCGTATTATCTTATACATATCGCCTTATATTGTTGATGTTAAAAAAATGTTGAGGTGGAAAACTTAATCATTTTTTACAAATTCTGCGGGCGCTCATGCATGAATATGAAAAACGAAATAGAAAGAAATGGAATACTGATGTCGCATGCGCCTTATCGTTTTTCGACGATTTTTTTTGCCCCCCCTGAGAAAAAATTCTGCGGGCGCCCATGTATAATGAGCTTTTCAAGTCTCTTTTGATATCAAATCAAATTATTTCCTTCAAATAAAAATCAGCTGTACTGTGCGTGTTCACTAGCAGCCCAAAATATGATATATGTTGTTCTTAATCAGAATACTGAAAAGGAAAATACATGGACAAAATGTCATGTCACTAAGCACTAACAGTGGAAAGAAGGGCTTTCAAGTCGCGAGCACTAAGCTGGTTTCCATAGAAATGATGATCTTACCTCTTCAGATAAGGAGTAGGTAATATGTATTTCTGTAGATTATAACTATTGATGTTTCGATAAATCGATAAATTGATGACAACAATTCTATATGTAAAAAAAAATACATTAGAGTAGACAACAGTTCGACAAATGGTCTCAGATACATGATTTTTTGCTCCTGAGAGGGAAGGATCAACATTGAAATTTCTATAGACATGGAAAAATTCTCATCAACAGATAATCTCGGTAGGTATCATTCCCAGAGACGGAAATCGGTCGAAAATCTTCGGTGATCAGTTAAACTAGATATACCATATAAGTAAGGGGAAATGATTGTGAATTATTCATAAAAAGTTCACTCAGAGCCTGCAGCAGAGTTCAAAACTGTTCAAATTTCAGAAAAACTACACAAAAAAGAAAAAAAAAAGAGCATAAACTACTCAAACATGTGCCAAATCTCAGGTTAGCTGTCGCAATCCAATTCTCCGTATTCGAAACGTCTACCACAACACACCACAAACCTCACAACCAAATACACAAAAGGAAATTACAATTCTTTTTCATTTAGAAATCAGATTACGATATATCTTACAAAGGTTATCTTTATCAGTCTTATAATTAACAAAATTGTGCTTTCCTATGTGAAACATTTCAGCACAAAATATGTTCATGTAATTTTTTAATTGTGTAAACTTTCAACATTCTCAAGATCACAATCGAACATATGTCACGTACTGAGGTGATGATGAAATGGAGCCTTTTTGTTGTCAGTAGGATGTCTACCAGAATATTTGTGATCAGAAATTCTCTTACAAGAATGTTGCCTAGTTTTTCCTATGTAACTTTGTTGACAATGTAGGCTATTAATTTTGTGACATCAAGAGGAAAATTATTTCACCTAACGTTTTGCCCAGAACTGCGGTAGACATATCTCCTGAGGATTCTTGGTCTGGGGTTGTCACTCGGCAGCTGAATTTCCGAAAATGCTACTGGATTCGATCCGTCGCCCTAATTGATACCCAGATCATTGGTGGGAGAAGGTAGTGGGTTTACGCGCGCGATTTTGATTTTGGTTTTTTCCAACACCGGCAACCATGCGCTAAGTACCAAAGGAGTTTCTTTCTTTTGGTCCATGTTGTTCTTATGTTTATATATCTCAATGGCTTCCATGTTCATCCTAGAATAGAAACTTTTCATGTTTGGAATAGCCTCTGCCTTAGAGCATATTCTGCTAGTGAGGATTTCTACCAATGTAGACTTAGCCGCAGTTACAAGGTATCCTGTAAATAGCAGAATGAGAAATTGTATTTACACGATACCTTGTGACTGCATATGATTTGTCGTAATATGTACTTTCCAGAGAGGTCTTCGAATCTTTATTTGTTCTGAACTGTGTCATCTGTTACATTTCTTTGTTGCCTACTGAGAGGTTTTGGCGAGGTTGAAATATTATTAACGTGTGGATCTTTGCTAGCCATCACAAAATTCGCCATGCGAAGTTTATTCGGTCTGTGAATATAAAACTTCTCTTCGGGCGCTGCTAGATCGTGATTTTCATTATGTTACTCCGAATAACCTGAATATGTTGGGTTTAAGAAAAGGAGTTTTTTAGGATGTGCACTCCGAGTTTAATAGGAAATTTTAAGGTTCAAATCTAAATGCAATCATCTGATTTATCGCCCCTGTTCTTTCTGTTGAAGGGTTTGCTCACCGTGAGTTTGATTATGATAGTGATATTCATTTCATTATTATGATTTTTATATTTCGACGATTAGAGTTGCAAATTTTTGGCGCACAAACTTCGGAGAAGTTCTTCTCATGACATCCCAGGGAAGTTCTTTTTCTGACATCTCAAAGAGGTTCTTTTTATGACATTCCAGGTACATTCTGATAACAGCCGCCTGCGGCGTACATTTGATTTTATATTAAAAGTTCCCTTTAAGTGTGAACAAAATATCGCAGTTACTTCTAACATAGAGACATGATGTATTCTTCCACCATGATCTCAGAGATGTTTTTGTGCTCGCTGGATTACGACAAGATTTGACAGGGGCAAAGTGTTTAGTAATCTGCAGAAGTGATCGGAAGCACTTTGTGGATTACTGAGCAGTCAAGCATTAAGCGTTTTGATGAAGTACTTCAATTACTAAGCACTAAGCATTGCTTTCAAAAACGGATTGAGAACACAGTGCTTGTGATCACAAAAGACCTTCCGAGTGCTTTCACAAGCTCTGGCACAGTTCTGAGTAGTGTTTCTTTAAACTAGAGAGAAGAAGATAAAAGAGGAAATTAATTATATTTCTGAAGGCATTAAGAATTTGGGGTTGTATTTTCTATGTTAAAGCTTCGAAATTGAAATTATGCCAAAGTATAATGCATCTCTTGAAATGGCCATATTCAATCAAAATTATAATAGGAAGGTAAGTGCAGAAGTAGAAAAAACTCAAAGGGAAGAAAAAGATAGCCTGAACTCTTTTTACTTTTTTCGCAATAAAAATGTAAGCAATTTCTTTATGTGGGCACCAGAAGATGGTGGGGCTTCATATGTATCCGCCACTGAAATAAGCTGTTTTTTCATTCCGTGAGTACCTACTGCATTTTCTCAATGTCTCCAACAAAAAGTGATCTCAGATATACTTCAGGCATGGGCAACCTATGGCCCGCGGGCTGCATTTTTTCCCACACGACGCAACCCCAAATTTGCTTTACAAAGATACCACATCAACAAATTTCCTAGTTTTCATTCGCTGCATGCGCAATGGCTGAAAATATAAAAGTTTCTCTTGGGAATGTGAAATATCTGTTACTTTTTCCATAGCATTGGATGAAAGCACTGATATCATTGATATCAGTTAGCAATCTTTATTCGAGCAGTCGATCAAAATTTCAAACTAAAAGAAGAATTGCTTGCGCTAAGGCCAATGAAAGACACTATACGAGGGACGAAGATATTTTCGACAAAATCATAAGTGTTTTTTAAGCTTTCAATTCCAAATATTCATTCTGATTTTCCGAATATAATCTAGGTAAAATTGAAAATTTCTTACAGTATGGATTTATTATTCATCAACTCAATACCTTTTGATTAGATGGACTAGAATGACAGATTACCGAATGACTTATAGCGCACCGTGTTCTGAAAAATCTGTGTTTTGAGTTACCCTTGCAAAACGTTCATTCATAAAATCCAATAATCGATCAAGGATCAAGGATTATGGATTCGAATTTGGAAATACATTACCTACGTGAACAACATCAGTAGTCCCACCAAATTAAAATGCTCTCGTTGAGAAAACGCAACCTCAGGTGTCTCAGTAGTTGAAAACTAGTGACTTCTGAGTTTTTTTTTTTTTTTGGATTATATAAGTTCAAGTTTTTTTCAATTATCCTAATCTAAGTGAGTCAAGTTTATTTCGTTTTTGTTGAATGAATTTATTGATTTTTATGTCGGAAATATCTTGTCGGCCCCTGGTTTGTGAAAAATTTGTAATTCGGCACTCTGCGAAAAAAGCTTTCCCATACCTGACTACATCAACCTAATCGGTTGATGATACCTACTTGTTCTTTCGAACATTTCAGTCGTCGTCGTGGACGTGAAATGCTCGAAAGAACAGGATATAGGTATTGGACGATGGCCTCGAAAGCCTCAACTAATTCAACCTGATCGATTGTTCAAAATATCCGACCTCAAGCAGTGGCGTGGTCCGTACATTTTTTTCGAACAAGAAAAAATATATTTGTATGTTTCATCATTTCGTCAATTTTAACTTGTTCATCATATTCAATCATATCACCAAATACATCTTCATTCTTCAATTCAATTGACAAAAGAAAATACTTTTTTTATTCTAACAATAATCTCAATATAAAAATTTTCCTTTCAATTTAGTGAGATTATCAATAAATCAAAATTGAAACTTTAAAGAAAGACACAAATTTCAAAACAAAAATTTTATTGACCTTCAAATATGATAATTTTAGTGTACATTTTTCTAATTCTTTCCCCACTTACAACATTTTCACAAAAACAAAGAATTCTTTCACTGAAATAGCAATTAGGAATACTTTTAATAAAAGGATATTTATGATTCTCTCTTGGTGATAAATCATCCATTTTTCTAAAAATCAGGCCTGGTGTGCACTGCACACGGGCGGCACGATCACGGAGGCGGCAAAAAGAAGCATCGAGAGCATAATACCTAACCGGCTTAGAGCATAAGAAACTTCATCCCAAGAAAAAATAATATAACCATCAAAAATTGTGTGCTTTAAGCAACGATGATGAACATTATCCTTTTAATTTAATCCTTGCTATGTTCTCTCATTCTTTACACCATTTTCTCTGTCTGTTGAAATACTTTTTCCTCTGAAATTTTAAATCTTAATTCTTTTCTAATCTATTCATTGCTGATATTGCTGTTCTAATTGTTCTGTTTAGAGTAAGTTCAAGTTCTTTTTTATTACAATGTTTTTATTCATGTCAATATAAACACCGTAAAGAAGTTTGAGTAGACCCAAAAACCAAATCCAGAGTGGAATATTTTTGTTAGGACCCCGCATCAAACAATTACTTTGTTTAAGGATGAATTCGAGGAGTTGCAAACTTTTACCGGCGTCTTTGGCTTTTTTAGCGGCAACCTATTTGTCTACTCAAATGATGATTTAATGAATATCATGCAACTAGTGAATCAAACATTGACATTTTTGATTTAATAAAAGAAATTATTTTATTGAAGTCACATTCTGCAGAAGAGCAGTCAAAGTCTGAAGTTGTAGGCGAAACGTAAGGTGAAATTATTCTTATGGACCACGGTCAATAAACCCGGAGGACTCTTTCAATACCAGAAAGGTGTGTGTTGAAATATTTTAAGTTTCTTCGAAAAACTATTAGATAATGTATTGTTTTAGCAAATATATTTTGCGATCATATGATGCGAATGTTTACGGTTGTATCAACAAAAGTTTGCAAACCATACCCCATGTGGTTTTCCTCTAATTCGAAATATCATGTCAGTAGGTATTACTGACTCTCTGCAGTAGTTAAAAAATTGATGTCACTTAACCTTATGGCTCTTTCATTAATGTCCAGATAGCATAATTCATTTTTTGTTCTATGTAAACCATTTTACGTAACCTATGAAATATTATATCAGAAATTCAGTTATAAATACTGAAATAAGTGAAATAATTTGAAAAATAATAAGTATCCTAAGTGGAATTAGTGCCTTTCTTAGCATATCAGAATGATAATTAATGCAATAAAGAAAAAAGCAACCTACTTCATGTGATTTACAGAATCACAATTATACCCGCCAAAAACGATTAGCCACCACTTCAACTATCCTTATAGCTGTATAATGTCCAGAAGAGTGGTAGAAATAGCATATCTAGAAATTGACCCATTTGAATTTATTTTCTCGACGTTGCTAGCTCTCGTTCCAGTACGTCATGTTCGATCAGACGCTTGTAATGTTTATTCCAATATTCGAATTTTACCAGAATCTAGCGATCACTCACCCAAAATTGAGGAATAACAATCTACTGAAAAGAAAAGGGAACAAAATGCCGGCTTTGATGTGTCAATTGAGAAGCTTGAAATCGTATAATCAATCCGACGTTTCATCCCTTCTGCAGAAACTTTCTTTGAGTGCCCCAGGCCCGAAGTTGATTCAATGTACACAAAAATAAATAAACTTTTCGGATCGACTGATGAACACTTCGGAAGATTTAAGACTTGTATGCTTTTCCTCCCCATTGTGCTCCACAATGAACGATCATTTCTGATGGCTGCGGGCTCTTCATGCCATGGCTATCAGTGGCGGAAGCAAAATAATCCCTCGTAAACAAAGTTCTTTAATGTTGCGTTCTAAGCTTTATTTGTTCGTCGAATCAGATAAGAAGAAAGAAGGTCGAGAAAAAGACGCCGACTTCTGTTCTGAAAACACCAGAGAAGAGGACGTGACCAGTAAATAAGAATGAGAACAAATACTGAGCAGTATATCATCATTGGATTTTTTATCAACAAGATGTTTTTCCAGTTGAAGAGGGTGACTTGAACAGTTCAGTGATTTCGATGAAACAGACTAACTAAAATTTGGGATATTTCTTCAGATCCTGAAATTGCAGCAAATTTCAGTGAATCTATGAGTTCGAAATAGTTTATTTATTATTATTCTTATTGGAGTCATGCTGGAAGGATCAGATATAGAAGGTTGCGACAAACATTGCACGACACTGTTATGCGCTAAGGACCATAAGAAACGCAATAGGTTTGGATGCTGCTCTGACTGCATATCATGCATATTTTCAGTCAAGAATGAGATATGGAATAATTCTCTGGGCGAGATCCACTGAGGTTGAAAGAGTATTCAGATCACAGAAAAGGAGTCTGCGCATCATTTTTGGGATGAAACGGGATGAATCATGTGGGGGTGTTTTTAGGGATTAAAGAATATTAACCTTGTATTGTCTCTATATATATGAATCCGTAATGTTTGTTTTGAATAATTTCGAAGAATTTAAGTGTATGAAGAATGATCATCCCTATCATACTAGAGGGAAAAATTATCTTATTCAGGATAGAGCTAATTATACATATTTGCAGAAAAATGTAACCTAGAAAAATTTTCTATTGAATAAATGTCAATTATAACTTAAGAGAATTTCTAGATGAAAATAATTTTGAGGGTCTTTGAATCACTGTTTATTTTATTGTTTTTGTTATTGAATAATATGATGAGATCCAAACTGTAAAGTTATTAGATTAAATAAACTGCTATTATTATTATTATTATTTATTCGCACTATCGAAGGACCTATATCAAACAGAGGTGAAAATTAACTAGAAAATGTTTCAAATACCCGAATGCAATTTTTCGGATCATATATATGTCTTAGTTCGTTAGTCCGATGGTAAGACCAAAGGAAAATGCTCATATCTAGAAAATGAAGAACACTCACTGACCTATTATAATTATTTGAAGAAATGAGTTTAGGCAATGCCTATCAACTTACAGAACAAAAAATGAATATAGAGGTACATAAAAACAAAAGGAACAGATAGTAAAAGTAGCTTAACAAGTGGAGGTTCATTACAAGTTAACGAGCTGAAAAGTAATAACACTCATCTATATAGATGGCAGCTGTCATAATTGTTTTCGAATGAGTTCACTGACACTGACCCAACTACAATAGAAGGTAGAGCATTCCACACCCCGAATACACGGTTCGTCAAAAGTCTTGAAGTCTTCCTTTCGTGCTTGAAAGCATAGCCTCGCAAACGGCTATCGGTGTTCAGTGTGAACAAATCACGCAAAATATCACGCGGGACTTGACTTCAGCTATGTTAAAAAAATACATATAAAAGTGGATTTCACCGGTAGTTTTCTGATTTTTCTGTTCACTTTTCCCTGAAAAAATAAAAAAGGGTAAAAGGATAGATTCCAGAGTATCATGGTTCACCATAGATCTGGTGGCGATGAGAAATCAGTTGTGGTTGATTGATGAAATGTATGGCATTATTCAGAACAGAAAATATTACATTAATAAGAAATCAATTCAAGCCAAAATATCGTAATGCTATTAAAAACACGAGAATTAAAATGAATGAAAGTAATTCGATATTTTAACATGCATAGGATCAGCAGTGGTTTTTAAGATTTGGCAACATGGCTTTTTCCGAAGAGATCGCCGCGGAATTGTCTAAACTGAAAAAGTCCGATTTAGTGGAAATTATTATAAAGAAGCAAATTCCCAGGGGAATAACAGCAAGTGAGTTACTTAGGAAATATATAGACGAAGATTTCGGTGAAAATTTTTATAATACAAGTGATCCAACAAAACATAACCAAGGAAATTCTGGGGGAATAACAAATTTGGAATATGAATTAAAGGTCGCGAGACTGGAATTAACTCATGCCAAAGAGAGTAATAAGCAACTGCAGGCTATGGTGAGCGATAAGGATTTGATTATAAAGTTATTATCGAGTAAACAACATAATAGAAATACGTACTCTGATCAGAAGAGTGACGGCGTTGCCGGTTCTGACCATTTTTCTGACAACGAGGGAATCCCGGAAATTTTGGTGGAGGAATTATCGGTTGAAGGTGACGGTGTCGGTAATGACGATAATGACGGAGCTCTAATGGGGCAGAAGAAGGAACTGACTTCCAAAAAAAGTAAAAGACGTTCTAAACGAAAAGAATTAATTGTTGGAACTGGAGCTGAAAATACAGAAGGCAAATTCAGGAGTGTGTCCCGTAAGGCAATTATCCACGTAAGCAGATGTTGGAAAAATACTACCAAGGAAGATGTGTTTGAGCATTTACAAAAACAGTATAATCGTAATGATTTTCTTGTCGAACCCTGCCCAGTGCGTGATGATGCCAGGAGCATTTCCTTCAAGATCGAAGCAGATTATTCTCTGCTCGGGTCTCTCTACGATTCGGGGAGTTGGCCTGCAGGTATAAAGGTCTCAAGGTATCAGTTATTTCGGACCAAGAACATTAAACAGTTCGGAAATGGTAAAAAATAAACATGGTACACTGAATATATTAAATCTGAACATACAGTGTATTACAAATAAAATGAATGATCTTAATTTTGTCATAAATGAAAACAAATTTGACGTAGTTTGTCTTACAGAGCACTGGTTAAACGAGGGAAATGGGGCCGGCATCGTTGTCCCGAATTATAGAATTGCCAGCAGCTTTGTGAGAAGGCAGCAACTGCATGGGGGCTCCTTGATTTTGACAGGGAATAACCTTGATACCACAGAGATAACTTCTATAAGGGATCTTTCTGTGGAAGGAGTCATAGAATTGAGTGCTATCTATGTTGGAACTCTGAAGATGACTGTTGTTTGTTTGTATAGACCGCCTCAGGGTGACTTTGGTGAGTTCTTGGAACGTTTGGAGATGTGTCTGGGTTCGTTGTTTGCGCGTAGTCATCCTCTTGTGGTGATTGCCGGAGATTTTAATGTTGACTTCACAAGAGAATCTGGAAACAAGTTAAAAACAGAAAATATTTTTGGTGGTTTTGATTTACATAGGGTTTTCTCAGAACCCTCCAGAATCACTCTAACTTCGAGTACATGTATAGATAATGTTTTCACCAATTTAAAGGAAGATACTTACTTCACGTCAACGTTGAATTTCCATATTTCCGATCATAGGGCACAGAAAATGGCTGTCGACATGCCGAAACCTGAAAGAAAAATGAAGTACAAAAAAGTGAGAACAATTAATGATACGAATATAAGTGTCTTCAGAAATAAGCTGAAAACGACAAATTGGCAGCAATACTCTCAAGGCAAAGCTGAAGAAGCATATGAGATGTTTCACGACATTCTTCAGAAACACTTCGAATCATGTTTCCCAGAGAGAAAAGTTATATTGGGCGTAAAGAAGAATTTGAAAATCTGGAATTCTAAGAAAATCAAAGAATATCAAGCAAGACTGGACGCCACTCACACAATTATGATGGTTAAAAAAGACGAGACAACCAAGAACCTATATCAGAGATTGAAGTAGAATATAAACAGTACATAAATGAAGCACAAAGAAATTATGACTTGAGACTCATAAACGCATCGGACAACAGGAGCAGGGCCATACATGAGGTGGTAAATAGAAAAATAAAGGCACAGTCGAAAAAAACAGCCAAAATTTCACTTACCCCAGAAAAATTCAACACTTTTTTCGTGAATGTAGGGAGACTTCAGGGTTCGGGTACAGCTACTCACGACAATTATCGGATACGGAAAGCAAACCGCCGAACAAATGACTCAATGGTCCTTTATGACACTACCCCTGATGAGGTTATCCAGGTCATTAAAAACATGAAGCCTAAACGATCTCGTGATATTTATGGGATCTCTGTCACACTTCTACAATCTGTTGTCCATGAGATAAAGGAGCCGCTGTGTAGTATTGTCAATAAATGCTTTGGGGAGGGCATTTTTCCGAAAAGACTGAAGTTGGCTAAGGTCGTTCCGATCCATAAGGGAGGTGACGTCAACGAATGCACGAATTATAGGCCGATTTCCCTCTTGCCTGTCATCTCTAAAGTTTTCGAGTCTTTGTTGAAAACAAGAATGCTTAATTTCATTGAAGCAAAGAATATAATCTCTCTTCATCAGCACGGATTTCGAAAGGGAAGATCAACTATCACTGCTCTGGCAAGCATAGTGGAGAATATAATAAAATCTTTCGATGATAAGGAAGTTATTGAACTACGCTGCTTAGATCTGAGCAAAGCATTTGATAGTGTGGTGCATGAACTGTTACTCGAAAAGCTGGAATATTATGGATTCAGAGGGCCAGTGCTCGCCTTGCTCAGATCATATTTGAGTGGCAGACGTCAGGTTGTAGAGCTGGACGATATGACATCTGAAGAGGAAAACATAACTATCGGAGTACCCCAAGGATCAATTCTGGGGCCACTTCTATTTATTCTATATGTCGATGATCTTTTTGATGATGTCGGCTGTGATATAGAATGCCTGTATGCTGAAGACTCGAGTTTCGGTGTGAGAGATTCGAGTGTGGCGAAGACGAGTGTTAGAGCAGATAGATGCTTAGAACAGGCACAAACATGGTTCCAGTCTAACGGATTGCAGCTGAATGTTGATAAATCCCAGAGGCTAATTTTCAGCACCAAACAGAGTTCCGTTGACGAGACCGCAATTCTTTTGGGCATTACCTTGGACAGTTCACTCTGCTGGAAGCCCCACATAAACAAGTTGACAAAACGACTATCATGGGCATTGTATAATGTAAGAACAATTAAAAATTTTCTAAATGAAGAAGCAGCATTACTTACATACTTCACACTATTCCATAGTGTTTTATCTTACGGCGTTATTCTGTGGGGAGCTGCACCAGATGCTCCAATGGTATTCCTGCAACAGAAGAGAGCGGTAAGAGCAATTGCTGGAGTATCGCAGAGAACCAGCTGCCGGGAACTCTTCGCTAAATATAAAATTTTGACCTTACCAGCAATCTACATACTTGCCTGCATGTGTTCACTGTATAAAAGTGGCAAAATCGAGTCATTTCAGCATGATTATTCCACTAGGAACCGGAGTAAATGGGTACTTCCACAACACCGAATTAAAAGAACCCAAGATAACTTCAACTTTCTGGGTATTAAGTTTTTGAACAAGCTCCCTCAATGCTGGATGGAACTGAGCAAAGTTTGTTTCAAACACCGAATGAAGGTGTTTTTAACTGAAAATATATTTTATTCTATACAAGAATTTTTAGATTTTGAATTTTAAATTTTGATGCCCTACTATTCTTATGCCAGTTGCTATTGAAGTTTGTCGTAGATGTTTGTAATTCATTGTAGCTTATTGCTATTTCTTGTAACTATTGTGATTTATTGTATTTATTATTGTGATTCATTTTATTTATTGTGAATGATTTGAATAATGAATAATCAATTTTCTTAATTTTGACGCACCTTGTAAGTTTTTGAAGGTTAATTGATTTATTTGTAATATTGAGAGCAAATAAATTCTATTCTATTCTATTCTATTCTATTCTATTCTAAGGATGCGTTGACGGTTAGCGCAACGTGTAATACCTATTTCGGCATAATGGCATTACGACGAGAAACAGTTCGTCAATGATTGCGGTGGTGAAGTATTTTGAACTGTAGGTTCTGCAATTTTGAACATATTTATTATTCGTTCGTTGGTTTTGGCAGTTGTATGTAGTAAAAAAAATAAAAGAAATGGTTTCTTTTACAGAATACTCGCCAATTGATGGTAAAAAACTGAGTTTTCCAACATTTGGAAATACGACAATTATTGTTGCATGCAATTTCCATTGATAGGGGTACAAGAAGAAATTCAATTGTAATACCTATTTGTTTCATTCCATATTAACTGAATTTGTATGTATGTAAATTGAAAAAATATGGAATATATGATTAGTACAGCAACAAATAAATTAATTTCGTACCTATTTCAACTCAATAATTCATTAGAAACAATACTTTATGAAATGCAGACATTTGATTTGTTTCGATCATTATTTATTCATCTTTTGGTCATTAAAAGAGAATGTAACGAACTGCAAATTTTGAAAATTCAAATATACAAAGTTCTCGCTACAAATTTGGTTCTGCAACATGACGGATTTTAGGTGACACTTTCAGCAAGGGAAACCTAAGATAGGCAACCTCCTCTTCCTGTACCTCCGTGGGATATACTGCCTCCCTTTTTTCTACCGCCATGCATAGAACAAACTAGGGAACGCTTCCTCTAGTCCCTCCTAGGTTATGTTTTTGGCATTTTGCGTTACGTTTATGAGAATATTTACTACTCGAATTCAAATTGAAATGAATATTTTTGATTTCGTCAGTTTATTGAAGATACCAAGATGCGAAACAAAGGTTTTCTTTCTACTGAACTGTCGTTTCAGAAATTTATGACAATGTTTATAATGATTCGAGCAGAAATGAGGCAGTTCTGATAATGTGCCATATCAGGTACAAGGACCTCAAAAGTAAAATTTTTCACCTAATAGACTAATGTAGGTAAGTCAAAATGAAACACTTTCTTCGTAAAACATATGAAATGATAATCATATATTATTATAAAAAATATTTTCATAATTTTGGCTACTGGTAGTTACTAAGGTACCAAGAAATGAATGAGACGAATAATCAGTCTAGCAAGTGATAAAAGTTCTCCAAGACAAATAACCAAATTTGAATCGAATTCGGTGGGATCGCTGTAAAGGAAGTAGAATAACTTTAAAGTATGAGAGAGAGAAAGCTGAAACAAAGAAATTACTTCATTAAGTTTTCATGAAAGATATATAAAAAATTTAATACATGTATAATGAGGATCGTTTCAGAATACCTATATCAATAATAAGAATCATTATTCTCCAAACACGCTGTGGGTAATATATTTTGTTGCTGAGCTCGGTTAATTTTGGAAGTGGTCTATTTATTTCTTCTAGATATACGGAAATATATTGGGGTTATCTTATGCGATATTTCCGAGAAGTATTCATGATGAATTCATTTTATCGTAGTGTTGAGTTCCTATGACACTGTATTGAATTTATTCTGCAAATACTGTTTCAAAATAGTTACATAATTTTTAGTGAAAATGAATTATATGAATATCCTACAACACTGTAGATTTTGACACTTGTTCCTGAACCAGTGACGACAAAAGATTCTAATATGCAGTGGTAGTCAATAGTAGTCCTTAGCTATATTGGCCAGTCGAAAATAATGAATAATTGAGCATCGGTAAAGTCTAGGAACACCTCTTCAAAATATGCTATATTTTTGGGACTTCATCAACTCTTGATATTTCCTTAAAATCTCCGTCCCTTGACGATTAATTATGAATAAAAAATATGTCTCACATTTACGAGAGACAACAACAAATAAAACTCAGGTAAGAATCAATTTCGAACTACCAGTTCTTGCTTCAACCCCGGAACTCTTGGAACCGATTCGTTATCGGTGTAAGTCGATCTGCGCTTGAGCACAATTTAGAAAGCTATTCTACACAATGTCTTGGGTAGAGTTCTGCAATGGTTCGGAACTCGACCCGCGAACAAAGCTAATGTTGCATGGAAGTGATTCAAAATTGTTTTCAGTGCTGGTTGTAGGACTTTAAAACTACAGACCTGCTCCACACGAGGAGTTTCAAAATATTGTATTGATTCCCTTATGTAGTAATTCCGTCAGAAATAATTCAAAGGTCATTCATGCTGCAAAATGTTATCAATAATCACATTATTGTTTTAATTATATAATGCTTATAGGGTGTAACTTTTGGAATAGATGGAATATTGGATATATTTTGAATAAACCTATATTCCACATTTTTTGGGAACCTTTTTTCATAGTATGTTCAGCTATAGATTTTCATCAAGAATTTATGAATACCGTCAGACATTTTCTATATGATGATAACTCAAATATTGAACAATTGAGATCGTTCACCGAACGTAACATTTGTAGAAGCTTTGCGGAATCGTCCGGTTGCTATAAAATACGAAGCCAACATGTTCTGGAAGAGTGGACATTTTTGGAAGCGCTTTCAATTTATACTAGGTAGCGGTATCGGAGCGGTAGCGAAATCTTTGTTCGGTGAATGCAGCCATTATTGTATAGGGAGTAAGCGATTAATTGGAAATGAACATTATTTCACTGATTTCATTACTTGAACCTCCACCTTGTCCTGATATTCACTTCATTGGCGATTCTTTCCAAAATTCAGCAAATTTTTTCGATATAATTATTAAATATGGGGATGATAGAAATGGAGGATTCTGAATAAACAAAATAGTAACTCAAACATTATAGGAACTGAAAAAATTTAATGCTTCAGCATCTTTGGAGACACATTGCATAATAACAATGATCATTTTTTGCATTTTGAACCTTTCAGGGAGAAATTGAACAATATATTCATTTAGCGTCTGTCAAAAATTATTGTTTCCGATTGCCAGAACATTTGGCAGAAATGCACATCGAGGAGCACTAGTTTCTGTTGCTCCCTGACGGTCAAGAGTACGGTGTTTTCTTTTTGAAACTACGGAGTAGAAAAGGCGATCGCTCCCTTCTATCACCGTCAAGAATCGGACTCCTGTACGAATTACGAAGGTGCGCAGCACTTTTGGTTGTGAAATATTGTTCGGCTGTGCTTATTTTTTTTGTGCCTTTGAAATTTTCTCCTCATTCTTTATGATCGCGACTGTCTTGATATCTTGCGTAACGTAACCCCGAGGAAACCGCGTCACGGAAGGACCCATACTGTGATAATCCCAGCTAGGTTAGGTTCGGTTAATCGTTTTTATATATACAGGGGTGGTAAATTATACACTAGAGACTCATCAGGGGTGTTTACTTCTCGAGCCATGTTGCACAGATACACAATGAATGAAGCATTCAATCAATGACTTCAGTTTAACTATTTTCGTTTCCTGGCCGAATTATATTTCATATTTTCATCATTGACATGTTGTTTCAACAATATCATGAATTGATAAACATGAGCGACTATATATATACAAACAATGTGTATGGATTTTAATCACGTTTTTAACATAATGACCGTTGAGACCTTGGCTCAAGTATGAAAAATATATAGGATGTTCCTATTGATACATTTTATAATACGTTGAAAGAATTGAGTGATTATTTGATTATGGGATTAGGATTGTAGTTTCAGTCATTAAGGTATAGGTTAGATGTATATGAATTAAAAGTTAGGAAAAGAATTGGATCTGTTAGGCGATGTGTCAATCAGAATCTAGGCTTCCTCAAGTTTTTTTTGTTTAAGGATGATATTGGAATAATAATCAATATCAATGACAATCATATCAATAGCCGATTTGGGCAGATGAAGTTGCGCTGACCAGCTAGTTTTCAATAAATTCAAATTGTTGAATAAATAAAGATTCGTGAAAGACAAGTAATGAAAGAGGTAACTTGGAAACGAAATTTAAAGAATATGAACTAAAAACACGGATTCGGGTAAAAATATAAACGTGTTCTTTGTTGTATAAGAATTATTTTATTGAAAACTCCTTCAAAGTTCGTTAGAAGCCAGGATGTTGCAGTATTGTAATCCGTCGAGGTGAACCCATTTATGTCCACTTTATCCACTTGGGTACAACAAAATATTGCGACTTTTTAGACATCTATTGTCAAATGTCAGATGACCCAAGTTACACGTTCTTAACAGTTTCAGAAACCCCTCCCTCACTTGAAAAATAGGTAGTAGAGGTTCCCGATTTATCACAGTTGATTCCTACATATTCTGTAAATTAGAATTTTTTTTTGATTTTCGTTAGCAATTGTTAAATTCGACCCCCTTGTTCATTTTATGCTAATGTGTTGTATGAAAATAAAATACCTTTTGCCCACCGAGTTAACCTTACTTTCTCATTCCTTCGTTTTATCACATATATTATACACAATCAAAGTTTTCGAAAATGTATGTTTCGTATATTTATTTCATTCAGGAAACAGGTGGGTATAAATGGGTTGATGATGAAAAAGTGTGATTCCCACATGCAAAAGTCATTTCGTAATTCTGATATGGAAAATACTCCCTGAAGTCCCATATACATGGACTTGAGAGGAATGAGCATTATTACCATTACCCATCGTCGAATGAGGTGAATTCAATATGAATTGACCCCAAAAAAATACTTCTATCTCGAAAAGTTCTTGGCGTAATCATAATTGATGAATAAAGAATACCATTTCTTTCCAGCTATTCCAAAAGTACAAAGAAAGAAACGGTGGAGAATTTTCTCTGAGCTACAGGATAATAGATAACTTAATCTGATCGTTCATTAATTATGAAAGTTGCGTAGTCAATTTTTCACGCTTAAAGCTTGACGAAGAGAAAAATAAATAATGGAAAATGTTTTTCCCGCACTCCTTGTGAGGAAAATTTGAATACTCGATTTATCATAGCAGGACTGGCCTGGAAATGAATTAAAATGGGGGTGAATTGAACTGAACATCGAAAAGCCCTAAATAGCTTTGGAGTTACATCGTTATCAATAGTAAACAAATGGGACTATTGATAAAGAATTTTTATAGATTGACAGTGAAGAGACGTTTATTATCAAAAATTTTCTCATAATTCTTGATATATATCTCGTGCGTTTCGGATATTCAGTATATTCATTCCGATGATTTGACAAGCACAAACGGTGTGTGAAAAATTATTCCGCAAAAAAATTTTCACTGGAATTTAATGGTAGGACAGAAATAGTACAAACGAAAAATTCGAAATTTTGAATGAAAAGTACTGCAATACCAATAAATGTCGATGATTGTGGAACTTTGAGAATTTTCGAAATCGGGGGGTTTTTGCAAATCACTGTCGTGGACAGTTACCAGATAATTGAGTTGGCATTTGGAAGTGGAAATGGTCAGATCTTTTCATCATGATGTAAGAAAACTGATATCAGATTCTCAATTAATCTGTAGCCCAAAAACTAATTTTCATATTGTTTCTTGAAATAATCGCAAAAAGAGGTAGCCACATTATATCCGAACGTTTTTTTTTTTTACCACGTACCCATTGTCAACGTGAATTTTCCAAGTTGGCGAAAACAGTCAAAGTGATCGGAATAGTGAAAAAAACAAACCACGTTAGTCGTTCAATAGCTGGTACTAATTTAGCAGAAAGTGGGGTAGAAGGAATTGAAAATGAAATTATTTAAAATACAGGTCATTTGAGAATAATCATCATTCAATAGCTCATAGTTGAAAGTGGATGGAAAAAACTCAAGTTCAAAGCTTTGCTGATGAACCAAAAATAAAAATAATGTTGTTTCTATGAATGCTTGAGGAAGTTATGATTCATATGGGAATTCTACAATTAATAATAATCATTATGGTTCAAATACAAACTGATATTAGAAAAAAATTTTATTTTTCTGACAAAAATATTCACCTTATGCTCACTTGCAGTTACCAGAATTTTTTCACGCTGCGTCAAAGTTCCTGAGAAAAATTTAATAAAAATCAATATTTTTCAAATACTAAGGTACTGTTATTTGAACAAATAAAAATACGTCATGAAACAGTGGCGTACCCGATGGAGGGGGAAAGCTTACGTAAGTGTAGTTGCTTCGTTTCCGATCTTTCTTCTATATATATATATATATATATATATATATATATATATATATATATATATAAGGCATACTTGAAAATGGGCGGATAATTTCAGCCTGCATTAATATACAAGAATTTGATTAGTGATTTGTTTCAAATATATGTTGATATAATTGGTTTGAATTATTCAAGTTGACCGATCAAAGATAATTCTCACAAAATTCAATATCCGACTGGTATAATATAAGATATTTTTCATGGAAATTTCATGCTTCATTTTTCTCGGAGATTTAAATAGAACTCAAGGGTTCAGAGCAAGGACATTTTATTGTATGATAAGTCTATGGTTCAAAGAAATTATCAAGCGGCTGAATTTCTGTCAATTAAATATTTGTCATTGAAAGGAGTCCAATGATTTCAGTTTTAGTCCCAATAAGAAATTCTAACTTGCTGATAATCTAGTTTCTCTGGGCATATCGAACATCTGGACGAATAAAGTTAATTTAAGATGAGCCTTCTGGCAAATTTAGATGAATTGGATCTAGTCGGCGTCTTCGGTTCATATTCATCAGAAGAAGCAATTACTTATGAAATTGATTAAATTTGCTGAATATCTACCAACAAGAATAATCGATCTCAGGTTCTGTTTGAGTTTCTCCAATTAATTTTCCCCATCATTTAATAATAGTGTTGAGATGAAGTGAGTTCAGTTAACTCCGTTTATCGGTTAAAAACAATCCATAATACCCCTCCAAAAACAACTTTTCGACGTTTAATGATAACGGTGTTCAGCACATTCCGGTAGACGTCAATGCTCTGAATGCTATCTCTGATTTTTCTATTTCGATTATTCACATCTTTTCCAAGTCTTATTGTAACCATACATATGAGTTTGAATAGCATTGTTGCGGCAAATATAGTGTTGAACTAATGATTAATATTCATCTTTTCATCTCCAGCTAAAATTGTTAAAGCAAATTGTTGAGTGTCTAAATTCAGTTTTATTAACCTGTAAACTCTATATCTCCCGAAGCAGGTTTTAGATTAAACAGTTCCAGAAGTTCGTTCTAGGTTTGAATGTATCAGTTAAGTCCGGATGTAAATTTTACCACTTCCCTTCTGCTTTGAGAAACGTACTTCTTGATTTTATTATTTGATTTTCAGATATCTGATATTTATACATTGATCTCCTCTCTATCTTATTGTCTTTTTATGACCAATGGGTACAGAAGACAACCACTACCGTCAACAGACTGTCCTATGCGTGAAGTAACTGTCAAACATGTACGTATTGCCGTTGGAAAGCTTCTGTCTGATGATGATTATATATTGTTCATTTCATTGTCAATGCATCGTCTCAAAAAAAATCAGGTCTCAAAAGCACATTATTTATTTTAGTCCAATCTATGAGGCCAAGAGAAGGGCTTTACTTTCGAGTTCTATACTAATGCTTCGATTTTGATGAAATTTTGTAAATGAGCTTTACCTATCTCCTACTTCAAAGTTCTCCTTATGTCGATATATGCTTATTATTTTATGTGGGTAAAAAATATCCCTTATTCCTTATCAACAAAATTGAATTAAACTTGTTGCAACGCGAATAAAAGTAATTTTTGGGCTCAAATAGCGTTTTATGAAGTCTCATCAGCCCAAAACACAGAACATTAAGATGATTTGTAATTTGAAAACAAAACTCTTTTTATTCTGCCTACGAAATTGGCTGAGGATGAGTTTGAGAAAGTGATACCACATTAATCGGGTCACTACGATGAATAAAAAACTACAATAATGAAAAGGGTTTGCCATTTGAAATGACAAAGAAGATAGGTACTACTTTTTGACATGAGCGGCAACACCGCAGCACTGAAAATATTATAGATGGATAATAGATACATGGATAGAGCATGTCCAAGAAACCAAAATTTCAATGAATTTTCTCTTTGCGTTCGCCATAAACGTCTAACGTACCATCAGCCTTAGATCACCCTGTATATTTTCACACACATGAAATCGATATTTTTTGTGAATAATTCGATTTAATTATGAGTCACTGTCCCCTCAGTAGCAATGGCCCACTTTTTTGGCAGTCAACACCTGCACATTCTCTGCATGTAACGTTGCGAAAAAGATCGAGTTTTCTGCAAATGCATGACACATTACATCTGTTTTTTAAAGTTTTTCGCATCGTTTTTAGCAGGTCAGGAATGGGGAAAAAACAAAAACTATTATTTTACAGAGTCATTTTTGTCGTATCTCGCATCATTTTCGACTCACATGGAAAAAATATAGATTTTCATGATAATTGAAGAATACTCCTTCGTTCCCCTTAATTTTGTCAAAATTACTACTGAAATACATATATCTGAAAAATAAAATTTACTGTCATAATTAAGTTTTCTGCTCGGTTTTCTGTGGCCTCACTCGAAAAAGACTCTGAATATGAAAAAATTTAATATATAGAAATAAATCAGGCCATATTCATTCGAATTTACTGAATCCCAAAAAATTATACAATTATGAAATTTACAATATTTATTTCTTCTGTAGTTTATGAGATACCATGCATTGAGAACAAAGAAGAGATCTATTATCTTTTCAGTTTTCAGTGAGGGACATTTTCTAGTGTTCTCAATTTTGGGGTTGTTGAAATATTTGATGTGGAAGGTATTTAACAGAAATGGAAAAAATATCGTCAAAAATTCATGCGTTCGAAAATTTGCATTCGTGTCGGAATAGGAGTCAATTCTATGACTTGTTTCATAATATAGCTACTATTATTATGCACAAAAGTCACAGTATTTTCATAGGTATTTTGATTATGAGCAATATATTTCCCTGTTGAAGTGATTCCTAGGATTTCCATTTCCCTACCAGCGAATTGCTATGTAAGAGTTAATCTTGGAAATATCCATTAAATTTGATAACTCCTCCACTCAGAACTGATTATTATCGTGTCTGGAATGTCCCTGTTGTCGCGACCATGAAGTTGTTTCATCCCTCACTTCGTGCAATTAGTGTTCGCGTTCAATTCGTTTAAGGGATCCCGTATAACTTTAACACTTCCATAAATGAAACGAACAGTTCCGCTTCGAGACGGCAATTCTTCAGGGACGACTATAACTTCAGACCGAATAACTCCGCAACTACGGTTTTAGTAACTGTCGATAATTGCTCCCGGGCCAGTGAGGTTGCCACGGGCAGGGCGAAACTGACAACAATGGCAATTTGGGCTCAAGGCAGGCATCTGAAACTTGTACATTGTTTCACATAGGAGAAACAGTTCGTTTGTAATTGGTTTTTGCGGAAAAACGGACTGAAGAGAAAAGTGGACTCCGATTTCCGGACCGGATCTGGCAGAAAACAAAAGCAGGAGGTAATACAATCGATACAAACTCATGTATGGGTATCGTAGATGGAAGGCTTAATGGGAAGAATGTTGTTGAAAGTATTCAATAGAAAAACTTACAATGAAATATGTCTTTTTTTGCCTTATCAAATAGTTATTCGATCATATTTGTAAGGTATTGATATTTTCACACGAGTTCAAAATTCGAAAACGCATCACGAAATGGCGGGAGAATGAGCCTTCGGTACGAGAACCATATATTTTTATCTGTAACTCGTTGAATATTTTCGAACTCAATGGAATATTTCCATAAATATTGTTTCGCAAAGCTATTTCCTCTCTCATAAATTTAAAAGATAATAAATATTTTCGTGGCAGGAGGCCAACCTGTATTCATTGGGTATTACCATGAAAACTGTGCTTGAATGAAATATTCTCACATTATTGTATTCTACAAGATGTAGTAGAATAATCGGATTTGTCACAGAATTAAAGGACATTAGTTTCCCCTTTCCCACGATTGTCATGGAATATAGCTCTTCAGGCTTTGAATTTGACCATCACTTGAAATGGAATATTCATTCTACAACATCTAAATCGATTTCAAGCGATTTCTTGATATAACAAACCGTTTCGTCACAATCATCCTTCAATTTGAACGTATGTGATATTTCGTATAATTTGAGTAGGTGCTGTATTCCACACCACCTTCGAGGATGAGTACAGCGCGTGCTCTTAAAGTGGTATCCCCTACTAGGCCTAATCCACAACCTCCATGTTTTTTGGACAGGTGTTCAAAAGTAAATTTTTTTCTCCTCCTCACTTTCTTCTATGAATCCATGTATGTTATGGGTGGAGTCAATCTCAGAGTTTTGGATTTCTGCATCTGTCACATTTTATTTTTCTGAGGAATCTTCAAATGGTTTGAGATCAAGGCAAGATTTTCCATGGCAATTGAAACCGACAAGGGCATCGCTAGAAATTTTTTCTTGGGGGGGGGAGGGGGTAAAACACTTTCCGATATAGTATATTATCATATTAAAATGTAATGATTTTATGACTTTTGTTCAAAAGTCAGTATTTCTCTGGAAGAGGGGATATTTACCCCCATTGCCCCCCCATGTATCGACGCCAGTACAAACCGGTGATCAACGAAGTTTTAAACTCCGACAGCTACACGTTGGCCCGCAATCTTCCGTATAGTTGCATAATATCATTCTTGGAAGGATGTTGGGGAACAATTTCTCCATTCGAATGAAACAAATTCCTGTAGAGAATATAATAGCCAATGTTGAGGCAGCAATTCGGTCCTTACCTGAGGCTACGGCTGAAGAAGTGAGGACTGAAGCCTCAAGAATTATCAGGAGGCTAAACCTCCAAAAATAATATAAATTTCAGGGAACACCAAGCCATAAAGAGTCTCAATGATGATACATCCATTGTGATCCTTCCAGCAGACAAAGGAAACGCGACAGTAGTGATGGACACCTCTGACTATGATTTCAAAATGAGGGCGTTGTTAGACCTACAGTTGTTAAACTACGGGAAACTTAGAAGAGATCCTACCTCTTCCAGGCTCAGACAAGCAATGGCTCTTATAAATGTTTCTCCTCTCGATGAGGAACATAAAAAGAGGATTTGAAAGAGTGTAGCAAGGGCTCCGCGGAAAATACGGACTTCCGAATATTCACAAAGATAATGTCCCATTGAGACCTATCGTTAGTACTATCGATTCACCAACATACATTAGCCAATGTTTCAACGACTATGTTGAGACCTCATGTGGGAAATACGGACACTTTCGTAAAGGACTCTACTCAGTTTGTAGAAAAACTGCAGAACATTCAGTTGGGACCGAATGACCGACTCGTTAGTTTTGATGTTGTGTCTTTGTTCACACTAGTTCCCATCAGGGAACCGCTTAACTACGTGTCTGAGTTATTCCCGAATGACATAACAAAGCTCTTCGAACTTTGCCTATCATCCTGCTATTTTCAGTGGAAAAGCTAATTCTATGAGCAAATAGACTGCTGCGCCATGGGAAACCCTGTAAGTCCTGCAATTGCAAATTTCTTAATGGAGAAATTCGAACAAAGTGCAATTGGTGCGGCAACTAAGAGACCATCCACATGGCTACGTTATGTGGATGATACTTTTGTCGTCTGGAGTAATGGACTTGAAGAATTGGATGCTTTCCTATCCCATCTTAACAGTAGGCACCCAAATATTCAATTCACTATGGAAATTAGAAAGGATGGTGCTCTACTCTTTCTAGACGTCTTGGTTACTAGAGAGCCCAATGGACAGTTAGGACACAGGGTTTACAGAAAACCAACCCACACTGACAGGTATCTACACAAGCAGTCCAATCATCATCCTCAACAGAAACGAGGAGTTATAAAAACACTCGTAGATAGATCCCGACGATTGTGCGAGCCGCAATTCCTGGAGGATGAACTTGAACATCTACAGCATGCATTCGTCGCTAACGAATATAACTCTAAGGAAATTCAGAGCGCAATAAGACCAAGACTTTCCACACGTGATAATAACACATCACAACTCACCCCCAATGGAAGAGCTATCTTACCATATATCCCCAAGGTTACCGATAGAATTGGTAGAATACTAAAGGGCCACAATATAGAGACTGTCTATAATTCAACTAAAAAACTTGGCCAAATGATCAGAAATACCAAAGACAAAGTCGACCCACTCTCTCAACCCGGTATTTTCAGCATACCTTGTGACTGCGGCAAAGTCTACATTGGTACAACGAAGCGAAGTATCAATACGAGTATTAAGGAGCATGAACGATGCTGTCCACTCAATCAGACAGAAAAATCCGCACTATCGGAACATGCTCTGACAGGTGGACACAATATTGTTTTCTCAAAGGCAGAAGCTATTTCAAACATCAAAACTTTCTATCCTAGGATGAACATAGAAGCCATTGAGATATATAAACATAAGAACAATATGAACAGAACGGAGAAAACTCCGTTGGTACACAGCGCATAGTTGTCGGTGTTGAAAAAGACCTAAATCAAGCCGATACGAAGTGAGAGCGATGGACCAATCAACATCGCGCGCGTAAACCCACTACCTTCTCCCGCCAATGATCAGGGTATAAGTGGGGCCAACGGATCGAATCCAGCATCACTTTCGGAAATTCAGCGGTCGAGTTACAATCTAAGACCAAGAATCCTCTGAAGATGACTACCGCAGTTGTGGGCGAAACGTTTGGTGAAATAATTCCTAAAAGACCACGGCCACTGAGCCCGGAAGACTCTCTTAAGGTCTATATGCGTATTCACGTTCATATAATATTTGTCGGAAGTATTATAGCACTTGCCGAAAAAGGGGAGAAGATTTGGCAAAAGCTGTTAAAAACCGTGTAATGGAAATGTTTTTAACGCAATGTCACCCACATTTTTTTTTTCATTGACAACCATGAAGGCTGAATTGAAAGCATTACTGTCAGAAAATATACCTGAGGACAAGACAATTAAGAGAAAACTCGAAGAGAAGTATGGAGACCGTATTGTTATTACCGCAAAGAAAACCAGGATATCTTGAATCAAGCTTCGTACAACAGAAAAGATAGTGAACCTAAGGCGGGATTATTGATAGTTCTGCAGAAATTTTGCGTCAGCTGAAATATGCGAAACTATTTTCTATCCACCAAGTGCACCACTTTGTGCGACACAACATCAGCTCTGTTCAATAAGAGAAAGATCGCAGCTTTGGAAATGTTTAAGAAAATAATACTGCACGTAACCTGATTTCTTTAAACAAAATGAAGTTTTTCCTCTCAATCTATGGAGCTCTCATTAAAGAACTCTCCATCAAAAACTACCGGTATTCTCGCTCGATTACCATAGAACCATAGAAAGTATTGAGACACATATGAAAAAAGGTTTTTGATCAATTTCTATACTCATATCGATACAAACCTTACGATGTTATATATTTTTGAAAACAGAAAAAATTATGCTTTCAGAAAATGGCACAGAAATCTAGTGCTCCTATTCAAAAAAACATAACTTTGGGTCATAGCTTCTCAATTAGAAATGATGCAAAGAAGACGAGATTGCCACTGGATTCTAAGTAAAAAAGTGTCTGTATAATGTTTTAATTTCAGAGCTCTATCATCAGTATGATTTTTTTTTATATCACTATTTTTCCAATTTTCGCTTATAACTCGAAAACAAAAAAAGGTAGCCAACAATGAATACTTCTCTTACTCAGTTCTCCGAAAAAGAGATCGAGAATGGGGTATCAGATTTTGTCTATCTCCTCTGGTTCAAAAGTTGTAGGGCCAAAACATCGAAATATGCCCACCCTGTACATGTACAATAATTGCAATAATTCTGTCTCTGATTTAGAGTACAATTCGGTACTATAATTGCAGGTTACGTCATGTTCCTTTTTTTCCGGGTATATCATTCTGCCCGACCGTGACTCACAAAAATTTTACAAGCGAAAAATTGTGATTGTCAAACTTAGAAATATCATGAAATGTAGTCCATTGTTGAAATAAGACAATGAAACACCTACTGACATTTATTCTTCTCATAACATTATGATATTCTTCACTAAACACAAGTGAAACTAAATATGAAACTTCACTCATCAGCGCTTATATCTCGTTTTAGCGAACTATCCCTGTTGTCCAACACTCCCATAGATATCCAGAAATTTCGGAGGAACAATTTTTTTACACAATATACACTTCAGAATGACGCAAAGCCTTTTCACTTACCTAATTAATTAATTCAGCTGTCCTGATTCAATTTTTCCGGACCTGTCAGAGTTGGTTCTAATCCTCGCTTGCCGATGGAGCCGGGGCTTTTGAAGAAGAGTTTTCTTGTGACTGAGTAATTCCGTCTAATTATACTGATCTGAATTCTTTTCTCATTACCGTCTATTCGAGGAAATTCCGACCGAAATAAATTCAAGGGAAAATTCGAATAAGCAAAGTTTTTCATTATTGAACCGATGCGAAAGAGTCACCCTGAGCGAAAAAGTGGATGTTTTTTAATCGAGAAAAATGTTTGCATTACTTGGATTCCGTTGAATGAATGTTTTACCAAAGGTGTATTTGCTGAATAAAATTTATTTCGGGTTCTTCTTATTCACAATCCAAGAAATGTTTGAATATATACCGAAACAAGAAAGTCAGTAATCAGATGATTTCGGTCGATTCAATTCAGTTTTGAGACTTTTGATTCCTGGATATCACGAAATGAAACTATCAAAAAACCAATCGGTGTCGATTGGTGAAAAAGACATCTTAATATATAAAAATAGATCGGTCATGTTGTTGGTTACACCATTCATAACTCAAGATTGAATGAACTGTTTGTTGTGAAAGATTTTTTGTTGCATTCTTCCACGACGGGGTTAACATAAAATACATTGAAACTTTGAAAAATTTGATAAAATAGAAAAAAAATAGGAACCAATTTTCTTTCTTGCGAATAACGCCAGTAGATGTCTCTGATTGATAGTGTTTTCATGAAAATATCATATTTGATATTAATTCGGAGACCTACATTTTCTAATAATATTAACGCATCTGAATCCATGTGTGATTACACCCATCTCTCATGACGAGATGTGTATTTTGAATTGCCTAAAAGTTTTAGGTTTGGAATTCTGAGGTCTTTACGGAGAAGTAGTTTCCGATTCATAATGGACAATCTACCCTATTTATTCTCTCACCTGGGAACAAAACTAAAATTCTCGTTCATCAGAAGGTACTACAATAAGGTACTACATCAGAAGGTAATTGTAAAATATAAAAAAAGTTGCCTCTTAAACTCAAATAAACAAATTCATATGCCTTTTTTCACCTTCCTCGATCTTCTGAATATTATGTTACACAAAATTGTACTCATCCAGTAAATTCCACTTTGAAGAGGCTTCAACGTGATTTCCAAGGGATGGCTCCTCAGACGAAAACGCACAATAAAAGTTGTTCAGTTCCTTCAATATGGAATTTCGAGGATATCGGAAAATGGTTAATGCTCCTGGCGTTGCATACCCCAAACGCCCGAAAATGCTACTTCAATCGTGTGGATCTTCAATAAAAAGCCTAAAATTTGATTCAGTTACTGTACTAATGAAATATTTATCGATAGCTCTCATAACGTTAACTTAAATAGGGATCGGCTTTTCTCGAATATTCCTTTCGTAGTGAATCTCAATTCCAGTATAAAACGGGATGCAAATGCATGCATCAGTTCAACATAACACTATTGTTACCACACACAACTTGTCGAGACTTGTTGAGGATCTATTCTAATTCTGAATTCTGGATCTTGTCTCTCGATTGAAGGGGACTAATAGCTAATCGAATCAAATAGCAACGGTCTTCCTTTCTCCGCGTCTTCGTAAACCGAATGACATCGAACGAACGAAGTGGGACGGTTAAATTGCATTTTTTAATAGTTGAGAAGTTAGCTACAATTTTTCTACAAACGTTTTCTGGTTGAGAAATATAAGTAATCAATAATCTTATATCTGCATGATATATTATCTGACCAGATCTATTACCATCGAACTGGGCAGTTTGCTAATAGTTAGAAATAGGTATTTGAATACGAAAATGAAATATTTTCCGGTGATGAATAAAGTTACATATGAAGAATATAAGGGAAACAGACCGTTTTTCATACATAACTTACAGGAAAGTTAATAAATGATAAAATTTGTTAAATGACAAGTCTTGTTATTAATTGTTCATGAATATCAAGTTGAGAAATCGTAAAATTAAATGTTATTAATAATTTCTCCCAGTAGAGAAGAAGATCTTGGGGTTACTTTGAATACCCATAATTTGATTTGAAAAAATCATTATTCATCATTTCAAAATCTAGTTCTTCGTCTTTTTAAAATTCTGACTGATATACATCCTGATAATAATAATAATAATAATAATAATAAGTTTTATTGATCTCTTTAGACATAAACATGTATGAGACAAGTCAAAGAAAAATAATACATCGGTACATGAGAAAAAAAAGAGAAATTTAAGAAATACCATAATACAAAGGATCATTCAAGTATTCACTTAAACTATAATAGCCTTTTGCCAATAACAAAGATTTAATTTTCTTTTTGAAACAGAGGAAATTCATATTTTCAAAAGATTCAGGTAATTTGTTATATAATTTAATTCCTTGGTAGGTTGGTGAATGTTCGAATTTGGTTGTTCGATGCTTGGGCAGCGACAAGATTTCCGTATTTCTTGTTGAATATGTGTGATGACTTGACAATTTCTCCAATGTATCCAAATTCTGTCTGACCAAAAGTAGTAACTTATATTATATAAATACATGGGACAGTTAGTATCTTGTTCTCTATAAAAAGAGGCCTGCATGATGACCTCGAGTCAATACCGAAGATCAAGCGCAGAATCCTCTTTTGAGCAACTGATATTCTATTTACATCGGTCGAGTTACCCCACAACAAAATATTATATGATATGTGACTGTAAACTAAACAGCAGTATAAGTTGAGGAGACATTCAGTAGAGAAACAATTTTTGACTCGATATATTGCATAATAAGATGAATTCAATTTCTTACTTAACATGTCAATGTGGTCACTCCATCAAAGGTATTCATCAATATGTATACCTAAAAACTTTATACATTTATCAGACTTTATCGCAGCATCAGAACAGGTGATTATTAGAGAGTCATGCCCAACATTTTTGTTTCCGAAGAATATACATTTGGTTTTTTCAACATTCAATGAAAGTGCATTTTTCTGACACCAATCGATAAGACTCTGAATAAGACATTTACAGGAATTAATAAGTTCGGCAACATTCGAGGCAGTGACGGCAACAGAAAAGTCATCTGCAAATATTAGCACTAATGCTGATTTCAGGTATTCAGGTAGATCATTGATAAAGAGTAAGAATAAAAGTGGACCTAGGACCGAACCTTGAGGCACTCCAGAAGTGATGTCATACTTCTTACTGAAAATATTCTTAACTCTAACTCTCATAGACCTACCGGAAATGAAACTGCACAACCAGTCGAGAAATACACCTCTAAAACCTAATTGATAACATTTGTCCTTCAGAAACTTGAACGAAAGAACATCGAATGCACAGGAAAGGTCGAAAAATAACCCAGCCACCAATCGACCCTCATCCAGACTTTTATATATGAATTCAGTGAACTTAAAGGCAGCTGTTTCTGTTGAATGGCCAGATCTAAAACCATGCTGAGATTCAGATATGACAGAGTATTTACTCAAAAACTGAGTAATTCTTTTTAGAACAATATTCTCCACTATCTTGGAGATAACGCTCAGCATAGATATAGGCCGGTAGTTGGAAATATTGAGTACATCATTATTATTTTTCAAGATAGGAACAACTATCGCAGTCTTTAGTAGACTCGGGAATACGCCATTCGTGACAGATATATTAATGAGATGGGCCAGATGTTCGGATATACTCTCTCCTGAGGCCTTCAGAATCCGTCCGGATATATAGTCAATTCCCGTACTCTTCCTATGTTTTAGATTTCTAATTGCGTCAAGAACTTCATGATGAATAACGGGTTGGAAATAGAAGGTATGTGGGGACATACAACTAGTTGTGCAGTTCTTTGATAGTTTATCACCATAACGCTGTTCCAGTCGAGTGCCGGCAAGATTAGAAAAATAATGCCCGAAAGCCTCAGCTATCGCCACAGGCTCGGAACATATAGTATTGTGTATATTCAAGGAAATCTCAAGATTACCCGTACCTTTAAGACCGGTCTCGTGGTTGACAATATTCCAAATTGCTTTATTTTTGTTATCAGATTGATATAGATACTTCTCATAATGAAGATATTTAGTTTTCTGAAGCAACAAATTATACTGGATTTTAGCTTTTCTATAAACTTCTGAAGAGTAAGGAGATCTGATATTTGCATGAAGCCTGTAAAGATTCTTCAAGTTTACACTTGCCTGTCTGACCTCATCATTTAACCATCTTTTCTTGAAGTTATTTCGGCAATTGACCCTCTTGAGAGGAAAGCATTCTTTCATTTGACATTGAATTTTTTTTATGAATATCTGAAAACTTGTATTTACATCAATGCAATATATTTGATATATATTTATCAGAAATTTTTCATTCAATGCCTTATACCTGAGATATGTATAAGTATGAATCTATGAATGAATAAACCGTTGAAAGTAATCCCGTTTTTCACGGGTATCTACAGCCCAAAATCTATTCAGTGGGATGTGATACGATTTTTAGATACCAACCAGACCGATCCAAATTTAAAAAATGGCAATGTAATATTTTGTTTAGTACGAGAGAAATTTCCAAATGAATTTCAGGAAGAAGAATAAAAACCATCAAATCGATTTGTACATCAATATTGTATAAAATGAATTATTCCTAGTTTAATTAAATTGAAGTAATGACGAATATCAGCTATCTAAATGAAAAGATATTCTGATGGATACGGGAAAATCAGAATCATTATCTTTTTTGAATTTATCATTATTTGGAAGCCACGAAATGGTTGAAGGAATGAGCCTTCCGTATTATCCGTTCTTTATCTCATTTATAGAAACAATATTTCTTTAAATATCCTTCAGTGATTTTTGCTGCAGGAAATATTAATTATAAATTTGACAGATAATCAATAAATATTGCAATGAAAACTGTGCTAGAATGAACTATTCTCGCATGATTTTGTTTACAAGATGTGACAGAATCAAGTTGACACAGAATTAGAGTCTAATTCATGGGGAGGAAAACAGTTCGGTCAATCAGTTTTTTTTCAACGAAAAAATAACTAAACTATATTCATAGCATTAATTTTTTCGAATTGTGACCGTTTTCTTCTTGCATTCACAGCAATATTTCATTTATTCCAATGAAAATGCAACGAATTAAAAAAAATAATGTATGATACTCGTACAGATGACTCATTCTGGAACTCGTCCATTCAAAAACTACTTTTTTAAATTTTGGACTCGTGTAAGAATATCAATGCCTTTTACACTTGTGTCATAAATAACTATTTTGTATGCGACAATCAAACAACCGAATGATGGCAACGATTTCTGATATTCCGTGCAGTAAGTGGAATAGATTGATATCCTGTAATCATACGAATATATAAAATGTGAGGTCCCGACTGAGAGCATGTATATGTGTAGGTATCACCAGTGAACTAATAACACATGGATTCGGGGAAAGAAATGCAGCGTTTGAACTGAACTCAAGGTGATTTTGGGTCTTTTCTTGAATTTGAAATATTTTCACAATAGTTTTGAAGTACCCTACCCACTCATCTGCTTTTTATAGTAAGACTCTAGCTTATAATTTCTTGTAATATTCTGTTGGTTAACAAGGATTTTGATAACAGTGAAGTATTAATTAATTTGAATGAATTTGTTTCCGAATGAGACAGAAATTTTAAACATTTTATGTTTCCCAATTAAATTATTGAGATATTTGAAGAAATCACCAACAAAATGAAAGTTTTTCAAATTATTGTCGTTCTGAAAGAATAAATTCTGTATATATTCGTTCACCATGCGTTTATTTCGTATCAATGGAATCTGAAAACAAAAAATTTTTGTACATGAAATGATTCAAATATATCAATTCAATGCTTCTATAAACAAGAAAACTAACGTACAAAAATTAAGTAATATATATTCCTACCTTTTGAAGAAAATCAAGAATAACATTGCCATCGAGAGAAATATTGAGTGGAATAATTGTTGCTGAGACCACATTCAATGCAGTGAAAGTGGCAATAATATCAAAAATTTCAATTGAATAACAAGAATTTCTGAACAAGATAATATAGATTCTGATATAAATATAACTAGGAATAAATCATTGTGATAAAAAACTTGAAAAATCATTTTACAAAAATTCATTAATCTTGTCTGATTTTTTGTTCATACATATTTATCGACACTTCGATGTCCAAGCATCTTTTTCGAAGCTGGAGTAGGCTTAAAAAACTGATAGACGAGTTTGCGACATTGAATTCCTAAGATAAATCTTGATTACCTATCTCAAGCCCAATAAAACGATCATTTGGCGATGTTTATGGAGAGCCCCGAAAAGCATTGTCTTAGTTTTTTTGCGTTCAGGCTTTAGCCTCTGCGATTTATGTTTATGTTACAATATCATCAGAAAAAGATAACTAATCGGCAAGTTCAATAGAATTAAGTTATTGGAGCTCCATTCGAAGCCTGATACGCCACTGTGCTGAATAATTCAATGTGACTCAGGCATTGGTTTATTAAAATATGAAAAACCTTTTCATTGCTTAAAAAATGCTTTTTTTCTCTGTGGTTTTCTTCTACAAGCTCCATTTTTTCTTATATCTGAAAACCTTCATTGTTTAGGTTTTGTTCGTCAGAAAAATATCGCGAATTGGCAAGTTCAACAGTTATTAGGGCCCCATTCAAAGCTTTTTTTTGGCTCGGGGGCACCCTTAGTGCCGGGGCCCCCACGCACTGTGGGGTCTGCGGGGCCCTCTGCTACGCCACTGGGTATCGATATGAGGCTGTTTACTCAGTACCAAAAGATTACGGGGCCACTATAATTCATAATACTTACTCTGACCAACCATATATTTCACATAGCAATACACACACATTTTTCACATAGCACAAATTCACATTATTAGAACAATAAGACATCATGATTTATAAAAAAAACAACACTTATTTAATGAAACTACAGACTTCAACGAACGCAGTAATAGAATATTCAAATTAATAAACTCCTGCTGACACCAAATTTCCTGACCTTCATGACAGCAGACATCGAAATTCAACCCAAATTTCCGATTCATGTTTCCAGAAAATCTTATTACATCCACCAATTTTCAGTACCCTGATGAGGGTCATGTGAATGGTCGAAAGCTTTGTAATTTTTCAATAAAGAGATTGACTCACACCAAGAATCTACTTTCTACCCGCTAAATTGCCTTGAATAGAACATTTTTCAACCTTACAGGAAAGCAGACAGAAGTCGAACAGAAGTTTCAGTCCGCCACTGAAGCCACCACAAATGTTCGTCAAATCGAAAATGTGCGAATGCGAGGAGAATACATCAGACAAAACGTCGGCAGTTCTGTCCAATTACCACGACTTAATATACGCCTCTTCCTCTCATGCAAGGCGGAACAAGTGAAACTTACTCGTTTAAACCCGTGCACCTGCTTGATAAATTACTGCACGGGAGTTGCACAGATTTTGGGGGTTGGGGGAACGAAGCAGCTTAATTCCGGTCATTCCGTCTCATATTTCCTCAAGCTTTATCCCTCTCACAATGTCAAACCTGGGTACTTCATCATGGCTAAGCTTCGAACTGACGGACAGTATTTCATTTTTCTCGCGAAAAATGTTGGAGAATGACAGTTTTATTGTGTTAGATGAGGAGGTCGAGCAGCAAGTATACTTTCATCATGATAAATGTACAGTATTGTCGGTAATTATTATCTTGTTTGCCATTGCAGGGAAGGTGGAAAAATCCAGATAATGATGTACATGAAGAAGTGGGGCCTCGTCCAGGGCAACAGGATCGGCACTACAGATAGAGACATAGGAAATTATCCTACTTCGCATCCTGCACCCTATTTTCTATCCTATCCTACTTCTTACTACAAATATTATGAATGCGAAAGTTTGTGAGGAAGCATGGATTTTTGTTACTCTTTCACGTGCGCAACTATCGAACGAGTTCAAATGAAACCTGATTTATTTATCCCAATAACATGATGTATGAAAAATTTGTAGTATTTCAGCATGGAAACAATGAGAAAATATCAAGTGAGTCAGAAAAATGCCTGGCTCTTAAAGTTATAACAGGGATACGTCGAGTAGTCGCGAATCACCCATGTTATTTTTACGGTGATATGCAGAAATGATTCTTAGCCTCGATCTATTCTAGGCAACTCGGTGAAACATCGAAGTACTTAAGTCAGCTGAGCAATACTATTATCAGCTGTAAAACTGATGTGTGGAGAGTTGCGCAGCACTTTTGGATCATGAAAAATACTTTTGTAATGCTGAATGGTTCTAGATTTGTGCTGCTTTGTGCCTTTGAAATTTTCTGCATATTCCATGTGGTCTTCAAAACACCAAAAAAATCTGCCAGTCCGATATTTTTCCTAAAATAGTATTCCAATGACTGAAAAAAAATTGTGCTTTTTTCCAAAAGTTCGTCTAATATATCGAAAAATTCGAATTGAAAAAAAAACAGATAGCATAGTTCATTCCTTTTTCATTTTAGGAATGAATAGGAGTGTACTTCAGCTAACAGCTGTGCCGTGAATATTTTGACGTAAGTTTAATCTTAAAAATCGCCAAAATCGGTAAACTCGGCTACAGTGTGTGTGGAGTTTTTCCAAAGAACTGACCGATACAACTTGGCACAATTGCTGCATAATCATTTGAAAAAAATTTCATTGGAAAAAAAATGAGAGTGTTCAGCTGATTTCTCCACATTTTTCTATATTGCTGGAAATTCTGAAGAACTTTCGTTGAAATACTTACTACACAAATATTCACTGAACATAAACCCAAGTGATGGAGCTATCTCTTTATTCTGGTGAAATCAGACAGAAAAGAAGAATTTGAGGGGCACATATGTACATATGTGAGTAATTCCAAGAAAGGGGACAACTGCATATATTTACTGTCAGTTCCTTCCTATGAATAATTTAGACCCTATCACGTCCCTATACGTCCGTATATGGTTTTTTTTAATTATCCAATTTGCTTCATCGATCTCACATCATGCCAAAATCACTTTCATGATCTATCCCCAAAAAAATTTGAACATAATGTTTTATGTTGTATGTTTCTGAATAATTAAACAACTCTCCTTTCTTCTTCTTAGAACAATTTTGTTCAGTCACTGTAATCCAATTCTAGGTACATTTTTTCTTCTTCTGAAATATTTCAAGGACCACATGGAATTAAGAAAAAGCACAATTCAGCACAACAAAAGTATTTCCTACAATTCAAAAGTGATGGACCAACTTCACATATCAGTTTCACAGCTGATGATATTCTTGCTAATCCGCCGTACTTATTTCACAGTTTCACTGTTTTTTTTTTCGAAAATGCCATAGTCATTTCGATTGGGGACAAACCGAATGAGATATTCACAAGCAACATTTGTTGTCGCTCCGCAAAAATCGGTAATATCGAATTAAGGAATGCTGATACAACAAGATAGTCTTACCATGAAAAAAAGATTTTAGAACGTTCTGCATTTCAGTATGATCCGAAAATCGATTATGATGACTGAAACGTGGATGGAGGCTTATTGCAGCTTTATCATTTGATTGCTTATTATTTGAGTAAACTTTGTAATCTCGTATTCAAAGAAATATTCTTGGATGGGTTTTTAGCTTTGTTACAGGTAGATGTATTCAAGTTAAAGCGAATCTATACTGCTCGGGGAGATGCGGAGTTAGTCTTGGGGTTCCGCAAGATCCTGTTTTGGACCCCTGTTGTTTTTGCTATTCATAAATGACTATCCTGATTGATGCCTTGATATTGAACATTATAAAGATAGAGTGCATTTATTTCAATATAAAAAAAAAGTTTCTGTCAATTGAATATTCCACATTGGGTCGGTTTTGTCAAGTCTAAGGCTTGCGTTAAATTCCTGGGTGTCTATATCGATTGTACCCTTAGGTGGACAGACCATATATGTATAATCATCAGCTATTCCAGTGAGATCACCTCAAATACATAAGTTCCTTTCGGAGACAAGTGAAGTCAATACTCCTGGACAACGCATACTACAGTTTGGAGAAGTATTCGGCTGAAAAATCTATTCTCTGACGTTGTTTTTTGTTTTGAGTTGCTATATTTATTAGTCTGTTAAAGTTCATCATATATCTTGTATTAATATAACTATTTGTTCAAGATGACTCGTCCTATACATTAATGTATTGTCAAACAGGATTTAGGAACTTTGAGCACCACTAGGTACTGCTCTGGAAAATCGGGAAGAACAAATGTTTTTGGAACCAGTCGCATGAGAAAATCAGTTCTAGATCCTCATGGAGGTAACAGCTAAAGTTCCTAAGGATGTCGTTATATTTACTTATGCCTTTTACGTTTCTTCTGGGATCTGAATGAACAAGTTGGGGGAAGAACAGGAAATCTTCGTAGTCGAAGTTCCAGGAAGGTTCAAACAAGCTGCTACTATCCCTGTTGATACTAATATTGTTTAAATGGAATAACCAAAATACCTGAACTGATAACGTCACCTGGCTACATGAATTCATTACTTTCAGAACATGGATCTCAATCACTGAATTTTTTTCATAATACCATTCTGGAAACCTTGTGATGTCGAATCAGATTATCTAAAGTGACCCCACACCTGTGAGTATCCGAAAATTTGTGAGGATCTGAGTATGGATGTTCCCTTCCAAGTAAAATCTACCAAAAAGGATTCTGATGAGAAATCACTTCATTATTGTTCATATATCAAAATAACTCATGGAGGGTTTATGAAGACTTCGTATAATTGGCCGTAATACAATGGCAAACTATCAAGCGAGACGGAAAATTTCCTAAGCTCTGAAAGATATATAAAGGCGTACGCTGCCTTAACCTTTGAAATTACACGAACAAATGTTACCTCAAAAAGTTCTTAATAAAAATCTATCACAGCATATCTATTTTTCTGTATGGAACCTACCATAATAAAAATATATAAATACACTTTTCAAAATACATATTCGTGTAAAATTTCATTACATTGTTGCCAGTAGTTTCTGCAAAATTTCAAAAAACGTGTATATTTTCTTCTTTTCCAACGTATTCATCTTGAATACGGATGGCGCATTATTTTAGTTTTCTATCTTTTCTAGAGCGATGATCACTGTATAGGTATTATATGATATTCTACTTCTACTCTATGAAAAAAGCATACTCAATTATTGAATTAATCACGAGGAAAGAAAGAGCAATGTCCGCTCAAAATAAAAAAGAATATGAAAATAAACACCATATGAAATCGTAATATTTATGAAATTCTTCAGATATTTTTCAATAAGTAGGTGTTCATGTTTATGTTACCTAATTTGTTCTGATTTCAAGTGTTCAGTGGATTGAAAATGAAAAATTCCATTTCATGAGCTATAAGTTCAGTTTTTGTCGAATAAATTTTTCTGCTTTAGACTGCTCATGAAGAAGACAACAGCCCGAAGGAAAGCTATTTTTCGTGAAGTAAACATCTGCTGGAAGATGAAGGTAGTTGTAAATTTGCCTTCACACTGAAAATATTATTTTCGGTAGATACCTAATTCTTCTATTTTTCTTTAAATTTTTCATGTTCGATTTTTCAAGGCCAGGATACCACTTTAACTAGCTCAGTCATTCAACGATCAAACAAAATAAGCACAAGTGAGGATCTAATACGGTAAAATAGCAACATATCAACCGACGGTAATATATTCACGACGGGTACTGGAAACAACCGACGATTTTATCTAAAGTCCCCAGGGTAATATGATGACACGAATACATTAGCTTCAAAAATGACTATTTCAATTATCTATTGACCTACCTGCAAGGATCCCATACAACAATTCCTAGGCCAGGACAATCAACTTCATTGATGGTTTCACACTCTCTCTTATCGCAAACACAAGCCGGAGCAGACAATCCACCGCAAAAGGCTATGACAGCCACAACCAAAAACACTAACATGCTTTTCATCATTTGGCGAACTGGTTCACATCACATCTGAGGTACATAACTTCGTGGATGCATTTGGTTTTGAACGATGTCCTGTTGATATTTATTCAAACTGAAAAACAAATATTTCTGTTTTATTCGAATAGACATTTTTGTTGTTGCAGGGTGTAGCATGAGTTTCTGAATATATAAAAAAACCAGCTACTTTCCTAGAAAGGGGAATAGAGGAGCGGGAAAAATACCTCTGCAAGTGACCTCTCAGGTGAAATGTACAGTGTACATCAGCAACCGAGAGTCCATCACAGAATTGAAAGAATAAATAATATGATTAGTAACAACTTTGAAACCTTTCAGTCCAGATTACGAGCAGTAGGAACAAATTAAATCATTGGAGTAATTTTCTTGTTTTATTAATTCAAAAATTTCATCGATTTCATCAGTTTATCTCATTTTTTATTCAATGATTCATCAACGTTCACTCTCTGCAACTTGAGAATTTTGGATCAGTTATTCTTTTATTACACTGTCAATGAAATCTCAAAACTAAAACTTTGAAGTAATTTTATGAAAACCCCCCCCCTGCATTATCTCTTCCTAGGATGAGATTCAATCTCTGCTTATAACCACACGATTCAAATTCCATCGAAATTTTGACGAAGCCATTGCAAATTTATTGGAGTAAATATTTCAGGTCCTGAGATTATATGAAATTTCTGTACATTTCAATCTCTAGGATCACGCGGCTCCGTTCGCATGTTATTTCAATGTGAAATTGTACTGATAGGGCCTGCAAATCCACATTCGTAACCTCGCGAGAGACAGGCGCGTGACTATGTTCAAAGCGATCTCGCGTAGATTCAATAATTTCTTGCTCAAATTCGCTTTCGTTTAACCTGCGGTAACGTTTGGGTATCCATTAGAAAACTATTCCAAAAAAAAAACTTTTTTCGTCCCGAATAAATTTCGCAGATAACAATCACATTCTTTTTTATAGAAATACATTTCATGCCAGTCGAGAGCCCTCAAATTGAACATTATTTTGTATTGAACTGAAAATGTTATCATGGTTTATCCTCAGCAGACATATCGTCAGCTTAATTCGTAAACCTGCCAAATCCAATCCAAATCAATAAACAAATCAAGCAAGGTTAACGAATTAGGCCGATGATATGCCATCGCGAACTTTTTAAACACAACAAAATTTCCCCTGACTATGATTCTCTATCTCTTGTAGCTTACCCAGCTCCGGCCGTAAATGTCTGAAAAACCTGGTTAATTACAGACCTATTCATGAAATCTCGATAATTTTGATGTATTCTTGATTTAGGAATGAAGCCTACCTACATAAAAACCTCTGAAAATAAATAGTTGCCGATCTCAGAGGTCGTGAAGCAAGAACAGTGTAAGCTAATTTATAGGATTGATAAGGGGCTATTAAAATATATGCTAAAACTAAAGAAGCATGATGATGAACACGAATATTCTACAAGAAATGCCAATCATCTTTAAAGTGCATATTTAGAACAACGAGAGGGTTAAAACTTCCATCATATTCAGCAATAAAATCATAAAATGGGTTACCTAACCACTTGAAAAATATACGAAGTTTAGAAAAGAATTGAAAAAATTATTCAAAGGGAATCTAATAGTTTCAAGTTGAGAAATTGTAATCTGTGTTAACAAACTCTGTTTGATTTACAGTTTTATAACATAATAGATGAATAAATAAATGAATAAAACATTATACTGAAAGTTTTATCTAAATTGGCCATCTGGTTCCTGAGTCCATAAAAGACAAACAAACATACAAACACACGGACAGTCGCATTCATAATATTCAATAATATATTCTTACAGTCTTTGTCTATCGTATAAATCCTCTTAGTATTTCAATTTCCTCACTTAATGAAATTTTTCAAGGTTTTATGTGAGCTTATTGACCCCGTGTATTCGAAATATGTTTCAAGATCAACTTACGAAAAACAATTTCATTTTTCAACATCGCATGGAGGAAATTCGTTTACGTACCGCCACTAATGGAATTTTCAACAGGATGTATCACAACAAAGTTCAAAACGAAGTTGATAACCAAAAACGAAATGGATAATAGGGATGCAAACAACCATCCATCCCTTCGTGTAGTGGGTCTTGGAAGTAAAGTTGATTAGCGGAGAAAATTACGTAATCCGAAATATAATGCCGAAAGGCTGAAGGATTTCATAACTCAATTTGAAATTGCTGCCAACAATTTGGGGAACTTCTGTAGATTTTCTGATGAAAAAGTTATTTTTGTGTTACATTTCCCACTCAGTCGCTGAATGTAATTCGTGCAATTCTGACTGCGTTTACTGTTCCATATCTATGCGTATTCTATGAAAGAGGTTCCTTGTGAATGAAATACTTCCAATGATGTTGAAAATAGTTTCTTAACGTTGAGTCATTTAACATACAGGGAGATGTTTCGTTATATCAGATATTGCTCAATTCAATCTGAAACGAAGTTCCGTTCCTGCATATTGAAAAACTTTATCAAACATATCCAGGGCCGTCTTTAACCTCTTGGAGGCCCTGGGCACATTAGGATAATGGGGCCCCTACCCACAATACCACATACAAAATACAAATACAGGGGAATTCCCTACCGCCGAGTAGGTTTATTCACGACACACATAGACACGGTATGTAAATGCCGTGATGAAATTTAATTATCAAATCGAGAGAATTTCGCCGATTTACGGAATTTCGGTACTCCAAAGGGAGAAGGGATTTTTTAGCTTGAAATCCCCTGAAATTTCTTTTAGTGGCGTGGCGCAAAATTCAGCCTTCCCTCATCGGGGCCCCCCTCTATAGATCTTTTATTCATGATAAGATTTCTCTAAAGTTTTTCAAAGGGAAATAATGAAAAAATTGTTATGAAAATAATTTATATATTGAATAACAAAAATTTCTAAACAAAATAATGTAAATTCTGATATAAAAGTAACAAGAAACTTGACCATTTCCAATTGTAATTCAGAAACCGTCAGTTGACATTCAGACATCACATATTTCAGATTAGTCAATTGTATTTCAGAAAACATCAAATGTTATTCAGATTTGTCAATTGAATTTCAGAAAATATCAAATGAAATTCAATGAGTGATGACGGTTTCTGAATTACACTTGGAAATGGTAAGAATTTGAAAAAATTTTTTATAACAAAATTGCATTCACCTTTTTTAATTTTTCTGTGCAAACATATCCATCAACTTGTCGATAACTAAGCTTCTGGCCACTTCTTGTCCAAAGCTGAGTAAGCTCAAAAGTCTGATAGACGTGTTTGCGACACATTCAAGGAGAGTCCCGAAAAGCTTGACGGTATATTAAAAAACCCTTGAAAACAGGGTAGCACATGGAGTAATTGAGTGATAATTCAATTTTCGAATTGAATTACTGGAAAACTCATATGTTTTTTATAATTCAGGAGTATTTTTCTATTTTTCAGGAATGATAATTGTACCTTCTTTGTATGAGTTTTGTTCATTCATCATGGAAAAAATCTCGCGAACCGGCAAGTTTAATAGAATGAAATTAATGGGGGCGTCATTTTATGCTTTTAGTTTGACTTGGGGGTCCCTTTGGTGCCGAACCTCTGATTCGCAACTGATTTCTTGTCTTGTAGCGCTGTCTGAAATTATGTAGTTAAATGGGTTCGAAACAATTGATCTGAGCGGGGCCCCTATCGATCGCGGGGCCCTGGGCACTTGCCCAAAGTGCCCTAGGCGAAAGAGGGGCCTGAACATATTAGTTATTTCTTTATGGAATTCAAGTCATTGAGAACAATTTGTATTTTTTTCTTTAAATCTGTAGTAAGGTGTTCTTCAGACTACATAATGAAGGCTATCTAGTTTTGTTTGAACTTCCATATGGGATTTGATTACTTTTTTGCATAAAGGGTACTTTGCAATGATTTCGTAAAAAAATTTACTACTCCAGGTGTGAGAAGTAAAGCTTTGAATGGGGCCACAATAACTACTGAACTTGAAAATTCGCGATATTTTTCTGATGATAAAATGAACAAAACCTAAACGATGAAGGTACAGCTATTATTCTCGAACAAAAGAGGAATATTCCTGAATTAAATTCAAAAAACATAAAAGGTTTACAATAATTCGATTTGACATATCACTAAATCGCACCCTGTGCTACCTCCCTATCTTTAAGAGTTTTTTATATAGCGTCAAGCTTTCGGACATTTCTCTTTGAACGTGGCCACATGATGGTTTCATTTGGGGCTCGGCGGCTTATTTGTCGTGTTGTTCTTCAGGCGGCTTATCTGTTATTGCTGAAATTATTGTCAATTCTCCAATCAGCACATTTTTGTGAAGAAGAAAAAAATGTTTTTAATATTCTGACTTTTTAGTGCTTTCAGTTTCAGGTTGACAATTTCATTGAAGGTTTTTTCTGGAATTAATTTAGCTCATTTAACGTAGCTTATTTGTCCGTTAAGAAATGACTCTCGTATTTTTTCATTATTCATTCATTTCAATATTAAAGAAAAGAAGATTATTATAATAGTGTTTATTTGTAGAATTTTTGCAAAACATACAGAATAATAATAGAAAAATCACAAAAAATTCAGGAATAAACAATGCGCAAATTAGAAACGGCAGTTTGAATATCTTATAATTTGTCAGATATTAGAAGAAATGTCACAGCGGAAAAGAAAATATTTGAGTGGAGCTGGCAAAAGAAAACTACAGAGAGTAAGAAAAAGCATTTTTTAAGCAACGAAAGGTGTCATTCAGCACAGTGGCCTATCAGGTTTCGAATGGGGCTCCATTAATTTCATTCTATTGAACTTGCCGATTCGTTATCTTTCTCTGATGATATTGTAACATAAACATAAATCGCAGAGGCTAAAGCCTGTACGCAAAAAACTGAAACAATGCTTTTCGGGGCTCTCTTTAAACAAAAATCGCCAAATGATCGTTTTATTGAGCTTGAGATAATCACGAATTATCTGAGGAATTCAATGTCACAAACTCGCCTATCAGACTTTTAAGCCTACTCCAGCTTCGAACAAGAAGCTTGGACATCGACAAGTTGATAAATATATTTGAACAAGAAAATTATAAAAGATTAATGAATTTTTGTTAAATGATTTTTCAAGTTCTTTATCACATTGATTCATTCCTAGTTATTTTTATATCAGAATCTCTGAATCTATATTATTTTGTTTAGAAATTCTTGTTATTCAATCCTACTAATATTATAAATGCGAAAATTTGTGAGGATGTGAAGATGTTTGGTACTCTTTCACGTGAGAACTACCGAACGGATTCAGATGAAGTTTCACATCAATATAGTTTATCTATCTGAATTACATAATTTTCAGAAATTTTGTGATATTTCAGCATAAAACAATGGGAAAATATCAAGCGAATCGGAAAATGCCTGATAATTATCCGTTTCGTCTCATCGATACGTCACGTAGTTGCGAATCACCCATGTTAATCTTACGGTGATATGCAAAAATGACCCTTAGGCCTGTCAGTTCTGCCGATTGTCGAACTGATGACTTATACCAAAATTTATTTTTTTTTTTTCGTTTTCAAATCTGAATGTAGATGGACGCATAGGTAAAAAGTTATCACAATAAATATAAGATTGATCCGAAATCCGAATCAAGAGCGTGTGTTGCATAGACGGAATGGAGGGGAGTTAAAAGTTATGAATACGAATGTCTGACACGAATCGAGCATCGATCATGTTGCTAATTCTATGCGTGGTGAGTAGACACATGGATAGCGGATGAATTAAATTGTGTCAGAGAAGATATCGTTTCATATTTCAGTTAGTTCATTTGAAATAGATATAGAGATAACGTTTAATCTCGATTTGAATTGTATCAGAATTGATTTGTCTTTATTTATAACAGAGTTCTATTTCCAGTTTTTCAGGTATAGGTGCTATTGGAATTTCATCAATTTTTTGTTTGAACTATACAATCGATTTTTGTTTTCGTTATTACTTACAATAATGCCGCGAAGGCGTAGATCTGATGTTTCGCAAAGCTCTAAGAGCGCTTGTAGACGTCCGTTTTTTTCACCGGATTACGGACCGTCAATAAACGGCTATCCTTGTATACATATTTTTTTTACCGGATAGATGGAGTGCCGTCTATATGCATTAGAACGCAGGTAGACGGCACTCAATTAACAGAAAACAGGCAATACGTCCCGCAGCGTCAACACGCACCAATACACTGGCGTGGATGACCGCCATTTCTTACACCGGACCGGTGTCCGTCGCGCCGAGGGGAAGGGATGGTGCATCCGGCGTAAATTGTTCGCCGGACCGATGTCCGGTGCATGTACACACATTCATTATAATTCATACACCACCGCGAATCCGGCAAAAAACACGGTCCGTTATCCGGTGAAAAAAACGGACGTCTACAAGCGCTCTAATAGAGCTCGTGCTATGAGAATAACTAGACGAAGTGAGACATCTCAACAAGCCGAGATGCGAAGGTTTGAGCAGGCGCTGCGTGAGTCAGCACTTAGATCAGCAGAGACACAAGAAGGAGCCCAAGTTCGACGTCAACAGCATGCTGAGGATGTTATCTCCCAACAGGCTCCGGAAACACCAGAACAATCCTTAGATCGGCGACAACAGTATGCTGCTTATATGGCTTCTCAACGGGATACAGAGACGCCGGAACAGTCCTTTAATCGGCGTCAACAGCATGCTGAATAAATGTTATCTCAACCACCAGAACAGTCACAAGGTCGACATCAGCACCATTCGAATTACATGGTATCTCAGAGAGCCACGGAAACATTAGAAGCGGCTGAATCTCGCAGACGGGTTGTTGCTGAAAGGGCAGCACATCGACGCCAAACATTCACAAGTTACACGTGGGAGGTGTTCAGTAGAGCAGCATTTGAATATGACAAGACTCTCGATTATGAAATTCACAAGCTGATAGCAAAAGAAGCGATGAGTATATAGTGCAATTTCTGCAGAGCTCTCAAGTGGAAAGAAGAAGCAGCTGGTATGTGTTGTTCGGGGGGGGGGGAAAGTAGCTATTTCGTAGTTGAACCTTTGAGGGAAGTTTTCTCTAATGAAACAAATGAGTCTCGCCGTTTTCTGAAGAATATAGGAAAATGCAACATGTGCTTCCATATGTCTTTATTTTGAGCAGATAAAATGTCTCAATTCTTGGGTTTTCTCCGACTTTTACAAAACAAGGACAAGTTTACCATCGAATCAGTTCTTCACTACCTTCGGCCAATTCACAACCACAATTTCTTCAGGTTTATTTCACGGGTGATGAAAATGAAGAAATCGATAGACGTATGCAGTTTGTGCCAGGCATAGAAAGAACCATAATCCAAAAATTACAACAAGCACTCCACGACCACAGCATACTGGTCCATGAATTCAAAACGGCTAGAAGAAGCATGATCAATGACGATCATTTCGAAATAGTTATCCACCCAGACTGTGTACCACGTGGTTAACATGAGAGACGGTTCAATGTACCGATCACAAATGAAATAGCTGCCCTGATAGTGGGTAACGAACAAAGTACGTCTAGGGATATCATTGTACAGGCTCACGATGGCATGCTCACAAGCGCATTTTATGACACACTCGAGTACCAAATTATATTTTGGAAAGGACAAGAGGGTTACAGCATTAACATTCCCCAGGTAAATCCAGTAACCAAACACCCTATGCCAAAAAAAAGCTTTCCTGCAGAGACTTTTAAGCCTTCCGCTCTAGAGACATTGCCTGTTATCGAGCGAGGCACTGCAGCAGATGAAATAAACGCATGTCTGAAGTCAACATATGTATGGACTAGAGTTGAAAAGCTGCATCTCACCACTAACATGAATGTCCAGTTATTTAGTGATATGGAGTCAGGAGCATACGCTGAGAAACTGCTCGAGATAGGTGAAGGTCCAAGGTATGGTTCTATTTACAAACCAAAACAATCCATGATGAAAATTAGCTTTGTGAAAGAACCATATTGGCACCGAGAAATGAGACAGTTGCAGAATTAAATAAAAAAATTCTGAACAATATAACCAGCGAAACATCAACGTACATTTCTATCGACACAGTTATCCGAAGACTGTACGAACTTCTGAACTCTTTAGAGCTATTCGGAGTGCCATCTCATAAGCTGGAATTTTTCTTCTTCTTCTTCTCTTAAAGTTGCACTGAAGGTCCCTGACTTGCCCTTGGTGACCCCTGGCAAACTTCTTGGGCTCAGCGTTCTGCGCTATGTACCCAGGCTCTATCGTTTTGATCCAATAAGCAGCCTGGCTCCTGGGGCAGCAGGAATCTGGGTAATACCCATACCAAACTACTGTCTTACTGTCAAAATAGAAATCATAGTTACTTATATATGATACTTTGCGCTGTGTGGACGCTACTATCTACAAGCGATAAAAGCAGGAAGGATTGTAGGTTTCTGGACACAAGGTTTGGTTATGTCATCTGCGGAAGTACAGGTAAGGCCAGAACCAACTAGGGCCCTCAAAGTCGCAAACGCGACGATGCTATGAATTCATGTATTAATTGGAGGACTTTCTGGGAGCAACTGAAAATAGCACCAAATATGGTGATCGGCGCAGGCATATTCAACTCAATGAGACTCCAGTATAGTATGTCGCAGTTGGAGATGTTTAGTCTACACTCGAAGAAGATGTGGTTGAGCGTACCTGTCTCGCCACATTCGCAGAGGGAATTATCCCTAACAGAAATTCTAAATAAGTGAGTTGGAATGCAACAGTGTCCTGATCGTAAACGACACATGGTGGTTACGAAGGCTCTAGGTAGGTTCTTTTCTTTTATCAGCCAGTAGGGCTCGTTTCTCTTATCTGATTTGGTATATTCTGTGTACAGTACTCCCTTCGTTCTACCTACTTCACACCACTCTCTGTTCCAATCCTCTATTATTTTTCTTTTCAGCTTGGGCCACAGTAAGCTGGGGTCCCCTCTAAACATTCCCTCCCGTGGCAGTTGCCTGGCCTCCCCTGCCAAGGTGTCCGCCACTTCATTCTGCTCAATGCCGGAATGGCTGGGTATCCACATCAGCATCGTATCCAGATGGAGCTGTTTGGCTCTATAAAGCATCCACTTGACATTGACCGAGAGGATGTCGAGTCTGGAGGTGTTTTTCCAATTTTTGAGCTTGTGCAATGCTGACCATGAGTCTGATATTATCATGGCCCTGTCAGCATTATTGGTGATTATGTAGTGCAGAGCATATCCGATTGCGGCCATTTCGGATGTGCCAACATTCCAATGATTCGGCATTCTTTTCTTGAGGTTCAAATTGAAGTCTGGAGAGTGCACCCCTATACCCACCGTTTCTGTAACCCTATCGACGGATGCATCCGTGAATATCATCCGTCGAGTATTGAATTTCTCCACACACAATTCCCGGAAACGCGCAGCAGTATCAGCGGCCCCCTTCACCAGGCCTGAGTGTAGTACATTGGGGATGTCCGCGTGAACGTCGGATGTGATTGAGAGACAGGGAAGCACCTCATCCCTCCAGATCCATTTATTTACACCCTGTAGTTTGGTAAAGGCGCTGATCATAACCGGACAATTTCTGATAGCCCCTTGACTTCCACATTCGATAATGTCTTCGCACTTACTTATTATTGGGTTATCTTTAGTTCTATAGGCTCGGGTAAGAAATTTGTATGCCAACCACTTTCTTCTGCTCGCCAAAGGGAGTTCCCCGCTCATGTCCAAAATCGTATTTATGGGAGTTGATCTCATCAGTCCCAGGGCTACCCTCAGTGCCGAGTACTGTGCCCTATCCACTCTTGCCAACAGTGCTCTCGAGCATTTGCCAATCAGGAAAGTGCCAAAGTCAAGGTGCGGTCTTACCAGGGTTTTGTAGAGGCTCAGCAATGTTGCCGGATGTGAACCCCACCAGGTTCTGCAGATAGCTTTCATGATGTTAACTCCCTGTAGGGCTTTGTTGTAGATATGGTTGATGTGTTCCCGCCATAGCATCTTAGAGTCAAATGTTACACCCAGATACTTACAGCTGTTGGCCCATGAGATACTGTTTCCAGCTATATGCAGACCCGGTAGTGTTAATGGTAACCTACGCCTCCCAAAGATCACTGCAGTTGTTTTGTCCACCGATATTGACAGATGTCTCTCCTGGAGGCTCTCGTGGACCCTCTCCAGCGCTGTATTCATTTTGTCGACGACGGACTCCAAATCTTCCCCTGCGCAAAGCACAAATAGGTCATCCACGTACTGTCCCATCGTCACCCCTTCCGGCAGACGATCCGAGAAGTTTGAACTGTAGATGTTATATAGGAGTGGGGCCAGTTTGGACCCCTGCCCCAGTCCGGTGTGAGGCATCCAAGGCCCCAGAACCTCGTCTGCATCTCCATTCTGGGCGAACAATCGTCGTGTTTTGTTGAGTGTTGCTATGATTTGTACCAATTGATCTGGAACTCCAAGAGTAGAAAGGTCGTTACATAAAATGTCCAAGTTGACGTGGTCATATGCAGATCGTATGTCCACCAATACCACGACTACAAATCTCTTCATTGCGATTTCTTTATATAGAGAGCAGGTGAAGAAGCATAGAGCATCCTGGATGGACTTACCTTTCCTGAAACCAAAGAACAGTTTGTGCCGTGGCAGCTGGCGCTCGAAATACGGTTCTATTCGGTCTTTGATATAAGCTGGAATTGAAGGTACTAGATTGCGAGTGACAGACCTGGGGCATATTGTGAAGGCCACAATTTCAACTAGAGAAGGTAGAGGTGACAATGTGCTTATACCACGTATCCCAATAATACCCAATAACCTACCCTTCAATTTCAAACGTTTGCAGTTCCCACTGAAAGTAACATTTTCAATGACGATCCATAAATCGCAAGGTCAAACTCTTGGAGTGGCCGGGATACATTTATTCATACCATGCTTTTCCCACGGACAACTTTACGTAGCTTGCTCACGTGTTTCTTCATCAGAAAATCTCCATGTTTTTGCTGAACAAAACAAATCACGTAACATTGTTTACAGAAGTTTATTTCAGTAGGTGGAAAAAACCGATGAACAACGAATGTCATTTCCTTTAATCCGTTTTATTTTGTTTTTTGTTTTTGATCCGGATTTCAATAAATTCCAAAATATGAAGACTAATCCTCATCTGACATGATTTTTGCAGTAACTTCTAAATGGCTCTCCATTTTTTTTTGTTAATTTATATTTCAAGACTAATATACATAACCTATAGTGATGGAATTTGACATCCTAAATCCCAAGCAATGACAAAGGCTACTTTTCATCAACAGTCTACGCAGGCGAAGCCGCTGGCAAAAGCATATAACAGCTGTTTCCAGACGACATCATTTGGCGCAACACATTTTGTGCAGGACAATTTTATGTTCCCGTTCACGGTATTATACCCTAATTGTTTATTATAATATTGAGATTGCATTTTTCTTTATCGATTGAGGCAGTACGAAGTCTGCCGGGTCAGCTAGTATATAATAAATGAAGTTATCAACATTTTCTAATTTCTCCATTATTCGTTGGTTCTACCTAATGCAACAAGAGTATAAGTGAATGATATGAAGGATGTCAATAACTTTCATTCTCTATGTCAATGACTGTCGAAGTTTGTTAATTGTCAATCACTTGATGGTGATCTGATAATTGGACACTTCGAAGAAAAATCATTCTCTTTTAATTTTCAAACAACATAGGTATATCACAACTTAAGAGTGTTTACCGAAGTAGCATGATTGAACTGTATTTTGTCAGGGCCTCCACATTGTTGAAAGAAAATTACAAATCATTGGTTGTAAGTTTCTATGCGCTTGAGGTGTCAATCACTATACCAGTTACACTAGTTACTTTTAATAAACATGATTCGAAAAAATTAAATACGCATGGCTCTAAAGCTTTTCTACCGAGAAATATTATTTTTTCAACTCATCGATCTTTCCAGGAAGTTTCCTCATCTCCCGAATAATTCAGGAGCTAAACCTGCCAATCTACCAAGTCATGCTCCCAAATCCAGTCGGGTATTAAAACAACTTGAAAGCATGACTATCGAAACTTTTCATATTTACTTAGTTGTGGAAAAACTTAGGCTTCGCGGAGCTTCAGAGAAAGTTCCCATATAAGGTCTTTTGTGTTCGGGAGAGGCATGAATAAAATTATGCCACCCTCACACGTCCTTCATTCGACGAGTTTTCGATATTTCAGAACCCGACAGTAAAAAGTTTTTCTAGTAAACAGAGATTAACCTTTTCTTTCAAATTTTAATCGTCAAGAATATATTTTCCTTATCAGATTACAGATACTCGTATTGGTGTAACTTCGAGAATTAATGAACGAGGACTGCTGAAATGTTGGAGAAAACAATTGTCAAGGTAATTATCATTTTTCGTGATAGAATCTTCATGCCATCAATTATCTTCAGTATAAGGGTGTTTGGTACTCCAACAGGTACTCCACAGAGAGTTGCGTCAAGTGATGCGTGGTTCGAGAATCTATGGTTACGAAGATATCGCGATTTCAGAATTTTTTTGAAATCTTCACATAGAATTTTTAAGGTTAACGATGCCTCAATGCAATTCTTACTAGTGAATTCTGAATGACTATAAAAAATACTGCAATATTTGCCTTTTTGTGTACGACTTGTATTAACCGACATAGCTACAGAGTAAAATACAAACAATCATCCTGTACATTCCTATTCAAGTACAATTACATTTTTTGTATACTGTGGACTCTCGATAAGTCGAACTCCTAGGGATCATAGATACTGACATTGAGAGAGTCTTCCGGGCTTATTGGCCGTGGTCTATTAGGAATTATTTCACCTAACGTTTCGCCCACAACTGCGGTAGGCATCTTCAGAGGATTCTTGGTCTTAGATTGTAACTCGACCGCTGAATTTCCGAAAGTGACGCTGGATTCGATCCGTTGGCCCCACTTATACCCTGATCATTGGCGGGAGAAGGTAGTAGGTTTACGCGCTCGATGTTGATTGGTCCATCGCTTCCACTTCGTATTGGCTTGATTTTGGTCTTTTCCAACACCGGCAACCATGCGCTATGTACCGAAGGAGTTTCTTCCCTTCTGTTCATATTGTTCTTATGTTTATATATCTCAATGGCTTCCATGTTCATCCTAGGATAGAAACTTTTGATGTTTGAAATAGCTTCTGCCTTTGAGAAAACAATATTGTGTCCATCTGTCAGAGCATGTTCCGCTAGTGCGGATTTTTCTGTCTGATTGAGTCGACAGCATGGTTCATGCTCCTTAATTCTCGTATTGATACTTCGCTTCGTTGTACCAATGTAGACTTTGCCGCAGTCACAAGGTATCCTGTAAATACCGGGTTGAGAGAGAGGGTCGACTTTGTCTTTGGTAGTTCTGATCATTTGGCCAAGTTTTTGAGTTGGCTTATAGACAGTCTCTATATTGTGGCCCTTTAGTATCCTACCAATTCTATCGGTGACCTTGGGGATATATGGTAAGATAGCTCTTCCACTGGGGGTGAGTTGTGATGTGTTATCATCACGTGTGGAAAGTCTTGGTCTTATTGCCACATGGCTACGTTATGTGGATGATACTTTTGTCGTCTGGAGTCATGGACTTGAAGAATTGGATGCTTTCCTATCCCATCTTAACAGTAGGCACCCAAATATTCAATTCACAACGGAAATTGAAAAGGATGGTGCTCTACCCTTTCTAGACGTCTTGGTTACTAGAAAGCCTGATGGAAAGCTAGGACACAGGGTTTATAGAAAACCAACCCACACTGACAGATATCTACACAAGCAGTCCAATCATCATCCTCAACAGAAACGAGGAGTTATAAAAACACTCGTAGATAGAGCCCGACGATTGTGCGAGCCGGAATTTCTGGAGGATGAACTTGAACATCTACAGCATGCATTCATCGCTAACGGATATAATGCTAAGGAAATTCAGAGGGCAATAAGACCAAGACTTTCCACACGTGATGATAACACATCACAACTCACCCCCAGTGGAAGAGCTATCTTACCATATATCCCCAAGGTCACCGATAGAATTGGTAGGATACTAAAGGGCCACAATATAGAGACTGTCTATAAGCCAACTCAAAAACTTGGCCAAATGATCAGAACTACCAAAGACAAAGTCGACCCACTCTCTCAACCCGGTATTCACAGGATACCTTGTGACTGCGGCAAAGTCTACATGGGTACAACGAAGCGAAGTATCAATACGAGAATTAAGGAGCATGAACGATGCTGTCGACTCAATCAGACAGAAAAATCCGCACTAGCGGAACATGCTCTGACAGATGGACACAATATTGTTTTCTCAAAGGCAGAAGCTATTTCAAACATCAAAAGTTTCTATCCTAGGATCAACATGGAAGCCATTGAGATATATAAACATAAGAACAATATGAACAGAAGGGAAGAAACTCCTTTGGTACATAGCGCATGGTTGCCGGTGTTGGAAAAGACCAAAATCAAGCCAATAGGAAGTGGAAGCGATGGACCAATCAACATCGCCCGCGTAAACCTACTACCTTCTCCCGCCAATGATCAGGGTATAAGTGGGGCCAACGGATCGAATCCAGCGTCACTTTCGGAAATTCAGCGGTCGAGTTACAATCTAAGACCAAGAATCCTCTGAAGATGCCTACCGCAGTTGTGGGCGAAACGTTAGGTGAAATAATTCCTAATAGACCACGGCCAATAAGCCCGGAAGACTCTCTCAATGTCAATATATCCGGTCGTGAAAGCCTAAAACTATTTATCATAGATACTGTTCGACTTATCTCTTATTCAGCTCACCAAACATTCGAGTTATAGGTGGGAGTTCTACTCAATCAGAGGAAAACTCAATTGAACATGAAATCATCATAAATGAGAAACGTCTGTGTTTTCTCACATAAGCATACACTGGTAACATGTCCTTAGAAGTCGGAAAATCGTATGATATTCATCATGTGTGGTGGCTCGTTTGCGAAATTAATCTTTTTCGATTTTATATAGGCGATGGTGGTTAGGAGTAGATACGGCTTATAGAAGTGAAAGTTCAAGCAACGATTCATTTAATTTACCCTCCAGACTCAAAAACAGTGTTTGACTCATTGAGGTGAAAATACACGGGGTAAGATAAGCATAAATCGGGTCCAGAACAATTGTTCGACTCAACTAAGAGTTCGACTTCTCCGATGTTCGATTTATCGTGAGTTCACTGTATTTTGTACTTTTGTATGTTTTTGTATTTCACCTTGAAATAAAACAACTTTATTCATCTCTTAGGCCAAATAAAGTTGTACAGGTCAGCTAGCTCATTTAATTGCCAATTGCTACAATAAGTTCCACCACCAGATCCCTTACACTCTTCAGTTACTGATCTAGTAAATGATTCTAAACACTTCTTGCCAACATTCATAATAGCTCTTCCCAGACGACAACGTTTGCGCAACACATAGTGTACAGGACAATTTTATGTCTACTTATATTGAAGTTGCTTTTTTTATTTATCGAATGAAGCAGTACAAAGTCTGCCGGATCAGCTAGTACCCTAATGAAAGTAAAATGCAGTGTGCCAGTGTGACCTGGGATAACCCTTGAAGGACAAAGGAGGCATTCACCATACGAAGATTCCGCTACCGCTACTATACCTAGAATAAATTGAAAGCCCTTCCAAAAGTGCCCACTTCTCCAGAACGTGTTGAGTTTGCACCGTTGTGCCACCGGACGATTCCGCAACAGTTGCTCAACTGTTACGTCCGGTGAATGCAACAATTGTGTGAACCCAAAAGTATGAGAATCCCTGAATTTTCATTCATGCATTGAAAAATTCATATTCGAATTCCTCAACGTTTTGATTTTCATGATAATCCGCCATGATAATGACACAATTTGTTTCATGGGGAAATAATAATAATATTAGGTTCATGTAAAAATCACATAGATATCTGAAATGCACTCACATCTATAAGCATTTTAATCCAGTACTTTTGTTGCCTGAAAGTATGGGTTAGTATGAGTCACATGAGTTCAGATTTTTTGCAGACTTTTTCATTATATTGGTCTGATGAATACTCCATTCGTTAAAAACTGAAAAATAATTTTTTAATTTCTTTATGGCAATTTCAAAATTGGCTGAATTTTCTACAATATGATACCGGAACTTTTTCTGTAGACTGTAGAATTAATAGTTTCTGAGATTTACGCCCGTTCGCTTAACCTCAAAAGTCCCTCGTTGCTATTCATAAACAAGTCTGCTAAAAATCAAAAGTATCCATTTCGTCACATGCTGTGATCTACACAGTTACAGGTTTTTTCGGCTGAAGTTTTTTCCCCTGGCTGTATAGTATCGTATGATACTAGTGTTGATAGTATCGTATGATTCTATAGTATCATACAAAGAATGTTATGATACCCCGTTCTTTTTTTACCTCAGCTTAGGTACTTTTTGTTTCAACATATATTGTATTATTTTAGCTCTCTTTTTCATAAGAATATATATATATATATATATATATATTCTGAATATATATATATATATACTGAATTATTTCATTGTTTTCACATAATAACATCATCGACTCAAACCAATGTTATGTTATAATTTCCAGCATGTATTTTCAATCAATCTCGTTGCGAAAACGATGTTTTTTTCATGAATATAAGTACATGGATGATGAATAATGCGCTCGTTCCCCAATAGGACAGGTTCTGTTCATACGCATTTCTCTCCAATCCAGAATTTGTATGCAGTACAAAATTATATATACCATAGGGTACACTTCCAGCACACGTATTCGCGTTAACCGCAATTGGACTTAATCCTCTGTTTATGATTTTGCCGGTTGTGTAAAATGAAATTTCAGAGAGCTGTTCATGTATCCGTTCAACATCTGCTCCAGATTTCGTATGCTTGTCAGATATCCCACTTGATTCCTCGTGATATGGTGGAAATATGATTTTACGTTGGAGGGAATTTCTGAAATATCATGAAAATCCGATATAAAAAAGGATTATTGAAATATCTCATAACAGATAGTTTTATGTTCGTGTAAGACAACAAAATTCTTTCGAATATCTGGATGAATTAGGAGTCCCGAAGGGTTCTGTTTTGTACTTCCATGATTTTTGCCTTTTTATCCTAACTTTCTCATCGATTGTGACTTATATGAAGATCATTCTATTTCCTGAGTATACCTCGGGCAGCAAGTCTTGCTGAAATCACTGCTTGTTGTGAACTTGTAATTCGCTGTTTCACTGATTGGTGTTTTGGGAATTCCATTATTCCGAATTTGAACAAAACTGATCTCTTGTACTTTCGGTCTCGGGACATGAGTAGCCAGTATAACTTGAAACTTCCGGCAGGTGAGTTTAAGAGTTGAAGAGATTGCATAAAGTTTCTCGGACTGTGGATCGACGGAGTTCTACATTGGAAAAACCATGTAGACTCAGATTTTTTGAGTTTGAAAGAGCATATTTCGCAATCTTCAGCAGATTGTACAATAGGTGTATATTATAATTTCTTAGATGTCTGCTTAAAGTGTAAGATTCATATATTCAATTGGTCTAATAATAGTTGGCGCGAACTGATTTTTTTCTCAACAGTTACAACAATTTTTGTGTCGATTTTCAACATTTGTTTGATAATAAATCTTGAATCTTATTCGATTTAATATATATTATTATTATTCAATATTTCCTAGCAAGTCTTAATCAACGGCAAAGTGGGAATAAATCTGATGTACCTACCTATTTCTACAATCAAATATGTCTCAACTAACGGTACTTATATTTATTTAATTGATGAAATTCATTATGATTCCAAATTTATTTGGTTATGAGATGAATAGGATGTTAAATATCGACGTAGAAAAAGAAGGTATTGTTTCTGTCAACCTTGATGAAGCCATTCAATGTTATTCGACCAATTGAATAAATTAATAATATATTAATCATACAGTATGATTTTATGAACTTTTTCGAACAGTCAAAATTTATTAGATAAGGTTAAAAAATCGATAATTTTTCTTTGCAGTTTTCTGGAATCTCATTTGAGCTATATTCATTTCGAATTCCACATGAATTAGCGATTTCGTTCAGGACATTAAGTGGTTTCAATTTCCATTAAATTTTGAAAAATCTCCTGTGAATCACAATCTTTAAGTCCTTGATAATTCATCCAGAATCCTCTAAGTGCTCTCTATATCCCATCAGTGGCAAACTTCGTGCCCCCCGCAAGATTTCAGTCAGGGCCCTTCCACTATAGATTCATGTTATTTGTGATAAGTTTTCCCCAAAGTTTCTCTAAGAAAAATACTAATGAAAAAGTGCTAAAATTAATATACTGGTGGAATACCTACCAGTATCCTTACATACTCCTACCATATATGTATAGGGTCAACCATGATCATAACGAATGGCGAATAAGAATTGTGTCCCATCAACGCTTGCCAATGTGTGGGATGATTTTTTCATTGTGACCGAAATTTCATTCGACTATGTTTCTGGTACTGTCCACCAGAATTGAATGATTTGTTCTGAATTTTTGTGATTGAATGTTTAAATTCTGTTTGTGTGTTCATGCATTAATTCAATTCATGAAATATAATATACTGTATACCTAGACCAACGGATGCTGAAAGGTGTTGTAAATTCTGGAAAAATCGTTGAATTTTCATTCACAGAACAAAAAATATAGTCGAATGAAATTTCGGTCAGAATGAATAAATCTTCCAATACCTATATTGGCAAGGAAAGATAGGAGAAATTTTTGAGTGGCCGTTTCGTGATGTTGATGGTTGACCCTATATATGGTAGGAGTATGTGAAGTTAATATCATGTCACATTGACCTCTTATTGAATTTTTCTTCCTCTTTCCGAAAGAAACCAAGATATCGATATATTTTTCTTCGATTATAGATTTCCATCTAATCGCGTAAATTTTACAAACGTATTGATCACGATTCATATAACTTTCTCTGGAACTGAAAGACGGTTTGAGCGTGGGACACCCTGTATTTAAATATCAAAAAAATCGGCACAAAATAATATAGAGTCTGATATAAAAATACCAAGAAAGAAATTAATGCGTAACATGCAATTTCAAAACTAATTCAACAAAAATGCATAGATCATTTTTGAATTATTTTTCGTCCAAACATATCACTCAACTTGTCGATTTCCAACCTTCTGGGCGTTTCTTGTTCAATGCTGAGTAGGCTCAAGTCTGATAGTCGTATTTGAGACATTGAATTTCAGATATTATTGATTATCTTGAGCTTGAAAAAAAAATTTCATCACTGTCAACAGTGACAAGACTTTCAATAGAATGAAATTATTGGGCCCTTCCGCACTCCTAGGTCTTCGGGGCCCTGTGAACCGAGTAGGAACAGAACAGAACCAACCGCGAATGTTTAGGTGCATTTAGTCAATCACCGTGCAGCATCAAGTCTTAGAAAATAAAATTTACAATACCGAACATATTCATAGGAAACAATATACCTCACCATTGCAGAAACGTCTTCAGAACAAAATATAAACTCAAGAGGGATACGATTGACGAAGTAAATAAATAAAAATATTGAAACAAAAACTGAATCATCGATGAAATCATGGCTAGAAACCTGGCTTGAAACTGAATACACAGTTTCGGCATGTGAAATAGAAATTCTTTAGCTCATCAATTCTCTTGAATGGAATCTAACTTGTGATACAGAACGTTAAAGAAGATAAAAAACAATGATTGCCGGAAAGAAGATATTCGATAAATGCGAATATACGTTCTACCACAACCCTACGTTGCTACTATGGAAACATTTCGTTACTACTTCTATTATATTAACCATAAAAAAAGCCATAGGAAAACTCTGTGAAAAAAAACAACTGTCTGAAGGTGACAGGATGGCTGAAACACTGAAACGATTTCTGACGCTGATATTCAAGGCAGAAATCATGAACTTATTCAAGACGATCAAGAGAATTTCATCAGTAAAATCAAGAAATTGCATAACTGGAAAGCAGCAGGACCAGATGGACTTCAAAAATCTTCAAACAGAAGATTTTGAAAGATATTTGAAAAACTAACATCCGCTTTCAATGATGTCGTGAATAATCCTGAAAATATGCCGAAGATCCTAACACATGAAGCAAAATATCAACTCGCGAAGCACTCGAGTAGTACAGCAGATCCCTGGAAGTCTAGGTAATAATCTGCCTGCCAACAAACTGATTACGTCGTGCATGTTTCAGCGGATTTTCTCTATAAGAATATTTTTGTGTACATTGATAACCTACCAGATATTACAAAATTTATACCAGTATCATTCAATTCTTGGAAAGTTTCATGTCAACATGATGTTCGAGAGTACAAGGACAAGCCTCAGAGGGGTGCAATTCAAATAAAACGAGGAATATTCCAAGGGGACTCACTTAACCCTCTATAGTCTGTATTGCTTTAAATCCCAAATAATTGCTCACATTCTATAGACTGAAGTTTCGCTTCAAAAAGCAGCAATAGAATTAAATCATTTCCTCTACATAAACGATTTGAAGCTAGTCGCATCATCGAAGGAACAGCTGAAATTTGAATTTTGGAGAAAAAAAAACATCAAAACAGTTCAAGCGAAGAATAAATCTAATATTTAATGACCAACCTGAATAGCGAAACTATGAGTGAAGCTGTGATTACAAAAGCTTGCTCTGCATCAAACTTCTCGTATGGCTTTAATTCTTTGAAGAAAACTGACTAAGTCTCACTATGAAAAAATGAGAATGATGCTAACCAAGTCTCACAGATATCACATGAAAACCTACCACCACAACTCTGGAGAAGAGTTATTGTTGATTCATCAGATCGTACGTTTCAGGAATTAAGGGAAATTTGGTCTGAACTCCATAGAGCAGGTTGTGATTGTCCCAAAAATTGCATCCCTATGGGACGTTTATACGTCTAAAAATATACCGAAGAAAGTGATCTGCAAAAATTGATCATTGCCTCTCTTCATTCAAGACACCAGAGCCAGGGTTATATCGATTGAAATGTTCACATTCAACAGTTCACGAAATATTGAAAATCCTTTATCGAATCTAATATCTTCATAATATGTAGAATTGTCGTTTATTTTCAACCTCCTGCTTGGTTTCGTTTTTAGTTTTTATGAGAGAAATATTTCTATTAAAATTTTTGAGCCATTTCATTTTATTTTTGCGTTATTCCATGCAGGAACGGTATCAGATAGAAATTTGTAACTGAATTAATAAGGTTTTCCGATAGCTCAGATGCATATGAGTCTTCTGTGATGGAAGTTCCTTCTTCACTTAATTCATTTCCATTTTGTTATCGTTGGATAATTTTTCAGCATTATAGAGACAGTCACATCATTATTTTTTGAAGACTGAGTAATTAATTCGATAAAATTTTGAAGACATTCTATTGCTAGGATCTATTTATTAAAAACTACATCCTTATTTCAAGTATTTTTGCTCACATACTGTATTTTGATTTGTGAGGTTGACCAAATCTTGAGCTCCTGCCGGTTTCATATAAACTGAACACTTCACAGAATCTAACTCAGAAAATAATATAATATGAACTAACAGCGCTTCAAAATCGTTTTTTCGCAATAATTCATTCAATTCAGAAAACACTATGGTCGCATTCTCGATCAGATAACGCTATATCAACAAATTTTTTCAAGCAACAAGATGATAAAATTTGGGCCTTTCAACCTCGAAAGACAGAAAATTTTGAAGATTTCACAAAAAAATCATTTTCAGGATTTCATATGAAATATAATATTTTTACAAATTTTTCTATGTTCAATTCCATTTTCTGGTGATTCATTGATTCTGGTACTCGAAGAATATTTTCTTCTTCGATTTCTGTCAATTTATTCAATCTCATCTGAAAGAAGAATAATTGAAAGATAATTGAACTCATGCAATTTTCTTCTCGGAGGAAAAGGATCTACGAAAAGAGACTCCTAGTGGACACAGTGGAAACGAATAAAATAATTCAGAAAATGCCATGTGAAAATCTTATACTCACCTTATCGGTAAAAAGAGAAGAACACACAATTCAAGATGTGACACTCAAAATTCAATTATCCCTGGCACTTCAAAATCCCATAAACGCAAGAAAATTACACAAATTTCACCCCTATCGACCACAGAAAATCCAGATTCAATTATGAATCAAGATTTAAAAACTCTATTGATTTGGAATTCACAGCCGCAGTTCAGAAAGTAATTAGCGCCAATCTAATCCTTGGTCTACCGAGTCTCCTAAACGATGAGTAGATCGCACCTGAAAGGAGTTTTAAGGGCAGGAGTTTCGATAAGAAATCGCGAACGGAATAAACTTTCGGCGGGACGGTTCTTCTCCGCACGTGATTCGTCCGAGCTGGAAAACCGCTACCGCTAAAAGCGAACTAACGGAGAATGATGAAAAGCTCGAAACACCGAGCACATAGGTCTGAAATATGAAAGGATCGCATGCGCGCTAAATCATGCCCACCGAAAGAATCGAAATTTTCGCTATCGTGGAAATTTCTAAATATTCAGGCAATAGTGTATTTAGTTCAAGGTTTTCACAAACGGGTATATTGACATTCAAAGAGTCTACTCGGCTTAGTGGCCGTTGTTTATTAGGAATCACAACTGTAGTAGACATTTTCAGAGCTCTCTGATGGTACCTCGAAAGTTGAATTTCTGATACTGACTTGTTCGAACAGGAAGTACCCAAAAATCTCTATTTTTACCATACATCTCACACATAGAATTGGTGAAATACTGAAGAGACACAACATCGAGAACGTCTATAAGCCGACACAAAAACTTGGGAAAATGATCAGAACTACCAAAGAGAAATTCGATCCACTTTCACAAGCCAGTATATACAGGATACCTTGTGACTGCGGCAAAGTCTATCGTGGTACAATGAAACGAAGTATCAGTACGAAAATAAAGGAACACGAACGATACTGTTGACTGAATTAAACAAAAAAATCCGCACTAGCGAAGCATGCTTTACAAATGGACACAATATACACTGCGAAAAAAATTAACGCACTTTATGGAAATCCCAAATTTATTCTACAACTGAAGGTGTTCTCAATGATAATTATTTTTATCAGAATTATGCATGCATATGGCATCCACTTTCAACGTTTTTCTTCAATAGAGATATTTTTTCCTAGCAGGAATAAAATATAATAATAATAATAAATGTTTATTGACAAATAAGGTACAACTCACAATACAACTTGTTTTTTTTTTTTTTTGTATCAACAAACATATAAGCCCACAAAGGGAATAAGTGAGACTTATATCCCTTGTTCGTGAGTCTCTATTCTACCAACTAAAAAAAAATAAGTTCTATAATAAAAGTAAGAAAAAAACATTACAGGATGATCTCAATAACGGTTTTCCCAAGCAATGTTCAAAAAAAAATTTACCCTTATATGAAATTGTTTCTATTCACAAACTTTTGAGCAGAGTCTCTTGTCCAATTTTCCACCCAAAATCTAACTTGTCTCCGGTAGGAAGTCATTGATTGTATCTCCCTGATTTTCGCTGGTAATAAATTGTAGAGCAATGGTCCCAAGTTAGTGAATGATCTTAACCCCACAGTCTTCATACAATAATGCAAACGTGAGCTGGTTAGTAGTTGTTTGAATTTATAAAAAATTAAAAGGGAACGCGCAAAAAGCTGTCTTATGGTAAAAACACCCGATAAATTATATAGTTGTTCTGTTGGATAGCGTAAGTTTTTCCTATACATGATTTTCAGTATCCACTTTTGCAAAGTTTCTATTTTTTTATAGTAGCAATCTGCCATTCCTCCCCATACCAAGACACAATACGAAAGATGAGGTTCCACCAGACCTTGATACAGTTTTTTCAGTTCTGTTTTCCCACAAATATCCCTCCATAACTTAAATTTGTACAACATAGATCTTAGTTTTTTAACGGTATACTCAGAGTGCTGCTTCCACCTCAAGTGGTCGTCTATTATTATTCCCAGATATTTTATATATACTTCCCTCTCTATTTGTAGTATGTTGCCCAAATAAGTTATTTTTATGCACCGTAATTCCGGCATTTCAGCTTCAGAGCTCGCAAAAGGGATGAACTTTGTTTTCTTGATATTAATTTTGAGTCTTTTGTTGTTGAAAAACTGTATGAGTTTTAGAAATTCACCCTCTACTTTATCCTTCAAAGTGCCCCAATCAGAATCCTTGAAAAACAAGCAGGTGTCATCCGCAAAGGCCACTATTTCCGAATCCAATCCTATCGAGAATATGTCATTAATATATAAGAGAAAGAGGAGAGGACCAAGAACAGTACCCTGCGGGACACCGCATGTTACTGACCGCTTCTCACTAATCGTATTTCCCAATCTCACCACCTGCGACCTGTTTTCCAAATAACTTGTCATAAGCTTGAACGCTATCCCTCTAAAACCCAGTCTCTCTAAAGTATTGAGCAAATGTTCGTGGTTGATAGTATCGAACGCCTTTTCAAGATCAATGAACATGCAGACTGCAGGAATACTGCTGTCCACTGCCCCAGAGACAAGATTCACCAGTTTTGCGACGGCATCTTCAGTTGACCTATTTTTCCTAAAACCGTACTGGTGGTCTGAAAGAAGGTTGTATTTTTCAATAAAAGAGACAATACGGTTTTTGAGAATCTTTTCATAGATTTTTGCAAAAACTGAAATAAGAGATATAGGTCTATAGTTCGATACTTCTAGCTTATCTGATGATTTATGTAACGGTGTTATTATGGCGTTTTTCAGGATAGTGGGAAAAACCCCAGTTGTTATGCTTTTATTTATAAGATACCCGAGTGGTTCAAGAATTTGGGGAGATATGATTTTAATTGTTTCGGACGTAATACCATCGATACCAGGAGCCTTTTTACCTTTCAATTCAGATATTGCATTCATTACTTCAGTTATATCGCATTCATGAAAAACCATAGAGTTAGGGTTATGATGAAAATTGTAAGCTTTCTCTTGTTCTACCTTTCCAATTTTCTCTGTAAGATGTTTGCCTACATCCGCGAAAAAATTATTAAACTCATTTGCCACCTGTTTTTTGTCATACAATAATTCCCCATCCTTATCTCTGACACATGTAACCTCACACCCATCCTGCCTTCCTCTAATAAAATTCCAAAGACCCTTTGAATACTTTTTTTTACTTTCAATTTGTTTTTCTGTAAAAGAAGATGATATTATCAGATTTTGAATATATTGGCTCCATTCTAAAAGCAGTTGCTCTCGATCAATTGTAGTGATCAATAGTTTTTCTTTCATTCGATTTTCTACACTCGATCGCTATGCAACGCGAAACACGCAATTTGATCCAAGAGGAATGAGCCCAAGCGGTAGTTTTACGAGAAAAAGTCCCCCTTTCTTCTCGTAAAACTACACAAGAATTGCAGAAAGGTGTGCAGTTTCCCATACTCTGTGTCCAGAATATTGCAGCGATTCATGGAGACCCGTATGAATGTCCGAAAACCAGGACAGGGTACACCACGGGTAACTGCCATTCAAGAACGTTAGTTGAGAGTTTCTTCGTTAAGATAACGGTTTGCAACCGCTCGTCTCCTTCAAAATCAGCTTGAGCAAACTGATGGGGTGCAAATAAGCACTCAGACTATAAGAAATCGCCTCAGAGAATATGATTTAAGGTCTCGTGTCGCGGCAGGTGGCGCAACTCTTACCCCAGCCTATCGAAGGGCGTATTTGGATTTTGCGAGAGAGTATATCCATTGGAAAGAGGACGATTGGAAGTTCTCTTCACAGATGAGTCTAGATTCTGCCTCTACCATAGTGATTGACGTTCCCTTGTATACAGACGTCCATATGAAAGATATGCTCAGTGCAACTTCCTGAATACTAATGGATTCGGGGGAGGATCGATTATGGTATGGAGTATAATATCTTTGACCTCTCGCACACACCTAGTCGTCATTGATAATGGAACTATGAATGCTGATAAGTACTTATATAAGGAACATTCTCGAAGAGCATGTAGTGCCATTTGTCCCATACATTGGTGAAAATTTCACTTCGGTTTTAGTGGATTTCATCTTGTTTATTTCTGAATTGTTTGTAATTTTCCTACTATTATTCTGTTTGTTTTGCAAAAATTCTACAAATAAACACTATATTATTATGCAGGGACGGGCCGAAACCAAATTTTTGGGGGCGAAATCCATCAAAATTTTTCCAATTTGACAATGAATTGATAGGAATTCGTTATATATATTTCGGTATAATATTTGTTTCGGTAAAAAAAAATTCAAAATTATGAATTTAAACAGAGTGAGGAGTAATTAACTTTTTTTCCATCTACCGAACATCCAATTAAGTAAATTTTATGGATTTTGTTTTTTTCATAAAGAGTAGTTTGATGTTGCTTGAAACTTTGAGAAACACTACTCGCTTGTTCCTTCAGTTTCGTAGCTTTTCTTCATTTCGTGGAATCTGGGAGCGAAGGCACGGCTCATTTGCATCAGAGAAAATATTTTTTCTGAAAAATCTATTCTTTTCATACCGTGGAAGGAGTAAATATTGAGAATCAAAGTGATGAGAAATTAGCGTTGATTCTTTATTTTATGGAATCGTTTTTTTTTGTGAAGACTATTTTGAAATATGTCCGAAACTTCGAGACACACTTTTTGTTTCATTTTTTAATTTAGTTCAGTTTCATTATTTGGTGTATCTCAAAATATCAAGCATCATAAAACAAAATATTTGTCAAAAAAAGGAGATTCCATAAAATAAAGAATTATACCTGATTGAATGTTGGGTAGATGAAAAATTAAAGTTAATTACTTACCACTTTGATGAGGTTCAAAATATTGAAACTGCTCATCCCTAACATGGGTCTATTTCACAGAATAATGGGAACAAAATTTTCGGAAAATATACTTCGTTTGATAAAAAATAAGCATTACTTTTGCTCACAGATTTTATGAAATCAAAAAAGCAGCTCTAGTTTATACAGAAAAAGTGTGTCAAAGTGTGTGTCATAAATCAAGATACTTCTTAAAAAAAACAGATTCCTGATTTGGTATGGAAATGGTTCTAACCTAAATCACTGACATTGAAGAAACAATTTTGAACAAAATTTCCTAATTTGAGTTGGCGATTTCGAATTCTCTTGCAGCGTTCATTGCAATTAGTGTTTGGAATTGAGGATATATTTGGTGTTTTGAAAGATTGTTGTTGTGACTTCCGATATTCTGTGGTCACTACCCAAAAATTTCTTTCACACTTGTTTTCCTTCGTGCATTTTCTGTTCATACATTTTTTTAAAAATTTTTTATAAGGCACCACATGACTCAAACTTCACTTTGAATCTTTTTTGGTTCATTATTTAAATTTATGTACAGGTATCCCAAATTTCTTGATTTTCACTGTTTTAGGTACTTCTGGACCAGATAGGTAAAAACTTCGAGAGGTGTCCTGGGCTTGATTTTCGTGAGAACACCGTTAGTGAAAACCGTTTCACGATATCTTATTTTTTTTTTCATTTTGCAAAAAATTGTAGATTTCGAAAATGTGCCATAACTTTCCTATTTACGAAAATATCTGAAAACGATTTGAAATTTCTAGAAGCGCTTTTCCACCGAAAATAAGAAACTATATTCAATTTTTTCCTTCACGTAGAAAAAACCATTTTTTTATTTCAAATACGAACGCATTTTTTTTCATCTTTCATCAAAAAAAATTCAAAGATAAAGAAAGTTTGAAGTAATGTCTTATTCCGGATGAAAAAGTTCTTGTTGACAGTTTTTATCTTTTTCAGATATTTTGGAAAATGAGGAAGTTATGGCACATCTTCTAAATAGAAAAAATTTCAAAATTTTGTTATATCTCTGATACTAATGAAGATATCGTGAAACGGTTTTCACTACTAGTGTTTTCACGGAAATCGAGCCCAAGCCTCTTTTCAACGTTTTTACCTATCTAGTCTAGAAGTACCTGAACCAGCCAAAATCAAGCAATTTGGGATACCCTGTACACAAATTGTTTATTCGCAAAACAATAACACAATGTACGAAGAGAGTGCCTAATGATGATTCTGCTTATCTGAAAGTAACAGCTTAAATTCATGATACCAGATGGTTTTTTTATGACATAGTCCATGCGACGTAACTGAAAAATTTACAACTGGGTACCTATTTCTTGAGGCCGCATTTCTTCCAACACTTGATGGTAAAAACATTGGGTTGAATATCATTTATTGCCGGCTATACATATATTCTCAAGTACTGATTGCAAACTTGTTTTTTCTAATTCAGATTCCGCTTGGAATTATATATTTCAACTGCTTTGAAATTTTACCAACTGCTTTGGACTTTTTCCAACTGTTTTGGAATATTTTCCCAATGCTTTGAAAATTTACCAACTACTTTGGAATTTTTTCAACCTTCTGAATTTTTTTCTAACTGCTTTGAAATTTTTCCAACTCCCTTGAAAATTTTCCAACTCCCTTGAAAATTTTCCAACTACCTTGAAAATCTTCCAACTGGTTTGAAAATTTGCCAACTTCCTTCAACATTGGGGGGGATCATCCCCCCCATCCCCTCCGCTTGGGCCCGTCTCTGTTATTATGCCAGACCCTATCGTGCGCACATCGTTCGGGAGTACCTTGAAGAGGTTGAAGTCTCTTGAATAAAATGGCCAGCAAGAAGTCCAGATCTCAATCCGATTGAGCAGGTTTGGGACAACCTCAATAGAAGGATGACAAGTTCAGAAAATCATCCAGGTACTCTTAATGACTTAGGAATCCAACTCGGAGAAATTGGCGATGGGCCAATCTCTTCAAATGTCAATAATATTATTCAATGTGTGGTTAATAGTTAATATTCACTAGAAGTTTGTTATGAGAATCGAGGAGTGTCATTTCTTTGCACGGAGATACTTCGTGTACTCCTTGAATTGGAAACGCTAAATTCACACACACACCGATTTTTGATCGGCCGTTTTTATGCCGGTCGTCGAAATCGCACGCTGTTTGGTAACGGCGTGAATGCAAAGTCCGATTCATCGATCAGCACGTAATTTAAACAACTGGCATGAAACCGGCTGACCAAAAACCGGTGAATGTAAAATTTGTAAAACGGTATATACAGGGTGAGTCGGGAGGATCGGACCAAACTTCAGGTGTGTATTCTGCAGGTCGAAATAATTCCAAAAAACTTATATGTTGTTATTCGATTCTCATTTGTTTTCAAACTATAGGGTAATTAGAAAATTTAAATAAGGTCAACCAATATTCAGATCAAGAGTTTCTCGAACTATGGATTGGTCGTTGTGGTCGTATTAGTTGGCCTCCAAGATCTCCAAACCTCACACCATTGAACTATTGTTTGTGGGGCTGCTTCAAGAATGAGGTATACAAAGTTAAAGTTGACACTCGGGATGCTCTAATTCGACGCATTAGAAATACGGCATTTCTTTTTAAAGAAAATCACGAATCAATCAGAAAAGCATCGAGAGCCCTTCGCAGACGAATGTGATTCGAGGTTAATGGCGGGAATTACGTGCATTTATTAAAATAATGCTATAAATGAAACTATTTTAATATAGAAAATGTTGTTTTTTATAATGACGCTGTAGTTTGAGAACAAATGAAAATCGGATAACAACATATGAGTTTTTTTATATTATTTCGAGCTATAGAATACACACCTGAAGTTTGGTCTGTTCCTACCGACTCACCCTGTATAGGCAAGCAGGCCCGGTCTGTTCAGGTCTACAGGTCGGTTATACGCTAAATTCATGCACACCGGTTTTTGGTGGCCGGTCGTCCAAATTACATTTGGATGACTTGCATGAAACCAGCCGACCAAAAATGTGTGAATTTGGGTATGTTTGAAATTCATGTAGAAGCCAAAAAAACACGCCGAAACTGCATGCCGACTTCACGTGATGGGATGCTTCCTATCCTATCCTAAACTAAAAAACATTTTCATGATCAGGTATAGAAAAATCTGCTAAAAATAGAGAAGCATTTATCTCAATAAAAATCCAGGAAGCGAGTTGCTACTACAGACTTAAATGTAAATGTAAATAAGGTGAACATCAAGATGATTGAATATCAGGTATAATCCAATTCAGAGGATTTTGAGAACTTATGAATTGAATCATTCATTTCATAGTCATGAAAAACTATAATATTCGAAACGTTTAATCTCTATCCATAGTTAATTTTGAAAAAAGAGAAAATTTTATAGCTGAATTTCTGGTGGCCTTGAATATTAATGTGAATTTTTATAACCATATTCTATGTGACGAAGTTCACTTTATCAGTCATGGTAATACAAATACAAAAAACTCCCATAACTGTTTGAATGTGAAGATATTTTGAGATAAGCGTCTTATGTGAAAATATGGAAATTATAGGGCGACAATGTTCTGAAAGCTCATTAACTGGGCAAAGATATCGTTAATTCTTATGCTCAATGAGAATGAGAGTAATCACACATCTCGTCATTTCTGGTCAATGTTTTTGTTGAGTAGTATATCTCGGCATTCAAAAGGTTTCCTACAGCACCTACCGCGAAGACACACATGCAAAACAATGTGGACATTTTCTCGCTACTCTGTAAAGGAAGAAGTTACTTTGAAAATTTTCTTCAAATGCTGAAAATTCTCTTGAGAAAATCATTCGGTGCCACCCCCAACTAACCAGATACAGTCCATACCCCCAGAAATGAATGATAGCTACCCTCTGGAAGCACGGCAGAACTTTAGTGGATAATTTACCAGGTAGGTGCCAAACCAGACACATTTTTGATTGGCGATCATATTCATTCAGCTTTTCATACTTAAATTTTACTTCTTCAAAATCGTAAAGTTGCCTTTTATTTAGTATGAAATCCAAATGATGCCAAAGCTCTGAGGTGGCTTTTTGCTTTTTGACTTTGCTCGACCAATCCATTTATATTAGTACAAGAACAACTGAATAAAAATTTATTTAAACCGGCAGAAGAAAAACGTATAATTTTTGGAAGGATTTCCAGGATAATTCTGAACTGATTTTTATTTTCAGTTTGGCGATCAGGATTCATAATTTTTATTTCTAGGAGGGGTTTAAAATATTTCAACCGTCGGATTTTACATTCAAACGACGATACACGATACACATATTGCTCTCTTCGCTAATTGATACGAAATGTTGGCGATTCATTTTGGGTTTTTTATCGATCGTCTCAAGCATATTGATAATAAGGCGCCATCGTTTAAAAATTCGAAAAGGCGCTGTCGTTTAAAAATTCGAAAAGGCGCCTTTCATGAGTTAAAAGGACGCCTGACTGGAATTTGAGGCAGATTAGTGTTCTTTAGTAACTTTATAAAACTCATAGTAGAAAGATATATGGTGGTTCAAAAGTTTGGAATCGGTGAATTTCTTTCGCGCACAGGTGGAAATTACGATACTGAATTCTTTAGGTAAAATCGAATGGGATGATCAAATTTCCAGTCCAGAAAACTCTTGTATTAGATATGAGGCCAAGCTTCGAATTTCAAATGCAAACCCATCTTTCTTATTGCAGATTCGGATTGAGCGGGAAATTTGTTATTGTTTGCCCAAAGATTCGGGGACGTTCATTCAGATCAGGATGCAAAAATTCATATTCCGATACTGTCGCTCTTAGTAATTTTTGAACCCATCAGCTTTCGGATGCAGAAATGCTTATAAGAGATGAGAGCTCCAACTTTGCAATTTCAAATGTTAGCCTTCGTTTTTATTTTCAAATTTGGATTCAGCGGGATATCTTACATCCGAATCGGTTGAACTAAAATTTTTCCGTCCATTTTTGGGCTCCATGCAGTGTTTTTCCTTGAAAATTCAAAGTTTGTCCTCGAATATTACGCATAAGCCTCATAGGGGCCAAAATAGGATGAGTCTAATCGATTCCTTGAGAAAAATTACTGAGGAGGACCTCACTATTAGAATATGACTTTTTGCATCCTGGTATGAATAATCCTGCGGATTTGTTAACAAATAATGCTTCATAGGGCCAAAACATGGTCGAGAAAATTTTTGGTTTCAACAAATTCTGTTACAAATTCTTCCTGCTAAATCCAAATCTGCAATAAAAATACGAGTTTGCAATCGAATTGTCAAAGTTAGGCCTCATATCTCGTAGCCCTTCTGGTCCGAAAATCTGATGTGTTCAATGGATTCAATATTTGATTTAATTGCTCAAATTAGCTGGATAAAATTTTCGAGACGAGAACTTGGCCAGCGTTACGTGAAAAAATATTATGAGGTCAAATATCAAATCGAAAAACGACAACAGTGGAAAAATCTACATGTCATCTCTTATCAAATGCTAAAAAAAAATCTGTACCTCTTTCACTGAATGATAAAAGATCTTTGAGCCTGGGAATTGAAAGTGGTATTCCTTTTGATTAATACTATTTTGAATTTATCTTATGTTTCAAAAATGTTATCGATGTGGCCTCCGCAAATGCAAAGAATTTTCTTTTTCTTAAAAACACTTGGTTACACAGTCGAAAAAATAATTCGGCTTTTTTCATCACTTTGAGCTTTGAGAAACAAGCAAGCGCGCCCTGAATAGAGCCACTGCTGAAATCTCATTCAGTGAAAGAGAAAGTACAGATTTCTTTTTTAGGATTTGATTGCAGTTTTTCCTGAAGATTTTGTCCTTGAGATGTATGGGATACTGATGAGGCCAAACAAGGCCGAAAGCGGTATATCTCTGATGTCAGTGACAAAATCTAATATCATTTCTCCAACCTGATGATGAAAGATCTCTGAGCCTGGGAATTGAAATGGAATTCATTTCGATGATTACTATTTTGAATTCATCTATGTTTCAAAAATTTCCTGATGTTGTCTCCTTAAAGGAAATGAATTTTCTTTCTCCTAATTTTTAATTGTTCGACAGTCATAAAATAAATGGTTGAGGGCTGAGGTAAACCTAGAGAAATAGCATAGACCTCAATAATTAACGGGTAAATAGGAGGATCTGAAGGAGAGGGGCCCGGGGGCTATCATAAGGGGGGCCTTGCTTGGCTGAGAGGAGCCCTGGCTGAGTGAAGGACTTGTCAGAATTATTTATCATTCCATTTTCATGTATCAAATATATCCACGTGCTAGATAATAAAGAATCTAAAATAGTTATTTTTCTATCAAGTACAGAAAGTTCTACTTTTTCGTACGAGATTGCTGTTGCCCGAACGACCCGGAGTGGAGTTCGGGAATGCAATCGAGTACGGGAAAGATACTTTCTGCACAAGATAGGAACATTATTTTTTCTACGACCCCACATTGAAAATATATATATTTCATTCAGGAACTTTTTACAGGAATGTGGACAAATAAGCAGTTATTTTTCTCTAAATTTTTATTAACAATTTCGCCTATGCTTATTTGACCACATTCCTGTAAAAAGTTCCTGAATCAGAAACATGGATGTAACAAACCAACACAGTATATATTTTATTTCAACATACAAAACATTCCATGAAAATTCATAATACACAACATGAATTCTACATGTCGTTGGTATTCTTATCGTTGACGTTCGATGCTCAGGGACATATCATAATTCAGTTTATTCTTTGATGAAAGTGTGCGGAAAAAAAAACCTGCTAATACTTTCCCGCACTAGTGCTGGAAAGTGACACTTTCTAAACTAAAATGAGTACGGGAAACTGGGTGAAAACGCACGGTCGTAGAAAAAAATATTGGTAATGGTTTCAATATATTCTTATAATTGACATAGATTTTCAGAAATCTTCTGATGTCTCACATGAAAATGGTAAAGGTTGACCAGAATTGAACATTCTCATGTTTTCTCTCCACTAATGAATACTTGAACCTTGAGAACGAAAATCAAATTATCTGAGTGCTACATATTTTCAATTCTTCTGTATGGGGTAGAAGCATGGACGATGACGAAGAAATTGAAGGCCTTCAAAGTGTTGGTATATCGCCGCATTTTACGTATATCTTGAGGAAGTTTTCCGCAGAGTCGGTGGTCGAGGGGAAATCTCATTTATTGTTGAAAACGTTAAAGGAAATATCTCGGGCATATAATGCGTCATGAGAAGTATAGTATCCTAAAACTCATCTTACAGGGTAAAACAGACAGCAAAAGAGGACCGGATAGAAAAAACATTCATGGTTGCATAATGTGCGCAAATGGTACGGACTTACCTAGGTAGAACTTTTTCGGAGTGCAGTAAATAAGGTTAAAGTAGCCATGTGAATCGCCAACGTCCGTAAAGGATAGTGAACCACACATATCTCTGATATGGTTCAATGGTCAAGTGTTATACACATGAAACTGGTTGACAGCCTCTCGTCCTGGTTTCACCCTGGATGGTTACCTCTTGTAATAGTGAGCACAATAAAATGGTATGATCTACCCATTATAAGCCTAAATTCTCAAATTCATTCATCTGACTGTACTTACCAGTAAGATCTCAAGCCTTCTGCTTTTCTTAAACCAAAGGATTAGTTGTTTAATTCACTCATTATTTTTTTTTGTATATTTCTCAGACATATGGTCGCGCTTTATCGCTTGTATATTGGCGATCACGTGCGATCGACTTTGCTCTGTCGCCAGTATCTTGTTTCGCGCGACGTCGCGCGTATTGAAATACAATTGTCAGGCATAGACGTGTTCAGATAATTCGCGGATTAGACATACAAAGCTGAAATATTGACAGAGATTTCAATGACTTTTTCTGTGCTCGGAATCAAAAAATGACAGTAGTGGCAGGCTGCCGCACTATCAACGCGCGACTACTGAATACATCAACGCGCGTTAACGAGCTACAAACGTGCGTTGTCGCGTGACCATGTGAACTTAGCCTAAATGTGAGTAGCTGACGCCTGCCATAGATCATACTCACTGAGTTGAGTGTGATTTCTACCGCCCTCAACTCAAAAGAAGTTGCGAGCTCCCTTGATATGAGTACATGGTTATTTTACATCACAGACTTTTCTCTGTCGTTCCAGATTTTTTTGTTTATGTTTCAATGAAAAAATTCTCTAAAAGTTGCCATTTTTCATTGCAAACCAGAATTTTCATCGCAGGTGTTTGAAGAGGTATGTACCAAAGTTATGTCTGAAGACGCCCCTTGAGGGAGAAAGTCCTGTGAATTTCATGTGCAATTTATGATATAATTGATCAATGTTAACACACTTATTTTTCACTAAGTCTTTCACTCAGAAAAAGAATCGCGGAGTTCGCTCTATTGAATGGTCACTGAGGATAACTGCTGAGTAGCCCTCATCGAAGTTACCCTTGGACCTCCATCTGACGCTTATTAGCTTTCAACTCTCATACTTTTCTCTTGGCCTACTCCGTAATTACAACTAGGTTTTCTCTTAGAACTCATAATTGAGTTCTTGATGGAATGAATAGTCTCTCGCAACTAAGTTTGTTAATTGCTCTGTCACAGTGAATATTTTGCTTAATATTAAATTAGTTGAATATTCTCAACGTCTGATGGATTACTTTCATTGAATCAGGTGACAACATTTCGTTGGACATGCGTTAGAGCTTTATCTTGTTTATACACCACATGAGATTGTATACCAAATCCACAGGAGAATCTTATAACAAAATTGAAATTTTTTTTTTCTGAAAATTTTGAGTGATCATCGCCATTCAAAATATTAAGAAGGACTTGAATCGGATGTAAATATTCGTAAGAGACTCCGCTCCTTACATTGATAGAAGAATTTTTTGATAATCTCTTTTTAAAAAGAGTGCGGTTTTCCTAGACACCATACATGTTCATTATGGTAGTGGAAGATTTGCTGAGTACACGTATTTCTTTTTCAATGAATAGTATTTGGACTGCTTCATTTTATGTATATGAATATACAGGGTGTACCAAGTTCGACGGCCTATTAGGCGTTTCTAGAGAACTAGACTTATTTGAAATCTGAAAATTGGGATTATGATATTGTATCACATTATCTTCCGAGCTAAAATATTCTTGGAGCCTGACCACTTTCAGTTATACAGGGAGCGAAAAAAAAATTTTCAAAATTTTGTTTTCTGTTTTTTTGTTTTCGAATTTGACAGAGTATGCAATTCTGAATACATTCGTACTCAAATCGTTGCATTCGTCGGAATACTTTCCAAAATATCGAGAAAAATCTGAAGAAAAAGGGAGAAAAGAGTATTCGGTATTATGTTTCTAATTCCTAATCTAGATGCCTTCAGCACAAACCGTTTTCACGCTTTCGAAGTTGAAGACTGTGGAAATATTGTACATTTTTAGAATTTTGAAAAACTCATCACAGGGTGTTCCAAATGTTGGGTCAAAAATTGGGATCAAGATTGGCCCATAACTTTGGTTTTTCTAATTAGAACCCTATTTTTTTATGATTGCGTTGGATTGTACGAAGAAAAATGATGATAATGTTTCAACATGTTAATGCTCCTAAAATTGATAATTCTTGAGTTATTTAGAATTTTCTGATTTTATGTCGTACGTAGCGTCAAATTCATTAAATCTGTTTCATGTCAACTATGACCTTAGTCATAGAAGATAAATTATTCCAATAACTCATTAGTGACACACCTTTTTTTTAATTCATTTATCATTGTTGTTATGAAACAGATTTTATGCATTTGACGCAACGTACGACATGGAATCAGAAAGTACTAAATAACTCAAGAATTATTAATTTTAGGAGTATCAACATGATAAAACTTTATCATCATTTTGCTTCACAGAATCCAATGCAATCATAAAAAAATAGGGTTCTAATTTGAAAAACGAAAGTTATAGGTCAATCTTGATCCCAATTTTTGACCGAACATTTGGAACACCCTGTGACGAGTTTTTCAAAATTCTAAATATATAAAATATTTCCACTGGTTTCGATTACAAAAACTTGAAAACGGTTCGTGCTTAAGATATCTAGATTAGAAATAGCAAACATTATATCGAATACTCTCATCTACCTTTTTTGTTTAGTTTTTTTTTTATATTTCGGAAAGTATTTTGACGAATGCAACGATTTGAGTACGAATGTATTCAAGTGTGTGTCACTAGTGAGTTATTGGAATAATTTATCTTCTATGACCAAGGTCATAGTTGATATGAAACAGATTTAATGAATTTGACGCTACGTACGACATAAAATCCTGAATAACTCAAGAATTATCAATTTTACGAGCATTAACATCATTTTTCTTCGTATAATCCAACGCAATCATAAAAAAATAGGGTTCTAATTTGAAAAACGAAAGTTATGGGCCAATTTTGATCCCAATTTTTGACCCAACATTTGGAACACCCTGTGATGAGTTTTTCTAAATTCTAAAAATGTACAATATTTCCACAGTCTTCGACTTCAAAAATGTGAAAACGGTTTGTGCTTAAGGTATCTAGATTAGGAATAACAAACATAATACCGAATACTCTTTTCTCTCTTTTTCTTCAGGTTTCTCTTAATATTTTGGAAAATATTTCGACGAATGCAACGATTTTAGTACGAATGTATTTAGAATTGAATACTCTGTCAAATTCGAAATTAAAAAAACAGAAAAAAAAATTTTTGAAAATTTTTTTTTCGCTCCCTGTATAACTGGAAGTGGTCAGGCTCTAAGAATATTTTAGCTCGGTAGATAATGTCAAACAATATCATAATCCCAATTTTCATATTTCAAATAAGTCTAGTTCTCTAGAAACGCCTAATAGGCCGTCGAACTTGGTACACCCTGTATACTTGTTTTATTAACCCACATACACAACCCAGAAATTTTGCTTTGAATTATGCTTTCATATCAAAAATTTAACATCACGCATATTCCTTTACAAGTGATTCAGTATTTCACTACTAAGATATAGAACGTGGCAAAAAAGTAACGTAACTTAATAATTCTTGTACGAAAAAATATTAAAAGAAATCCTTGCACCCGTCTTTTTTTTTAATTTAAAATGCAATTTATCGTATGCATTTTTAAACTTGATATTTTTCACTGCCTATGCTCCTCTGTTTAATTTTTTCTGATGCAAATATATGGACTATGATACATCAAATGAAAAGTTATTTTGTTTATTCAATTAGGTAAGTTCTACCTAAAACACATAACTCCACGGTATAAATGAAAGGAAAATTGGTTGTTTTTTTTATTAAAACATGATTACTTACTTTCTGAAATCGACGAGATTCCTATTCAACGATGGAAAATAATTTTCATGTATTTAGTGTTCGTACTAAGTACCGCTTATGGCTCGAAAATGTGTGAGCCGTTCTTCGAAATTCCTCAATTAATTATTCAACAGGTATTCTTCCGACTTCTCTCTGAATTCTAAGTCGCAGGTCTTCCAAATTATCTGGCCGATTTCGGTAAACACTACTCTTCAAATAGCCCCTCAGAAAGTTGTCGAGAGGACTCATATCTGAAGATCGTGGTGGCCATTCAACTGATCATCTGATACCAATCCATTTCTCAGGACATGTGCCATCAAGATACCTCCTCACTTGAATTCAATAATGCGGAGGCGCACTATCTTGTTCAAACCGATTATTGTCAGTTACTTGTCGACCATTCACACCGGGAAAGAGATCACCGACTGCAGGTAAAATTTGATTCCTCAGTAATTCTAGATATAATAATAATTCACTAGTCGAATTTCCTAGTCGAAAAATATGATGGTCAATTTTTCGGGATGTTGAGTGTGAGTGTGAACTGTTTGCACACTATTAGGATTTGCTGTGGATCAGAAGCGACAATCATGTGATGAAGCTACGTGAAACGTAGCTATATATATATATATATATATATATATATATATATATATATATATATATATATATATATATATATATATATATATATATATATATATATATATATATATATATATACAAGAAATGAAGTCTTTGCTGATATAGTTGAAACAGAGAATAGATTCTTGGGATAGCAGCAGATTGGATGAATTACTCTTTTTCCTTTATAGCTTAAGCTTTCGATAACTTTATTTTTATCTTCTTCAGAAGCACTACAAACATCGACAAAGTGAGATATACATGTAAAATGGAATAAATATAACAAACGTTTACAATTTGTAAACGATCACTCCTTTGAATCATTTCAGTAACATCGCCAAGAAATATCAATGATATTTGTCAATACTGACATTTATCAATCCAAAAAATATATATTTTTCGTTTTCGTCCGAACTTCTCATGGTTTTCAAATATATATATGTCGATATTCTGATATATGAACACCTTTGAATTTTATAATCTCAAATCCTGTAAGTTTGTTATATTTATTCCATTTTACATGTATATCTCACTTTGTCGATGTTTGTAGTGCTTCTGAAGAAGATAAAAATAAAGTTATCGAAAGCTTAAGCTATAAAGGAAAACGAGTAATTCATCCAATCTGCTGCTATCCCAAGAATCTATTCTCTGTTTCTATATATATATATATATATATACAGGGTGTCCCGTAAAGACCACGTCAAACGAAAACGGAATGTAGTTCAGAATGTGCTCTATCTGATGTGGGAGAATCGTTTATATGAAAGTCTCACAGTTTTCGAGATATTTGATGTTTTATGAAAATGTTGAATTTTTACACTTACAATGCTTTCTCTCTTGCGGAAGCTACAATTGAATACTTTTTGAATCAGTTTTTTCCGTAAATATTGTCGAATGATTACTTCAATTTATGCAATGAAAAATAGCACAAAATATTATACAGGGATTCTGAAAAAAAAAATTTTAAATTCATGTTTTGAAGGAAGTGTTTTTGGTATTGAATTCTATCTGACTTTGTGTAAAAAAAAGACACTAGACCTTTTTTGCATATTACGTTAAAAAGTTGCCTATTTTGTGAGGATTCCGAAAAGGTATAATACAGGTGATAACCTTCTTCAGAAAGAAAGATATTCAAATGTTTATCGAAAATGGGGCATTTCTGTGAAAAACTGATTTTTTCACCTTTTCCATAAATACTTTCATTTTGCACTTCCTGCTGAAAATAATCAATCAACAAATCAATAAAATGTTATTAAGATGCCAATTCACTGACTGAGTTTTATATTTCTTTTTCTTTGCCTAAAGAACTCTCGAACATCGATATGATGTGGTGCGATTCAATGATTCAAACTTAAGGTATTTATGGAAACGTTCATTTTCATCTAGTGGAAGTTAATGCGTATCAGTTTACTGGGTAAAATGTCTACAGAAAATGTTTCGTATACTGCAAGAGAATGAGAATACGCCGACATGCACCTTATTTATGGAGAAGTACGTCTTAATTCGAGAGCAGCATCGAGCGGCGGTACCCCTATCGCCGACATCCCAATTACGAAGTTTTTATCCGGACCCATAATGCAATTGTCGAAGGAAGAGTTCCTGGGAGTCGTAAAAGTAGTGGCCGGCCTTCGATCGTGGAGGATGACCCCATTTCGAATGAAGTCGAAAATAATCCTTCAGTATCAACCAGAATGAAAGAGCTCATGACAGGCATATCAAAATCAAGTGCCCATAGAATCCTAAAGAAACACAAATATTACCACTACCATATTCAGAGAGTTCAACACCTACTACCAAGCCCGAATAGAATTTTGTCAACAAATGTTGCTGAAACAGACAGCAAATCCCGATTTTTTTCAATAATATCCTTTGGACTGATGAGTCTTCCTCTACTCAAAGCTGGTATATCAATTGTCATAATCTTCATAGTTTGAACATCGAGAATCCGCACAATATAAGGCAAGATAGATCCGAATATCGATTTACGGTGAATTTATGGACTGGAATATACGATGGAAAAATATTCGGTCCGACAGAATTGCCGCAATCATTAAACGGCACTAATTATTTGAATTTTCTGAGGAACAGTATACCCTTACTCTCAGAAGATATAAAACTGGAAATGCGACGTATTCTATGGTTTCAACGCGACGGGTGCCCAGTACAATACAGTCGGAAGGGGCGATTTTTTCATTGGGGTTTTTTAAAAAACGAAAATTATTCGAATCCCATAAGAGATGAAGCACAACTAAGGGAGCGCATTCGTATTTCAGCATCCAAAATAGCGGGGAGAAGTTTGTATGGTTTGAAAAGGTCATTTCTCAATAGATGCAGGCATGTATCAGCGAAGGGGGTGTCATTTTGAGCATTTGCTCTAATACGAATCCTGAATTTTTATTATTGATATTTTTAAAGATTATTCACAATAGATTTGTTGATGTTGAAGGTCCTGTGCGTTATTATATTATATCATTGCAATTAATGAATAATTTCACTTAATAAGTAATTTCAGGACTAACTGACATTTTTCAAGAGAATTATTCAATATGTAACTTCAGAATCTGCAAAATGAAAGGATTTGTGGAAAAGGTGAAAAAATCAGTTTTTCACAGAAATGCTCCATTTTCGGTAAACATTCAAATATCTTTTTTCGAGAAGGAGGTTATCACCTGTATTTTATCTTTTCGGAAACCTCACAAAATGGACAACTTTTCAACGTAATATGCAGAAAAGGTCTAGCGTCTTTTTTTGATACCACGTCAGATAGAATTCAGTACAAAAAAACTTCCTTCAGTTCTAAAGGGATTTTAATTTTTTTTTTCAGAATTCCTGTATAATATTTTGTGCTATTTTTAATTGCATGAATTGAAGTAATCATTCAACAATATTTACGGAAAGAAAACTGATTCGAAAAGTATTTAATTGTAGCTTCCGCAAGAGAGAAAGCATTTTAAGTGAAAAAATTCAACATTTTCATTAAACATCAAATATCTCGAAAACTGTGAGACTTTCATATGAACGATTTTTTCACATCAGGTAGAGCATATTCTGATCTACTTTCAGTTTTCGTTTGACGTGGTCTTTACGGGACACCCTGTTTATATATATATTAGACTGATTCAAAAAAATCGACTGTTTTTGTTTTCACAAAACCCCCCCCTAATTATCTTCAGGGTATCGAAAAAGACCTCGGTGAAAATATCAGCTCCAAATAATAACATTTAGAGGTCGCTCATCATTTATTTCTATTTTGCCTACTAATAGCAGGGGAAAAATTCCTAGAACACAAACCAATTGACGGATTTCTTTGTATGATACATTTTCGTGTAGGCAATCAGATACACTACAAATATGTCTCTTACGATATCTCGATAAAACGGCCTATTCAAAAGTTATTCGATTCGATGCTAATATTGAGGTATTTTTGAAGAAAAATAATATTCATAAAAATCGACTTTACTTGTTTTCACGCAACCCGCCTCCTAATCATCTTCAGGGCATCGACAAAAGGCGTCTGTGAGAATATTAGTTCTGAATATTAATATTTAGAGGTCGCTCATCGATGGTTTCTATTTTCGCTGCTGATGGCAGGAAAAATTCTTTTTTCAATAAAAAACTTTTTGTTCACGAACCAATAGACCGATTCGACTGTATGATACATTTTGGTGTAGAGAACTAGATACTCTACGAAAATGTTCCATACGATATCTCGATAAAACCACTCGTTCAAAAGTTATTTGAACTTTTTTTTCCAAAATATCTCAATATAAGGTATTAATATAGAGGTATTTTTGAAGAAAAAGTTCGGATAACTTTTGAACGAGCGCTTTTATCGAAATATCGTATGAGACATTTTCGTAGAGCATCTAGTTCCCTACAAGAAAATGTATTGCACAGTGAAATCTGTCAATTGGTCCGTGAAGAGAAAATTTTATATTGAAAAAAGAAAATTTTTTCCTACTATCAACAGTGGAAATAGAAATCATCGCTGAGCGTATATTAATATACAAAGCTAATATCTTCACAGACGCCTTTTTTCGATACCCTGAAGATAATTAGAAATAGAGTTTCGTGAAAACAAACAGAATTGATTTTTTTGAATAATTTTTTTCTTCAAAAATACCTCAATATCAGCAATCGAAACGAATAACTTTTGACGCGGCCGTTTTATTGAAATATCGTAAGGGACATATTTGTAGAGTACCTGATTGTCTACACGAAAATGTATCACACAATGAAATCCGTCTATTGGTTTCTGCTCTAGGAATTTTTTATTGAAAAAATAAATTTTTTCCCTGCTATTAGTAGGGAAAATAGAGAAATAATTGATGAGCGACCTCTAAATATTATTATTTGAAGCTGATATTTTCATAGAGGTCTCTTTTCGATACCCTGAAGATAATTAGGGGGGGTTTCGTGAAAACAAAAAATGTCGATTTTTTTGAATCAGTCTAATATATATAT